>WACJ01000263.1:0-511571 GCA_008973525.1 Stenopsyche tienmushanensis | reverse complement strand
GATTTTTTTTATTCCTCCCTAATATAATTACGAATCACATCAAGCTATTATGGTATATAAGCATTCATCTGGAGCGACGGAAATAAATAATTTGTCGGTAAATCGGGAATTTGCGATTTTTAGTCCGTGTCTCAGCAGAAAGGAATTTTATCAGTCACATTGGTGGTGTTATATGAAAATGAGGGCTCACGCGATCATCAATGTGTAATTGTATTGTAATTGTTCAACCGCAACATTCGCCCGATTTTGCTCCATTTATTAACAGTTAAGAATATCCAAGAAGTAAAAACTGATCTCAATGCCTATTTTTCATCCAAAAACAAAGATTTTCATGCAACAAAATTTGGTTGCAAGTATTTTTATTCAGCATCGTTTAATTTTTTGTAGTAAAATAGCCTCTGATCGACTATAAATACTGAATCATTGAAATTGTCGAGGATGAAAATTCTGCTCTTAAATAATTCGTATTTAAATCAAATACCATGACTGTGTTAAAGTTTAAAATTTCAAATATGGCATTTGAATAAATATGTTGATGATGGCTTGAATGAGACAATATAACAAGCAAGGTGGAAGAAGCTGCTGATTGTCTGGCGATTCCGATGGTACGATAATTGAATTATTCATCAAGATCTATTACATCGTGGCGAAACTATTACAATAAAGCTCGTTTACGCAATTCAAACAATTGAATCAGACGTTGAAGAGAGTTGCTATGGATAGTAGTTTATCTTCTTGTTAATCTAAGTACGCATCATTTGACAATAATTTTGAATATATTCTACTGATTCATAAAATAAATATCATCTGCAAAGCAGTCATTTCCAAGAAGGCTGTCAAAATATAACTCAACCGTTTACGGGACCCATCATTACAGCAACCAGTTTTTATTCCATTCAGCAAGAAATTTCAAAAACAAGAAGCATGAATGAATCCATCAACGGAATACCTTTCCGGAGGCCATATGCATGAAGTTCCATCGTCCTCTTCCATATCTGTCAAATTGGTATTTGGCTCACGCACCTCATTGCATAAACTGGACATCCATATAAGGGCCGCCGATAAAAAGCGAACATTTGCGATGTTCTTTATTCACTTTTCCTGCGGCGCTTTTAGTTTCTAAACTTTCTATCGAACGTTCGATAAAAAATCTTCACGTCACTTCATCAAAAGAACGCATTAAAACAAGTTACTCAAAGTCATTTAAGTAGAAGTTCTTTCATGGCGATGCTCTATCCGTTTTTCATGAGTCGTTGACCCAACATAAATGCATCTCAATACTATCCGTGATATGTTAGAGCCTTACGCCTTCTGCATTTTCCTCGATTTTAGTCAATCCATCCTATATATTCAATCCCTTAAGTATCCAACAATGCATTGGAATTCCACAAGCAGCTCGTTGCTGATGCAAATCAACGACTCGATTCTTCGAAGTCAACTTAGTGTTGGCTAAAAGAAACGTGATCAGAGATTTAATCGTAGTGCATTGCGGATGCAGTATTTAAGAATGCATAAGAATTAATAATTTCAGCAAATTAATAAGAGTTCAGCCTAAAAACCAGTATGTAATAATTAATTTTTGACATGAAGATTAATTTTTTGCCAGACAAAAATACATAATCAAACCATGTGCGATTTGTATGATATAATATTGTAAAATTCAAAAATTATCCATATATGAGAAGTTTGTGAATTAATGAAGAAATCCTATAGTAGTAAATTATAAGTAATCCACCATTCAAATGCAAAAAATCATAGTTTCATTTTGCAAAATATTTAAGATTGTGTTACTTCATTTTGATTTAAAAAAATAATACATTATAGATATATTTGTGTACAATATGAAATTTTTAACTGTAAGATAAATTTTACTGATAAACAAACACCACACAAAAAATTATGAATTGGACTTTTATCTCACCCATATCATACATCAATACAAAATAATCACTATGTAAGTAAGCGCAAATCTTATTAAATTAATTTAAAAATATATATTTAATCAGCGGAACAAATTCATCAATAACTATGATAATATTGTCAAATAGGCCTCTAAGAATTGTCTCCTCTCATAACAGAAGAATAGCAAATTTATCCACAACATATCAATGTAAGTCAGCCACCTTAGCAGTAAAAGATTAAACTAAATGTCCACTTTTGAATTAAATATTATAAACAGAATATAATTCAATAGCCTGATGCCATATGTAATGTCTTTACATAACCAATCATAAATAAAATGTATACATATTCTCTAACCAACATGGTTATTTACCATATTTGAAAATATTCAATTAAAAACAACAGATTGCAAAATTCTTCACCTGTTTTCAAAAACATGTTTGTTCACTCACTCAATATGCATGACTATACATGTATACAAACATTATAATTTATTACAAATATTCTCAAAACATTAATTATTTAATTCTTGACATAATATGCAAATGTGTGGCATGAATCCACAAAACACTAATTATCATATAAATAATAGTATGTCCTTACCCTATTGGAAATGGTTTCTTCGGGCTTCCCCCTCTTCAACCCTGGTGCCCGTATGACTTTACTACCGGGTGCAGCCGGTAATGCTTGCGATGCCTGCTGCGGTAACGGGTACGCCGCCCCATTACCGGCTGGTATAAAACCGGCCTCCATCTGCCAATGATCACTTCACTACTCTAACGATCAAAACTGATGAAACATCACAGTCTTCACTTGCAACACAGTTCACTCGGTATACGCACATTTCTTACTAGTCAATAAATCTTACAACAAATGATTGCCCGATCAGTTGATAAAATTATAAATGATAATTTTGGTATTGATTGATGAATCACTGAATACAAGATTAAAAAGATAAAAACCTCTCAAAATATATAATAAATTGGACGAAGAATATTTACTTGGATGGACACTCGAGCGATTAATATCCACTTTGTCTAATAATCGCAGTTATAAAAACTCAATGCACTGAAACAAAAAAAAGCATCACATAAGATTTTGCCACAAAACGAAATTCAAAATTACATGAAATTTCATAACTACTAAACAATAAGGAACCATATTTCTTTAAATTTATGTGAAAATGATGCTTTAGGATTTAGGCAATACGACCATTTTAGTATAAATACTAATACATGCTATCTATTATCTCCTATGATCTAGCTTATTCTTATCAACCACAAAATCCTCCAACAGATACATAGTTTAATTATCTAATATACGTCAAGTGAACTTTGCGCACAGATACAAAATATTTGCAAATAATCATATTGCCATAGTTACATATGGGATCAAACCGATTCCTTACTTAGCACCGAGCCATATGAGCAAACATAATAAACTTACCATAAAACCAACACATTATTATTAAAATGTTTGCTATACCTAAAAGGTAAGACCATATCCTGTACGTTAATCGATGTATCTAAAACTTTAATCGCTTTAAAAATTCAATAGTAAATAAAAGTATAATTTTAAAGGAGTCAGCTATATTTTAATACATTTATAGCCTTATTTTATTGGAAATTATGTATAATATATCAGAGAGAAATAGGTTTTTTTTGAGGTGACTTTTAGCGATTCCTTTTATGGGGCCATTGCCAAGCATTTTGACATGGTTTTTAAAAATGTGATCGCCAGCCACACCTCCTGTAAGATCCGAACCCAAAATGATTTGAGTTACGAGTCCAATCTCTTAACCACCGAACTATCTACAGAAATCGTTATTTCTCTTAAATTATTTCATATTTACTCTGATCTCATACTTCAAATAGGTAAATAATAAATACTGAATATTTATTGCCGAATGAAATAATAGCATAATGAAATCCAGATGTCCATACATTTTATATAAAATATTTATACAAGCAATATATTTATTAAAACAATGTCATTGTCTTACTTAGCAATTTCAAATAAAATCTATTGACTGTCAATCATATTTAAAACAATACATTTGCTTTTAATAAATGAGTCATTAGATTTCTATGTTGATAAGGATGAGTATTTCCCAATGCTTTCGTTTTAAGTAGTGATAGGTATACAGATGATTTATAAAGTCAAACTTATGCACAATATACTTTAAATTTAAAAAAATGTATTTTTTTGACAAAAACACATAATGTAGTTTAGTAATATATCTATATATAATATACTGATCATGCAAAAATAAGGAATATGTAGCATTGAAAAAAGCAATTCTATTTAATTTGAATTAATTTAAGTTAGTTAATTCACTTCTCATTAAAAGAATTTCAAAGTACTAGTCAATTCAAAACAGAAAATACATGCAAGCTACAAGGGATTTTGATAGAATTTATATAGAGAGAAACTCAGTTTGAAGTGACTTGGGAACTATAATGATTAAAAGATATTTGATTTTTAGATGTACAGGCTAGTATATCAAATATTATGTAAAAAAATAAACATTCTTCAAAAGGGTAAAGCGAGAATGATTTAGAGCTTTATATTTTTTTGAGGTAGCTTTTATAGGACTATTGCCAGCCATTTTGATTAGGATTAATGATTGAATTACTAATCCAGTATAATATTAATAAAATTATAATCGAAATAAAGAAAATCAAGAATTAGGCATGATAATTAAGCTGAGGGATTAATAGAATATCTGCACCTCTTAAAAAAACGAAAAATATTCAATAGTCCCAAGAATTTAGTGATCAAAATAGCAGATAATATTAATTAATTAATGAATTAAGAGCATTTGAAATAATGTTTCATCCATTTTAAATTATCAGAAGCACAACAATGACATTATTTCAGTTTTTGATTTCTGATCATTCCTTTTAACTGACTAACCCATTTATAATTCAGAAATGAACTCCATATTAAAAACATAAAACGGGCATGTTTCAATTTGATTTTAGTTTATACAAAATATATAAAAAATAATATTTCAGCATGAAAATTAAAAAATAAATCAAAAGATGGATTTACAAATCAAATATGAATTTGATAGATAATTTTCATATTACATAAATAGAGAAGTAGAAAAACTTCAACATTTAATCAGATGTATATTTGTGATAAAAAATGATATTAAAAATTGACTTTCCTACTGAAATATTGATATTAAAAGAGCAGTGGCTATATTAGATTAAATTAGATGTGCAATATATTCGATTCTATCATTATCTTACTAAAATAGCAACAAATAGATAAAAATAATCATTTAATTAAGAGCGCAAGGTATTATATATATTAAATGTTACATTATTTAAATCTTAGTTATCACTCAATTAATCAAGATTATCAATTTAAATTAAATAATAAGGCAATGTGTCATCCCCACATATTTTTTGCAAAGCACAGCAAAAAAATATTTTTACATGCTACTTAAGGTAATACCATAATTATATTTCTTATATCAAAATTATAAAAAAAATAATTTTACAATGAAGCATCATATTACAATTCCAAATTCTACTGAATAATTTCATTTTTAGCTCATTTCATTTGATTCCAATGTCGAGGTGGCCTCGACATTTTGTACTCCAGTCTCAATTACAATTATTTAGAGCTATTCTGATATTTTTATTTTTTGAAACATAAGAGCAACTGTTCTAGAATAAATAAATTTCTCATTTTAGTAGTTAGTAAAAGATGATTCCGGATTACATCAAAAATATGGTTGGGGTGTACAACACTGACCAATTAGTCACATCTTTTTGCTTTATGCATGAAACATTGAAATGTAACATAATTTTAGACAAATTCACTAAAAATCGCTTGGAGTGCAAAGAGTTAAATCTTCTTTTCTCAGAGACAGCCTATTTCTTACATCAGTGTTTTATTATTCAGTATTGTAGGTACTATGATGAATTAAATCTTCAAAACACAAATTTTACCATACATCTATGCGCGATAATTAATCATTAATTCTAACAGTGTAATTTTTTGATAAATACTTGGTTAAAATACCAATTGCATTTCTCATACATAAATTACATGCCAAAAAGATAATCAAAACCTATGAATACAAACTAATTAAAACTGATAACATTACATATAATCCACATAAAAACACAGATACTTTTTATCACAACACATCTCTATAGAATAACTTTAATTTTATCTAGGTCCAGATATTGACTATTTGTTAAAGATACCTATTACAAAAGTAGATATAATGTTAACTTGATTAATATTTTTATATAATTGATAAATAAATTATTTAAATTCTATATTGTTGTAGATATAAACTAAATACATTACACATTTTTCATTTTCATATAATACAAGTAAAACTTAAAATCTAGAAAAATAATGTTCTTACAAGTAAATATAACAAATAATATTGCATACTTAGAATTTCACATATTCCCTAATATATTTCTTCATCTTGATAGTATTTAGGACACATTAACCGTTTATAATTGCAGCGTTGACTTCTTCAATATCGTGTTGCCAAATAGAAACATCTGAAATGAGATAAACATCAGCATTAGTCTTTTGATAGTCGATTCAGATTATATATTATAGCATTGAAATTAAATAAATTGCATATATTTGACATTGGTTGTTATTTTTTTTAGCATGAAATGCATGATCAGTCACAGTAAAAATAAACAGATCAGAGATGGTCAATATAACTCTTGAAGTATTGCACTATCATCACCGGAGATGTCGATGACATACAAGAAGACTAGACAAACCTGATTGGCAGGTCCATTAGAAGCAGACCTCAGCAATGAAATAAATGAAAGAAACATTGATTTATAAAGAGGACAAAAAACTAACTAAGTACTAATGAGGCAAATTTTTAAAATATCATTTTTTTGGCATGTATCGAATTAATTCCGAGTTAGCAAAATACATTTGAAAATGGTATAAATAAGCATATAAGAACTGTCAAATTAATTATAGCTGATAAAGATCTGATTGAGGAAATTTTAGGTAAGGTTCTCAGCGTCTTTTTTTAAATAGATTGATGATTTATCATGACTTGTTGATTTTTCAGTATGCAGATGATTTTCAATGTCGTTTTTATTAACCCCTGGTGCAAAAGCACAAAATGAAGAAAAAAATACCAAGACCAATCAATTACATGCATAATATTTCTTATTGCGAATTCAATTAATTGACTAATCAATTTTACGCATGGAATTAATGGTCTAATTGATCAATTCAGTTTGTGGGTCGTGAAAAATCATTCGTCCAAAAGTTTTAGAATTAATTGCTGAACTTTATACATTAAATTGTTATGATCGTTTCAAAGAGACTTTTAAATTTATACTGTGTCAATTTTTCAAATGAATGAACATCCCAAACTTTTATTTTTTATTAAGATGAAAAATTTTGTCTTATTTCAATGGGTTAATAAGTTTATTGACACGTCGAAAAGGCTACGTGACATTGGACATTTTACCTGTATCCGATTATAAGCGGTTGTTTTTAGAATTACCGAAGCTTTTAACACACGACGAACCGGTGTAATTTTTTGTAGATATTAATGTATTTTTTGTCTATCTCATGTCGGTAGAGTTATGTGTGTCAGAAAGTCAATTAGACCGGCATTAATTGTTCGATACTTCCTTTGTTCTGAATGCAATGTCGCGTATAAATATAATAATACTGTAAGAAAAAACAATAAGCCTTCACCATTATGCCCTTCGTAGAAAACAAAGAATACGTACTGCAATTACTATAAGCAAAGATCACGCCTCAATTCCCTCTTCTAATTATAATGGATAAGATTCGTACGAAAGATAATCTCTCATAAGACCAAATAATTGAATACTGCGGGCCGCGGTTAATTGAAAATGACAATAATGTGAAAATCGGCGAAAACTTTTTCATTTTCGGCATAATTAAAATACAGTTTTTAATTAATTTCTTTTGAAAGAATGGCCGATCAACAAACCACAATATAACTTTTAATTCGGTATAATTGCACATAAAAATATTCCGGATATTTGGATTAAAAAGTATTATTTGAAGAACACTGGTCGAGAAGAAAATTAGCTTTCACGCAAAGTGCGTTCAACACGATATTTTTCTACAATAAAACTACATTACATCAACCGTTGGATCAGACAATCATAACTACAATTAAAACTCATTACATTAGGAAATCTTTGCAATAGATTTTTATTATGATTAATCTATCGAAATCATGAAGGCATGAAAACGGTCTACGCTTTTGAAGTACATTAACATCAAAACTTCATACATCAAAGAAATAAGACCATCAACATTGAATGCATGCTGGAAAAAATGAATAACCAGATTAAGTTAATCGTGTAGTTAAAATCGAGCCAACTGAAAATAAGACTCGATACAATAGTATAACTTGCTTCAGGTTCATTGGAATTCACTCGCAAATACGCGATTTTCCTACCATACAGGTTAATCATGAGCGTTTTTCTTACTAAATAATGAATGTTAAAATTATGAAATAAAAATGTGTATTGTAAATATGATATTATAATGAAAACCAAGTAGAAATTTAATGATTTGGATTATTCTTGTTTGTCTACTGTAAATCTCATTATAACTTCATCCATCAAAAATATAAGAACATCAACATTGACTGTATGCCATATAACTAGAGTTCAAGATATAATTCTAATCGAACCAACTAAAAATAGAGTGGGTACAATAGTCAAAATTGCTAAATCTATAAAATAAGAAGGCTTTAATGACATCAATATCGAAGATATTCAATGATTACTATTGAATAGAAAACTGATGAAACACATTTTATATGAACGGCATCTGAGATAGCCCAAATATCAGAAAGCAGATAATAAAAATTAACTGATGTTGTGCAAAAAATACAGAATAGTGAACAAAAGATGTTACCGAAGAAAGCTCAGAAATGAGAATATTTCACCAATAATAAACGTCTTCACTTAATGGTTATTAGGCGTGATGGCGATGAAAACCTTATATAATACGTTTGATCATCATTCTTTCAACAAACTATTTTTTCTTTGATATAAAATTAAAATGCCGTAATTTTCTTAGTTCTAGAACGTGCAGGTTTTCAGCAGTTCTGTTTCGCATAACTTGACATCATTTAGGAACCTAACGACCGTGACACCAATATTAAATCTATTTAAACGAATACTTTTGTCCACGACCTATCACAAACGAAAAAATAACTAAATTCAGAATCACATGGTGGTTAAGTGAGGTCAATTTAAAGGGTAGAATATTCACACTACTGATTATTCGCTTGTTCATTAAAAAACGACTTTTATAGTGCCCTCATAGATTGCTTTGCCAAATGCTAAATTATGTACTAAAAGCCTTGAGTTTTGCCCGATATGTATGTAAATAGGAAATAAACTTGTTTTTATAGTGGTATCGTATTTTTGTACACGTAAAAAATGTTTATGGTATATCATTTTTATTTACCTCGCGTCATATAATATATCTATGCGATCGGAGAGAAATGGCGAATAAAGTCATAAACTCGGCATAGGATTTATGACTTTTCTCCGGTAGACTTTCATGCACACCTTTGAATAAACTTATTTAAAAAAATAATAGTTCGATTGAATAATCGCAACCGTGAATCCATTATGCGATAGAACAATCGATTATTGTTTGAGGTTTTGTTATTTAAACAAATGGGCGTTTCTCGGTAATGATGTTTTTTTTTCTGAGAAAACGATCGTGTCGTGTTTTCCATTTAGGCATGGTCATGATCACGAATTCGTACTTAATAAAACTAACTACGAAATGTATCAAAATCTATGCTCATTGATCATTTTTATTTATCTTTTTGTTCAGAGTGACATTCGGCAAAAAGCTGCAGGATCCTAATTTATCAAAGTATTCAATATTTATAATCGTGGCGGACAAAATATTGGCACGTACACTTCAAGCAGAAAAAACCAGCAGATTTATTGATATGAAATAAGAATTTAGATATAATTGTAACTGCAGGAATTATGATTCATAATAGCGACTGTATTCCATAATTCTGATAAAAATCTGGGATAAAAGGAGTAATACAATTCAAACTCAATATTTTGAAATTGAAGCCGCATAATGATACTCCACGTGCTGGCTCCAAATTTAGGCATACATCAAAGAGCTATAAACGACATATATGGTGAATTAGAAAAATATGTGTTAGCTATTGATTCTGAATTAGTCTTTTAAAATTGAAATCAAATAATAATTTGTGGTAAAAATACCCAAAATTTCGCATTTAAATGGTCATAACTTTTTTAATCTGTGGTTGTAATCGCACGAAATAACTGTTTTGAATTTTACAATGTATTTTGAATCTAAATAAATCGTTATTTTATGCAAAGGGTTTAAAGAAAATTACTTCTGAGCTTCCAAAGTCACATAAAATGTGTAAACGAATGAGAAATGCCAAATTCTTCAAATAAAAAAAATTAACAATTATTTTGAATTTAGTTTAGTTTTAAAAAGTTCTCTAAATTATAACATTCCGAAAAAAATCCGACCGCGTAAAATGGGTACCGCGTTAATCGAGGGATAAGTGTATATATATAATTTTATAAATATTGTTAAAAGAAAAGTATTTGTTGGATAAATAATTATGGAATTTATCATCACCAAATCCAAAAATGAAATAGCCTAACTTCTGCGGGGTGAAAACTGAGTGTAGACTTTTAGTAAATTTACAGTGGATTCAAAACAAAGTCAGAAGAATGAGAATGGTGAACAATGTACAACGAAAAAAACATGTAGAAAAAAATGCTCCATGCTGTCTGTGTGGAATTGAAACATGGAACTGGCGATAAAAATCGAATAGACGCCTTTGAAAAGTGATAAAAGGATGTCCACCATTCTCATGTGGCAAGTTTGAAGTAAAAATAACCAATAGAAAATGGCCAAAATTTACACATATAGTCTCAGTTCCAGAATAGAGTTTATATCAAAATCATAAACGTACAATATTGATCTTCCTGATGAAAAAATATAGAAGACAAACGTCGTAAGAAATTGATGAAATGCATATTTTCTGATATTAGCAATGTATCTGGCCTTCAATGTGATGGACAAAAAATACGCCTCAATGCAAAAGATCTGCATGTCGTCCAAAATAAAAACACTCCGATAATTTTTTATTGAACAACTTTTTCGCTGACTATGGCATACTACTTCATACAAGGTAAGGATGAATTGTAAATATGCTAGGCTACGTTTGCAATAAAAAAGTATATCGGAGCAATTAAGTTACCCACACATCAGTTCCGAGTTTGGCCACATGACACATTAGCAACAACGTTCAATTTCATTTCCGCACGGCGCATATGAAAATCTAGTTGCAAATCAAAAACGGATTTTTGACATGAAAATATAGAGTAGAAGCATTAATTGGTGTTGCATTACAATATTTTTTTAAATTTGACATATGTATATCACCATTTATGGCGGACAGGAATTTAGATCTAACATTGTTATTTCGCAATCCATGAATTTACTCACCCAAAGAAAGAGTGGACAAGACGCAATATTTTCTATAAATAATGCATGTCAAAACTGAAATAAAATAGCTACGGATTCGCATTATCAGGATTCGAATGCAAATTCATATCAGTAATAAAAGATATGGTACAAATGAATTCATTTGGCGGTGTATACAATTTAACCACATCCGTTGCCATCACCTTTGCAAGCAATTATCGCTATTAAAGAGCCTCATAAAATTATCCTTGAGATTCTGGACAATTAACCCAGATATTTCTAATGAAGCATTTGTCTCGGAGGAAAAATTGAGATAAATGGCAAGGTCCAAGACGATTCGTTCTTTCCAATCGAGCTGATTCAACGCGCCTATCTCCATAATCCAATACATGCCCGTAAGCATCAAAATGTTGAAACCAACACATTTTTAACCGCATTTGAGAGCAATATGTCAATAGCAGCAGGTTAATTTATTCACGTGATGGACCAATTAATCTAAATTTCGCATCCAGTTAGGACCAACCGACGTGGGCCCATCGCTTCTTTCAAATTCTCCATCAGATCTAGATATTCAATTAACATGATATCAATTGTCTCGGTTGATATGTTCATCAATTCGACCGCTATCGTTATACAGTCCGGGCATAATTTATCATATGCAGTAGTAAAATCAAATAAATCAATTTTACGTTGATCGAGTGCTCGTAAACGCTTGACTATACAATTCCATGTAAATATGAAATGATACACAATCATATCACAAGTGAATATCGCTGTTAAACATAGACCGCAAATTGAGTACAAAATGGAAAAGCTAAAGTAGGATAAAAGAAAAGGAAATTTGAGAGGATCAACTTATATTCAAAACATAATACAATTTCTATAAAAGGGAAATTCAAAAAGATTGCTAGCTTCAACTAGAATTTGTATCGTTATATGTTAACAAATTATTATACGGCTTATTTTGAAGTAACTTTTTATTTTCTTGAGCATCCTTTTCGTTGATTTATTTTTATTTTTCAGCAGAAAAATTTAGATAAAAAGCTGATGATCAGATTACATAAAAGCAATGACGACGGTAACAGTAAAGGATTACCACCGATAAAAAGCGCTGGAAATTGAAGAATGCGACCGTTTTCAAAGTCCACTTTGCTATATATTGCGTGGCATTATTGAAAGGATAAAATTTTCGGACAAGGATTTTTATTCTTATTAAAAAGAGAATAATGGGGAAAGCAAAACGTAACGTTGTAAACAAAAGCAGATAGCCGCTATAATGATAAATTTACGATAAAGGGATTAACGTTTATTACTACGTGTTGTCAATCCTTGATTTATAACGGGATTTTGTAGTCACTACAGTCGTAATTCAAAATGGCTGTTAGTAGAAAATATGGTTACCTAAAATTGCGATATGACACCAGGGATTCTAAAAGCCTTCGATCGAACAAGATCCGTTTAACCATCAGATAGAAGAAGAAAAATAGACGAAGATGATCAGAAAGAACGATAATTAATCTTTTCAAGATATATATTTCTAAGCCTTCCACAAAAAAAAATCCAGCTGCGAAACTTCAATGACGAGCATTTTTCTCCAGCATGATCAAAGTTTTCCTCGACCCTTCCAAGATGTATCGCAAAATATTAGATCTATACAAATTATGACCATTTATTTTTTAGTATGTTGTGGTGTTAAATTTGAGTCATCTAGGCGCTACTGTCCCATATTTTTCCCCATTTTTCATGCCTTTTGGTCAATATGGTTTACTCTCGCCCTGATCATATTTCATCGTCCTGGGGACTACAGGACAGGCTGCCTAAAACGGGATGGTAGCGTTCAAAACGAGATTCATGGTCAATTTACCTATACAGTACCCACCAAAGGAACTGTTAACAGCACCATTTTATTTGTCAAAAAATAACTAAATACTAAAAATACTCTACTCTTACATAAAAAAAAAAAAACAAATATTAGCAATCTAATTCTATTCGACTACGCCTCTATTTAAGATCACGTTAGAATCATCAGCTCGATCATAGCGACATAATGGCGTAAGAAAAGAGTCCCCATTACCCATGGGTGACCCATGGATATGAAAAGATATTATACAAAACAATGTCTGCTTGCCTACAATCTAACCGAAAGGTCCATCATGAAAAAAATCAAGGAGGCATATATCTATGACGACATCTTCCAAACAACACAGGATCACATGTATGGTTGACCTTTCATCTTTATTTTGGCTCTCTTATTCAATTCATGCAATTTGATACATAAAATACTAATACAAATAGCGACTAACTGCGTATTGATGCAAAAATGTAACAAATTATTAAAAGGACCCAACAGAGGTTTCCATCATTGTGTCTGGATACAAACTGAGCTCAAAATCTCAAAACACGCGAATATTTTTGGATCCCCCTAATACAACAAATTAATACATATTTTATCATAATTTTATTCATTTTTAAATAGTTTATGGTCATAAGTCGAAATGGACAATTTGAGGATATTCTATCAAAATTAAATAACTAAACATCAAATAGGTTTTAATATGATCCCTTGAAATACCAATAAATATTATTTTTATACCAATAAATAATATAATTGTAACTCTTCCATATCTCTTACAAATTTTCCACAATTCAATATTTATGACACTAGACAACCGACCAGTTTTTAGTCTCTTATTTGACTTTAAAATCAGATTGCTTGAAATTAAACAAAAAACACAAACAAGCCATGTTTTTCTGATCATGAGTTGTGTAGGATTCGTGCCTCTCATTCATCTCTCACAAAACCATCCCATAATTTAAAAGTACAAAAAGTGGACGAAGCAACCGCAGACCATCTTAAATGACAATAAATCCTCGGACAAAAAACTCATTTATTATAACAAAATTTGAGATAGTATAACATGCTTCAATAGCTCCAAAAGCGCTTCATCATCAACTAGCTTCCTAATGGAGCAGTAAATAAAAACGTATTTAACATCATGGTGCAGAGTCAACGGCGGAGAACAAAAAGTCGCCCATACACATTGCAGGATCGCAAGCGATGGATGCTTTGATGAATCAAAAGCAGGAAACGACTCTTCAACTACTTCCTCGCGGCACGTTCAAGTCACTGCTTATCAGAATCCGACCCTGAAGACCTGAATCTGATAATGGTGCCGAGTTGCGTACACGTCCACCCGTTGCGGATCCGCTGCTTCACCTCGAACGAGTTTACTTTTTGCATTATGGACGCTACGATTGAAGAACCCATCGCATTACAATTCTATCTATAATCTTGGATATATATTTTTTCGCCTGAGCGTGAAAGATTATCCAGTCTAATGTATTCAGCACCAGCTGAAAATACCACCCCCTAAATCCTGCGAAGACCCTCCTCGCTTTACATAATGTCGGAAACTATTTGCCCTTGGCTGGAGTATGGTCGAACGCATAGTCGAGTGTATTTATTTACATCAGTTTTTGCGGTTTCGTAACAGCAACAAAATTGTTCTTGGAATTTGGGGTTATTGTGACACCGGAGAAACTCTCAAAATTTAATATAACAACGATAATAAAATTCCGACGAAAACGCCGCACAATAGCGTTCGTGAAAATAATATGGAATTCATACCAGACTTGCTGGAATACTGTTTCTTCGGTAGCGAGACGAAATGCGAAGCAAATTTAATAACCAGCGATAATTATAAACAACAATAACCAAAACTCGACTTGACATCCAAAATTTAAACGGGACGATTGCGTTTAAAGGTCAACGAGAAAGGGATAAATAATAACTATATATAACGAGATCGTCTATGGCAGCAGTTCTGTAACTTGTGTAATCTGCGGAACCCCTCTTGAACAATTGTTTTTTGGTCGACCCCATCCTAACATACGTCGTTCGTGAGATTTAATTTTTCAAACAAACAAACATTTCTTGGGCAAATATTGGTCAAAATAGATCTTCTTATATTGTTTTCTGTAAATAATTCCAGAAAAGTATCTTGTTCAAGTATAGATAAATGTTTGTTTTTATAATTTAGCGAACCCCAGTTTGAGAATTTAAAGAGGTGTATTAATAAGGATAGCGATCTTTAAAAATATATGTAAAGTACATGTAAACAAGAAAACGTATATGATTTATATCGATTTTATTCAATTTGATCAAAATTTTCAGAAATAATAAATAGCACATGAACAAATATGGTCATAGAAAAAAAATGGAATAAAAATTATAGAAGCACTATGTGGGTTGAAATAGGATGTGTACATATTTATATATGTCTGTTTATTTATATTATTTATCAGGTCAGTCCAAAAGTTCGTGCGCATTTTTGGGATTTTTTTAAATAGTGTAAATAAAACACAATTTAACATTAGATTTCGAATCTGTTGAAATTTATCGTCGCTTGACTGATGTATTAGTCAGTTTGTCATCATTTTTCGTTAACATCAGATGCATATTAGTACCCATAGAAAATATTATATATTTTTATTTTCGTGTGGCAAATCTGCCAGATCTGCAGCGATAAAAAATAATAGTGTACATGGTGAACATCCGTTCAGGATGTCTTATTAATTTCATTTAAAAAATCTTAAAAATCTTGTCGAGTCAGATCCACAATTAATAGTGGATCAGATTGCAGAAAGGATGGATTCATCTCATGGAACAGTTTTTCGTAATTTAATGGAAGTTGGGAAAGTATCCAAGCTGGAAAAGTGGGTACCGCATGGGCTGCATCTGCACTTCCCTTTTATCGTACTTCGAAAAAGGGCCATTTTTTACCGTTTGGTGACGAAAAATGTATTATTTATCATAACGTCACAAGAAAAAATACAGTTGACAGATAAAGATAAGCAGCCAATTCCAACAGCAAAGGTGTCTTTATATCCTAAAAAGATACTTTTAAGCGTTTGGTGGGATATGAATGGTGTGATTTATTATGAACTGTTATAACCAAATCAAACTATTGATGCAGATTTTTACAATATCGCTTTAACTTAGAATTGACACAATATCCAGAATATTTGGTTAAAACGATTCCTTGTGAATGTATCTGAATAAAATGGAATTCTGCTAATAAAATATTAACTTTAATTCGTAAATTGAAAAAAAAATATAGCATTATCTTGGTGAAAACTCACTTTTTGATTTATCAATTCTGATCCTTTTGTCATATTATGTTCTTGTTACTTCGTCAAATAACAACAACCATTTTTCATCCACCCACTAGTTTTTGTACAACGTTCTAAGAAACACATCTGAAGGGTGTCAACTTCAATTTATAATCGTCAAGGATTGAAAGCAACCAATTTCTTTATTGGCCGCTGAAAACTTTCCAAGAACATTAATTCATCACATATAATCCAAATTTCGTATCACACATTACATAATTTTTTATCCGTCATATTATCATTTTGAGTGAATGAATGAAGATGATTTGATTAATTTTTCAATCAATTTTGAAGTTAAGCATTATATAATTAAATCCTTCCAGCCTTGAAACGCCAGCCTTGAAAGATCCTTGAATTTCATACTAAATAAATCGGAATTAAATTTAATACAATACGTATTAAAATCGATAGAGACAACCATTTCAGAAATAAAATAAGTAGCTAGATACATGGCAATAAAAGATTATCGTTAATGAAAAAATACCATTAAAAAAAGAGCGGTTTTTTGGTCCATTTTCTCCGAATCTTTTTAATCTGTCTCGGAGCGCGATATATAGAATTCCCCATTATTGTTAATGGCGCATGAATTTCACCATTAATTCATATGGAAAAAAGCCCAAATCGAAATTGTGATCGAATAACTTAAGGCCTCTGCAGCATGGATCTGCGACATAAAAAGGCGATAAAAGTGAAAAATTATTTGCAAAAATGAGATCGAAACGACCTTTCACTTCGCTCCATTTTTTCGGTCGATTTGTGTCTTTCATTTCGGTGAACGGACTTGGAAGTGTGCCGCCTGAACCAATGGTTACAGATATTACGAATCGCTGAAAATTTGAAGCGGCAAACGAAAAGAGAACGACGTAATTTGATCCGACTTGAGTCTAATTATTTACAATATTCTCACCAGATTCAGCAGATCATTCACGGCTTCATAGAGCGTTTGACCTTTACCATTACAATTGGATTTTACAATAGCGGTTTTCGTCTTCCGAGAATCATATTCGGATAGCATCCCATTTGAGAAAAAAAATCACTCTTGATATTACCGCTTCAGTGACCCATGATGTAAACATAATCGGCTCGAGCCAATGATACATTTTAAGGACATGATATTGAGGCATTGTTTAAAAGCTGACACCAAAGGATCATATTGCAGTATGATTGCAATGAGACAAGTATCCGATTTTCTACCGGAAACTCTGATGTTGCACATACTACGATCATCATTATCGACAGTCAGATAAAGTCCATTGCAAGATAAAGGTCGGACAGATGCACGATGCGTCTGCAATATTAACACTTTGAGACCCGCTGACGCCTTTTGGCGTAAAAATTCCCCAACCGTTATGAACCGCTGACGCCATTTGGCGTAAAAACGTAGGCCTACATCATCATAAAAAAAATATGTTACCGACACTTATATTTCACTATTCGTTGACAGATATTTCTACAGATATAAAGGGTATATAAATTTGAGTTTTAAGTTTGAAGAAAGTAAATAAATTTCCTATAAGAATCATATTAGAAGTCGATCCTAAGACAATTTTAAATTGAAAAGTATCTCCCAAGACAAAAAAGGTTGGACGATTCTGAAGTAAAGGATATACATATCCAGTGGCGGTCCTTCCATAGAATTGCGAAGTATTATCACCCTCATGTAGTAAATAAATTTTAAATGAAATATAAATAACAAGTAATATTTATAGAAAGAAAAAAAATGTATTTCGTTGGTTTGAGAGCCACTGGTTGAAAGTTGTAAAATGAAGATCACAGATCAATACCTTTGATTTGTAGAACATAACCTGAAAATTTCACGTATATACACTCATAGGTTAAAAAGATATGTTAATTATTATAAAGGTCTTGATTTTTTGCGAAATTTGCCTAAAACGAGCGGCCCCCACAGGATTTTCATACCAAAAAGCGCGGTTCTCAAAGTGTTAATAAGCAAGGTTGAAATAATAACATCATAGATCTTCATTCATATGTTGAATCAGGAATATCGTAATAAAAACGTTCTTAGTTTTGAAGATAAGATGCTGCATCCATACTGAGAGAACTTCAAATATGCGAGAAATTCATACTGAGAGAAATTCAATAATTTTGAGCCAAATTATCTTTCTGTTTTTGAATCAGGGACTGGATCAAACAAAAAGTCATCTTTGCAGTCTTCTATCCCAATTTACAGAAGACTTGCTAAAAGTCTGTGTAAATGGGCTAAAAGAAGCACACGCTAGGGATGCTCGGGCATGATCATGTTGCACGCGCATCAATAGATGCATTGAAATGATTAAGAAACCCTAGATCTACAGCAAATCGCTTTTAGTTTTTACTTGTACATAATACATAAAAGATACATAGAATGCATAGAAGATACATAAACTTAAAATGATTTCAAAACCTTTGTCCGTCTTACATCTAATAACACACTGATACACATATCCGTTACCAATACACTCGATATTCTTTTTGCGCGGATTTTTTAGCATAGTTTTGAAATAACACGGTCATGTAAAATATTTTTTCGCTTAAACGCGGCTTAAACGTTTTAAAAATGATATAAATGCATGTGGATGTATATGTATTATTTAAGAAAATAAACATTTTGCACTACTCTCTATATTGCGTCATACATGGTTTGTTACAGCCCGAAAACACGATGCGTCATTAGTCCAGATTTTAATTGAAAATTGTACACATTTATAAGACCATTCAGAATGTATCTTATGTGACTTATAAACATATTTGTATGTATATAATAATAAAACTAGAACGATTAATTTAAGTTAATTTATGAGTTATTTTTAAAGAAATAGAGCCTATGTACCATGTTTATAAGGAAAATCGTTTTTTGCACGGTAGTCTTTGATACGTATCCCTATACAAATAGAGAATTCGATGTATATTCCATCGTTCCATTAGTTTTGGCATGAATAATGATCAAATATTCAAGGCTTTATTGATGAAATAATTTTATAAGATTGTCATGTTTCAATTACATAATCCTCAATACCTCTTTGTAGTAATCCCATCGATTTTTCATATTCAGCAATATCAACAGGAAGACTGTAAGAATAACCGCAAATAATCTAGATTAAACATATCAATGTAGGGAATTATACAACATTGCGGCATGCAATTTACATCCTCTTGATGGTCCATAATTTGTTATATTACAACCACCACTCATGGGAGAGCAATCTGTAACTCAATACAAATAGACAGTTCCAAAGATGCATTAAAGCTTATCGTTTGTTATTAGAATCAACATCGTAAATTTGCTCGAAATAACAGAGCACAGCATCTGTTCAATATCAGTCATAGAGATAATTATAACAAAAAAGCTATGATAATAATCCTCAATCGATACCTATAAGAACATCGATGAAAATCTACGGAAAATAAAATATTGATGATTTTATCGAATTGACAGGCTTTCATCCAATTTTGATCGTCCTAAATATATTTATTTCGACAGCGTGAGCGCTTTTGGACACTTCGTTCCCGCGCTGGAATGTACCAATATTTGCAAAAGATACATATTTATTGAATTGCTCAAATTCAGAGGCTCATTCTGCGTAAAAATTTAAGACGATGCCAACTTGTAAACAGAACGCCGAATAAATTAGCAGAAAAACAGCATTAAAAGTTTAAGGATATAAATTCTTCGCGAACTGGAATGGCGGGTATTCATTTATTTAGATATTGGACACGAGTAGTCTTCGTTATCGATGAAGGAATTCAAATTTCGTGTTTTCGACTAGAAAAAACAATATTTTCTACGTATCTGGTTAAACGCTCCATACACAGTAGTTATTAAGGCGATATGGTGATTTCAATTGAGACAATATAAAGCAGTTAGCCTTCGAAACAAGTTCCAAGTATGTCACTATTTTTAGCTTCCTCAAACTATGCGATACCGTGAAATTTTGTGGAGAAAAAGTAATCTAAACTTAAATGGACAGTAAAAAACTTTTTATGAAGATTGGGGACATTGGAAAATTTATTTCATTTCGCCGCTGGTCGATAAAGCAATTTTGCTTAAGTACTTCTACAGCTGCCTATCAATGAACATATTTTAGATACCGTATATGATATATGGTGGAATATTATTTCTTTTAATAGTAAATATTTTAAAACTAACATAATCATGATGTAATGTGAAGTTTACAACGACAAACTATCTTATAAAAACGTAATTGCGACATTTTTTTTCAAATTTTCTCAACGGACATTTTGCAAAAATTTTCCTAAAAGCTATTTTTCAAATTTTCTCAACAATTATTTTTTCAAATTTTCTCAAAGGTATTTCTTCTAACGGTAATAAAATTGGATAAAAAAATTTCACGTGGTGATATGAAAATATAAAATTATGTGAAAATCATATGCATTGCCCATATGGTAAGTTAAGTTGGAACAAGATTATTTAGAATAGGAGTTTTAGCGATTTTTTTTTTTAATTACTGTTATAAATCAGTTACTCCATAGTCCGACTTCATTAATCGTCTTGATATTTACTTTTTGAATTTCAATAAATCAGGGTTGATAAGATCGATCAGATATATTAATATTTTCGATCTTATAAATTTGCTATAAATATGACTCTTATCTTATAAACTAGACTTAAACCCCTCATAATAATGGTCCAAGAACTAATACACTGTACCTTAATTATCTAACTTCTATATGCTCGTTAATCAGCAAACAATTGACAATTTATAAGACTTCCCTAACTTACGAACAAGTATTGCAACAGTAATTGCATGATATGACCAGGAAATGCATAAGGAGAAATTTGTCAAACGGATGTTCGATTCAATATGGTTCCAACAGGATACCCAATTGATGATGATTGGTGTATTTTTAAACGTCTATAAAAGCAATCAGCATGGACGAGTAAATAAGACCAATATATGGCCACACCTCTACTAAACGACTCGAACAAATTGTCGAAGAGAGGTTTAACGTATTTGGTTCAGGTCGTCAACGTGATAATGACATTGAAAGGCTTCAACGCACCCACTTCTTTGAATTACAAGACAAATAATAGCAGAATTCAAGGTATGACAATCAAACGGCAATTAATGCCTGCTGAGCGGATAGAACAAGGGATAAATTGGTCTCGATCCTCAATCTGATCCGGTGGCTGGCGTCGATTTATGGCGACTTTTTTCGCGAAGATCAATAGCGCACTGTACAATTAGAATAATTACAATTTCGACTGGCTGGCTTTACGACCTTCTCGGAATGGATCGATCTGCAATGGATCATTTGAGATGTGGAACAACATCTTAAAACGTCTTGCTGGGCGGATGGAGTGGTTTAATGATCCGAAGAACCGGCTCCGACGACGATGCACACGTAAATTTTACATCTTCTAATGCATTGACTGAGAGTGATCTGAAACTGAAACCGGAAAATAGAGCCCACCCTTTCGCGGTAACGAGAAAAACTTGTCGCCGTCGGTAGAGAATTACACACTTTGCCAGAGCAATCCAATTAACAGTTAACAAGAAAGTCTTACTTTCAGACTTTAACTAAATACGACCTGGTCATGAATTGCTTGGGTAACTTTGGGAGATTCCTTTTCACAAAATCGGAACGTTTTGACTGCGAACACGTAATATAAATCTGTTTAATAAATCAATCCTCGAGTATGTCAGCACTGTAATCATATTAATCTCAAAACGAGGTCGAATCTAAAGACTCATTTAATTTAGAGGTCAAAATCAGCCATATTATTATCTCCCCTATATGACATTAAGCCATGACTAATGAATTTAACTACCAAATTAAAAATGTTTTACTAGGTGACCTTTAAAACCAATACTATATATAATGGCAATAAATTCTAATTAAAAATCTGCAATTTATGCAAATGCTTTGCTTTTGAACAATCTAAATTTACATAATACAATATAGGCCAATATCGATAAAGCTATTATACGGTCGAGGGTATATAGAGCTCTCGTCCCTGTCTGCCTCCATTTAGATTTTTTTCTTCCTTCATCACGAAAATATAACGAAAAGGTCGCTCAGATGAATTTAACGCCTGGAGGATATGATATTCAAAACAGATTTCATAAATCAAGCCATCTCGTAACAACATCGATTCTTTCATAACACCCCATGCACAAATCGCTATCCATTTAAGAGCCTATATCAATTTTTATCGTAAAAAATAGTATAGACACATTTACATGGACCTGTATATGATTAAGCAGTCGAACTTCATGAGTTCAAATCTACAAAAGGTGTGGCTGGCTACCGCATTTTTAAAACATATATTCGCTATGAAAACCCATATCAAAAGGGTTGGCCAAATATCCCATAAAAAGGATTGCTGAAAACGACTTTAAAATAATACATAAAGTCACATTTACACACATTAATATTGGTAATCACTAGTTGAAAAAGCCAGTTATTATAATTATTTAACAGAAAAAATAATTTTCGTGAAGATTCAAAACTACATCCCCCACAAAAAAATACATAAAGCAAATATTTGTTTTATTCACCTGGGAATAATTCGACCTATCCGGAAATTCTGTCTGTCCAAATATTTAACAAGTTCGTTCGAACTTCATTTGATATTCAATCAAAATGTCCGAATCAGAAAGTTTGCGAATGTTACATCAGCAGGAAAATAACATTTTACTTGTCAAAATCATATTGCGAGAGGACTCCATAACGTTATATTTTTGTTATACAATGCAATAAATCGATTTCTTTCCAAATTTTGAATTCATTTCTTAAATTTGCATAATATTACAATAAAGCGAGCTCGATAATATGGGTTTACTGTCTGTTAATATGATGTTTGGTAGTGTACCATGAAGCGACATGAAATCCCCAAAATACGATATCATTACTTTAAAAAAATGTGCAATTCACCAATAGTAATAAATGCAGTGATGTACGGATGTAGTGAAGAACGACCACGACGATTTGACTAGATATATCTTCTTTAAAAACAGAAAAATCCAGTATAAATTGGCATGAATCACTCTATGCAATAATGACGTGTCTCGATATACACCTTATCATTGTTCATTGCATTGACGAATTGCATTTCTGAATAAAAATTCTTGAATGATACAATGCTAAATAAAAATGCTATTTTCATGCGACTTTCCACTTCCCATCATAAAAATTCCGTATCTGATTTCCTCAAATTATTGCCTTTTTGTTTTGCGGAAACCGACTGATTGCTCTCACTGATTATCTGAAATACAAGGAATAAAAAAGACTCAAATACTTATATATAAAAAATATCAATATTTTGTTCCAATACAGAGACTACCAGACCAAATGTCACTCCATTGTATCTGTCAAATTATTGATAACAGCACACTTATTTTTAACGCCAGTTAATTGCGAAGCGAGTTACACAAAAATTGCAAGATCTTACAGGGAATGGAAGAAAGGTCGAAAGAAAGAAGAAAGTATTTTATAGGAGAAAGCAGCAAAATATGGATAGTTTAAAGGTTAAAATTCAACGAGGATGGAACCACATTTCGGCGACACACATTCGTACAACTTACAAAAAATATATCACCACTTTTAATGCTTGGACTCAATTATTTCGAATTAATACAAATATTGTTTAGAATTATTATATTAGGCTGTAACATCAAAAAGTTCAATTATTTAAAATTGACTAAGATACTGTGCCTGTCAATTGACTTTGAATACGTAGAACTTTTTTAGTCTAGCTTTAGTTAGAACACAATACGACAGTATCAAATAGAAATATACATGAAACTTTCGGAAAAGGGTTGTCTTGCCAGAGCATAATTGATTTTTTTTTTCGTTACTTTGAAAAATATCGTTCCGGTAGTACAATCTCTATAATGAACCGTAAGGAAAACCTGAAACAATTGTGAAGAAAGAACATATGAATGCCATGATGGAAACCATTTCAAATACAATCGTTCGAGATCTCGCTTGTGATTTAACTAATAGTGTTTTTAATTACCTCGTTGCAATAAAGCTGAAAATGCTGGAAAAGTGGGTGCCGCACGAATTGGCTGATGGTCTGAAACAACGACGCTTAGAGGTGTGTTCTGATGATTCGTAATAATAAAATATCAAATTGAAGCACTAGGGCTCCAACAACCAAGCTGCTGTGTGATTCTTCTTTAAGCGTTTGAGTAGTGAGGTAATTTAAAATAATCATAAACTTAGATGCTATATTTGTATGTCCGCCGCTTATCATCCGTACAAATCCACTTATCTGTCAGGACCGTCGCAACGTGTATTAAGCTTGTACATAAATAAATAAACACTGTCGATAGCACACAATACTCGGTAATTTCTTCAAATAAACATAATCACTTGAAAACGATTGATTATATCATTCACACATTCGTCGATAAATTTGGGTCAACGATATATACAATCGTACGATGTACACAAGATACTCTCTCTGTCTCTGTCTTTCATTCACAATCTCCGACCTACAAGACACTCTCCGTCTCTGTCTGTCTCCGAGCTCAACGTGTAAGACAAATTTGTATGAACGTCACGAAAAGTGAAACTCCACACTTTGTCGGAAACAGAGTGAAAATCATTTTTACTCTCTCCGTCGCATACACTATAGAGACACTATGCATATCTCCCCCACTGCCCCTACTGGGTCAAGTAATCACTAGACCGAACACAGCTTTATCTTTTAGCTAACAATTTTCGTTAATAAATTGAAAAAAGCAATGTTTACAATCAACTTTTCCTAGGAGCTAAGAAGTTTTACTTCTACCGCACACGTCTCATGCTTTTTATTCGATTTGTATCCAGAATCTCCTAGCTCTACGTTGTATCGTCTATATTTTTGTATCCATCAGCCCGTTATATAATTAGAAGCTGTCAGCACGTTCAATTACCAATTGAAAAATAATACTTGATGCAACACGAACAATGCAGAGATTCGCAACAGCATCCAGTCTTGAGCGTTCGGGTACGCAACCGCGGAAAAGTCCGTTCGCAAATCCGAAGAAAATGGCGACCCGACCCGCTGACCCGCGAAAACAATCAACATATCGCCATCCCGCTTATATTCGATCCGCTTTGCATACGCAAGAAAGCGACGCCAATAGCTGATTTTACGTATTTTCGCGCCATTTACCCATGACAGCAGTGTCGAAATGCGTCGTTGATGTGGGATAATAACATCATTGTAAAAATGCTTCTTCCGTAATTCTTGCGTTAAAGAAGATTTCTGTTATATAATACTATTACAATACGCGAGTGTTTTTCGCATATGTGAATTAATTAACGCCAAAGCGGGCAGGAAATATTTGACATGGCATATTTTGCTGTGAGCTCTTCGAGAAGTAGCTGTGCTCCATATTGAAACAATCTAATTAAAACTGCTCATCACTTCCGAAGAAAGCTTTATTATCATCCACAGCCTAGATCGAAACTTCCTCTGAAAGTTTATGTTCATCGATAAACTTTAGTTTCACTAAATTCCCAAAGAACCAACACATTTGTCAAGAAAATCCCAAGCGTGCGCGTGGAAAATCCGCGAAAAGTTTTTATATCCAAACATACCATCATACATTTTTCGACCTCAATAATTTATTTGCTGCTGAATAAAGATAAAAATTGTAAACTAAATAGGAATTACATAGTTCTCTTACAGGCACCAATATTATCTATGATATATTAGAAGCGTTAATATTAAGTGTATTGGTTCATTATTTTTAGGCACTATCGTTTGGGTTCAATATGTTGTCGTACATATGTGATCATTAAAATCATAACCAACAACAAATGATAATGGTCATGTAGAAAATTTAAATCAGACAATCTATTGTAGATCTAACGCACTCATGATATCAAATCATCAGCCAACCATTTAAAAATTATCTGTATCTAATAGTATACATCTAGTCAAAAAGAATCGGTGAAATGAATATAATAGGCATATATCTATTGGGCTGTGACAACGACTAAAATTAATATAAATCTAAAATTTCTTAAAAAGAGTTATAACATTTTCAACTAATCACATCATAGGTAAATCACACGTTTGCTTGCCGTGGTTTTTTAAATAAAGAAATGGTCGATCGCGTTAAATTGAATTAAAACGGATCTCCATCATGAAAAATGGTCGAAAATTGCAAGCATCCACCGCGCACGAAAACAGAGAATTGTTAGCAAATTGCATCTCATCCAACCGACAAAGTAAAAAATTCGCTGCTCGTTTTTTCGTGCTCAACATACACACATTAAAGCTATTAAAACTGTACTTAAAAATTGGCATTACTATATATGAAGTACCAAATGCTCTCCTCATCGCCGACTCTCTAAATTTGGTATAATTTCGTGAATGACTGTCCGAGGAGCGGTCAATCCGTTAAGCAAAGGTTGTCGTCTCTATTACAACATCATATGTTGCGACCCACATCATAGACTCAAACAATATAATTGCTATACCTGTGCCAACATATTGCGCCATCAATACAGCGATCTGATTCTGGATGATCATTTTGTCGCTGTACAAAATGAAGAGTCGCTGGCATCGCAAAGTCAGCAAACACAATTGTTTTAACATATCAATGCCACATTATGATTTTATTGCAGTCCTACACATTTGCCATCCACAATGTGAAATAAGAAATGGCCCATTTCCAAAGTGGATTCGCATTTCCATATCATACAATAAAAATGATCAATAGAGCTCGTTGAACCACTCGTATGGTCCGAAAGTCTTTTTTTAGTCCGGCATGCTCAGTTTGTGGGCATTAATCGCAATATGCAATAAAATACGACAGCTGTCTGGATTTTTGATGCACTTCTTATATGTATCTATTTTCATATCGAAGAGTTAATTAAGCACCAATCTGCATAGTTAACGGATTTAGTTTACACCAGAACGCCTCGAAGAATAGATGCTAACATCCGCATTTTCTGAATTGTTAACCATTAAGAATAGCGTTCGATCTGGACGTACGGAATCATAATACCCATTAACATGTTCTTTTTTACTTATATTCCCGCTATGTTCTCACAGAGCATTAAAGATGCTGCCAAAATATTTTGGATCGAATATTTCCCACAATTTACGAAGAGTATAGTTTAGAATTCATACAATTTTCCACAGAGTAAATATTTGTGATAAAATGAAGCTTCAATATTCCCGGCACCACTAATAACAATGTATATTTTGAATAGCAACAAAATTGATATTGAATTTCAATTTAGTAAGCAATCTGCGCGAAACTCGATAGTTATTTCATAGAGAGCAACCCCTAATTTAAATCAACAAAGTGGCTGATAAATATTTCTTATACACAGTGCAATCGAGCTAATCAATTCCCAATTACCAAATTGATTACACAACTTCCATGTCAATAATTGACCATAATAATAGTCTGCTATCATGAATCGATAAAATATTAATTGAAATTTATGAATTTTAATGCAAATTCATGCAAAAAAAAACCACAACATTACTTATAACCGTCCACTAAAAATCGACTATTCCACGATGATATGCGTTCATTGTTTATGAAGTGCAGAACGCGATATTTATATAGAAAAACAGTAGCAATAAACAAATTTCCAAGGAAATCCATACTGATACTCTACAAAAATTGCAAAATGAATTATACATGATGAATTGTATTGATTGATACACCTTTTGATATCAATCAAGTGGTCTTCTTCGATCTTATTGATCATATCAATAAGATCACTAAAAATCAAAATAAACTTTGTTTGATAAGATCGAATCTGAACCTTTAAAATAAGAGTCCATTAACTATACCAATACTGGGTCTAGATTAGGGTTCCCAAATATTCGTAAAATCAATTATTCGAATAACGAATACGAAATGGGTAAAATATTCGAATTTATTATATGTGCGAGGACGATTCAAATTTAGCCCGGAATTTTTCTGTACAAATTTATATAAAAATATAAATGATGTGTCTTATTTTTCTACATATTTCCTTTCAATAAAAATACAGATAGAAAGTTCCTTAATTCCGTCACTGAAGAAAGAAGGTGAGAAGTAGAATTTTCTGTTGCGCAACGCGTTTTTTCGTAAACAAAGGCGTGAAATCAAGTGAAAAAGCAATTGTTTGTTTGAAATCAAACAAAATTAAAATATCAAAAATGGGACGATCGAAATTTTTTAATAGTTTTTCAAAAAACTCTATATTATCTTTATAAACAATTGGTGATCTGATGTCAATTATTATATATCGGCAATTGTGTTTGCCAACAGTATAATGATAAGCCAAATGAATCGATTCCATGTGTATTGTTTATGTTTACGCAAAGAAATTAACGAATATTGAGTTCTATCCACAGTATTTATTTATTTATATACAAGCTTCATACACGCTGCGCGGCCCTAACAGATAAGTGGCTTCATATGGATAATAAGCGGTGGACATACCAATATAGCATCTAAGTTTATGATTATTTAAAATTAGCTCACTACTCAAAGGGTTAATGATTTGAATTAATTACTAATTCAGAGAGTAAGAGAAATATTTTTATCATCACCTTTTTTAAACTTTCTAAATTACTTGATAAATAAAAACGAATAATATCCGATTAATTTCATAAATAATAGAATTTTCGAATATTGAAAAAATGGCAAATATATTCGAATATCAAATAATCGAATATTAGATTGGGACCCCTGGTCTATATAGGCAAGAATTTATATTCATTGTCGATCATACTTAAAATGAACATCAAAATTTCATTTAAGTTAAATCACATTCAATTAAAAATTCATATGTCGTGGCTTATTCCAATGATTTTCATGTTAATTTATGGAAAATCAACTATCAAGTTGCACGAATTTCTCCAATTTCATTTTATCAAATGGAACAAAAGCGGAGCGAAATCATCTATTTGTGCAGTACAGAATGAGTCAACCCTTCAAACATGTACAGCTACAGATCAGATAACAATCATCAAATAAAGAAAACCTGAAAATATACCAATTTCTTTAGCAAATAATACAGATAAAATGCAAAAGAAAATATTAAAGGCGAATTTAATGATATAATCTTAATGACATCTCAATGAACAAAATGCTTCAGCTTTATGAACAATAAAGGCGACTAAACCGTTCAGCAATAAAAGAGCTTTCAAACATCAAGAGTATGATAATGATGATAACAACCATACGATAAATATTTACACATATTCCTCTTAGTCTGATTAAAGCTTTTAAAGCGCGCTTTGTAAAGCTTATATTTTATGGAGGACAACACGTAATCCCCAATAAAACAAATCTTTCCATAAGCATAATTGATATCCCGGACACATACTGGGTTGGCAGTCTGTCATGGAATGTAGCTGCAATATATTTTAGCTAATGGTTTTTCAGCTATGTATCTTTTGTAGTTATGCAGTATATGAATTTATATATAGCCTTTTTGTAACGGTCCACATTGAATAATGACGAAAATATTAAAGTCATTATCGAAGACATTATAGGAAGCTATTATGGTAGCTAGGTCATCGAGTCAGGCTAATTTGAAAATCAGTTTAATGTCAACTAATTCCTGTCGTCTCGAACAACTAGGTAATTAAGGTACCCAGATAATTACCCAACAAAAGCGAGTGAAAATGGGTTAACTATACATATACCAAACTCACTAAGACCACACTCCTGATTTGTTCGTCATAAGTATCAACTTTGTTGGCGTTATCCACTAGAATAGTATGATGAAAGACATCTTCATTTTCTTAAGCTAATTTTACAACCTCTCGCTTTGAAACGTCATTTAAATCACTGTCACGTTGATGTAACTAGTATACACTCCGCATAAAATACGCTCAAAACAAACAAAAACTTGGAATTTCGCGAACAGCTGCCACAGTTCAAAAATTAGCAATGTTGGTGATAAATTCGACTATTTATACGTTGCGCTTAATTGAATGAACGAATATCGCGTGCACAGTGTTAAATATTTGATTGTTTATTCGATTGGACTGGATGTGAAGAGGTCATTGTATCGTCGTCGAATGCACAGGAGTGTTCCTGGAAAGTGTCTTCCACCCTGGACTATGATCTTGGCAATGGAACAAATATGCGACATTTATTTCTACTGGATGTAACCACATCACTGCCGACATACAAGTCTTACGACTAATGTCTTGAAAAGAAAGCAAAACCATAGCAAGCTATTCACGATAAACGTTTACTTCCATTTTCCATCGGCGGTTACAACTTAGAAGTCAAAGGATGACTAAGTGATGAGGACAATACACATACAAGCGTTGAAGTCATTAACGTCTTCCCTTGGTAAAAATGAATCAATAACTTTCTATATAGTATATTATCACTAATAATTACACAAATTTAGTTAAAGTTGCTGTTTTTTAAATTATGTTTATATCCACCAGATATTAAAAAATCAATCAATCACGATGTTTGTAAAAAATGTAAACCAGATTATTTTTTCGCCACTTTTAACGTATTGTATTCACACAAAAAATACTTGAGTAGTTGTGAATTTATGATGATTCCTGCTCTCGCAAGCAATGTGTTAAATTCTAAATACACAGTGAAACAAACATAACTATTATACAACGAGATGATTAAACAGGGTATCTTATAAAGAATGATAGGAAGGAGTAGTCAATAACATGCATACAGCGAGTAAAAATATGATATTACCCATGACGATTTACAATTCGAGTTCAACAATATATATAATATCAAATACACACGACCCTTGTACTTTGATCTTTTCTTTAAAGTAAGAAGGAAATATTCGATGATATAGAGGGAAATAAAGGAAGATTTTCGCCACCCTTGTTCGGAATCCGCTTGACAGATTGCTTTGCGATGTGATATGGATTTTATTAAAAATACGACTTTTTCAATATGGCATCCATCTCAATGTTAAACCGAAAAAAGAAATGATTTCCTGAAAATAAAGCCTTCATTGTTCTGCGATAAAATGTTAATCGGCCAACGACAAAGTATATTCAGTTCATAGAGCAAGGGGTGATACATGAACGATCATAATTGAGGTCATGAAAAATCAAAGGGGGAGATTAAATTTATAAAAAACACCCTAAAAATAAACGAGTTATCAATCTAAATCTGAATAACTAGGCTACGATCGCCTGAAGGCGAGAAACACCCCAAATAAAAATATAGCAAAAAAATCTAGCCATAGCGTTTCGTTTTTCAGAACATATCTTCGTATGCGAAATGCTCCAGGTTTCCATTTGTATTTATTCAAACACAGTTTAGCTTCAAGATAGGAATTTTCTCTCGAGAAAAATACACTCTTTCATAAAAATCCTTGAATAAACTCTGACGTTCGTGCCGAGTGGTTTATAAAGGTAGATTCGTTGGTGCAACAACCCCAAGACTAAAACAGCAAATGATCGATGATGGCCTCGCATAAAAAAATACATTTTCACGCGCGTTTATAGTGATAAATTTATCCCATGGGTCAATGTTTTCATTGCAGTTAATCTTGTAACAAGTTGGTTATTTATATCATTCTACTCGACCAGCGAATCAAAACGTCACGGATTTTGATGCAATACGAAATCGGTTGGAACGATTCAAAATAATTTTTCCAAATTCTTCTACTCATCCAAAAACGAATTCTTCGAACGATATAGACGAAATCATCCGTTCGCCTTGCTACATTGACTGCCCGTATATACCTTAACAGCAAAAAATTATTGTTATTGGAAAACCTTCCCAAATATTGTGTTTTTAGATGAGAATATATTGTCAAATCAATTCTTTCAAATTTGATATTTCTATTTGATTTTTGATATGATGCAATTATTTTCACCAGTCTAGATTTGAAACCGAACTTTATCTATATGAGTTCAGAACGTATGGATTTGTCTGAATTTCAAAACAATCGTTACAATTAAGGTTTACATTGATTCCCTGAATCTGAAAATGTAAATACTAAGGCGATTAATAAAGTCATCCAGGGACTAAATTTGCAATAATAATTAAAATAATTATAATTAAAAAAAACTCTATTCAAATATTCCTACCCCAGCTCCACCATGCATGGAAAATAAATGGCAAACCATCACATAAAAATCATTTCCCTATAAATGTTCCTCATGGAGATCACCTACATCTGATAATGAATGGCATTTTAAGAAGACGAAAAGTGAGATCTACAATAAAATACAATCGGAATAACTCTTGGTTAAATTCAAATATTACAACACTTGAAAGCGAAGATCATTTTCAAGCTAAAGAAATGGCGAGTGGTTATGAGTAATTGAAGACTTGTTCGGGTCATGATTTATCCTCCGCTTCTTTTTACCAAAATGTGTAAATTAATACACAAGTATAATTGTGTCAAAAATTTTGACACAACAAATATTTTGACGACAAATATTTGATATCCTAATAAAAGTAATTGCTTGAATTTTATTAAAATTACAATATGCCGATAAAACCTAGCTGTTTTCATTATTGGCTTGATTTCAAATTGTTTCGTTAAGTCAAAGCAAAAATGCTGTTTTGTCTATGCCTGAGAATAAACATTCAACGTGAAATTTGAGTTCCAAATATTTTTAAAAAAAATCTAGTTGTGACTTAAGAGCGCCGTCTCGTCGTTTCTCTTAAAAGATTATATATACATCGAGAGCACACATAATCATCCTCATATTCAATTGTCTCTCTTTTATACACATGTAGCACACACCGTGGGACAGAAGCATTTAAGAAGCTTCTTTCGGTTGCATAAGACAGGTTAATTACTTCGCATTTGAGTCATGAAGCGGCTGAAAATAGAACACGAAAGAATTAAGCAAAAAAAGCTTCAGACTCGGAAATAATCCAAAAGAATGAGACGACAACATAAACAACGACGTTTCCCACTCGGAGAGTTTAACCCATTTCTTGAAATTTATTATCACGTAATGCCGCGCGTGAGATGAGAATAATGGTTCGAGTTGACAGAAAATGTGTCACTTATTCAGGGAAGAGTCGAATATATCCGCGATAAAAGGAAGTTCACGAGAAAAAATGTGGGAAGAATTTGCCATCGCCAGCTGTCGACCCGTAATACAATATATTCGACGCAAAGGCACCTAATCATTACGTTTCATAGAAACCATCGATGTAGCACTTTACCCTCTTTTGATACAAAGTGTTGTCGATTACACGATGAACAATGCCTCCTCCTGCTGAATCGATTGCCACCCCTTACCGACGATCATACACAAATTTATTCCATCCGCTTCCGTTCCCGAACCCACAATCAGCACAATCGTCCTCCATGGAGCTCGTACTCTTTTTTACGGATTAGCTGCAGTATTGTGAAAAGCGAAATCATGATAACCGGCACTGAGAAAACATTGAATTATACAAGTGCTATCTTGCGGAACAAACTGTTAAGTTCTTATCGTAAGTTTCATAATAGTTTTAAGCACACCTCTGCTGTCCATTTCGAAACCAAGCTGTGTAGAGTGCTGCTGCCGGTTTTGGTACAATGCGCTATTCCTTCCGCTTGAAATGTGCTCTCGAAAGATGTGCAACGTGGCCTCTTCGATTTCCAGAAAAACGGTGCAAAATTCACTTGTCCGAAACAAAGAAGAACACATCGAAGAATGCCTTTCGTGATTCATTCATTGCTGCTAAGAAGCCCTGTCGGCAGAACAAAGAGCGAAAGCCCTAAGCACATGACTCATTAAATGACGATTATATTGCGGACATCGTTTTCGATGATAACAAGTGTCATAAATGCAGAATCAAAGCGAGAAATCTGCTTTGTCTTAATTACCAGACCATTTTTTTGTTACAAAATTTAAATATAGCGATAGCCATATTTCATAGAAAATCGATACTGTAATAAAATTAAGTTTTAATTAATCTATATAAACCACAAATAAATATGGCATCAAAGTTTCCCCCAGGCATGCGACAATATTTATCGAGAAAGTTTTTTTTCGTTTTTCGTTAAACAACTATGATATTGAACCTCTATACTTATATAGATACACAGATAAATGATCCAATTTAATGTTGGTACAGAAACAATTCCCGGATAAACATTTGTAATAAAACACAAAGTCTACCACCAGAACAAAATCCATCCAAGACCTAAATTTATACACGATAAATGTGTGAATTTTTGACCCGAATAGATCCTCGCTCTTTTAACCACTCGCTGATCTAAATAATCGATGAATGCCCTTTTATTCCGAATACGATTATTTTGCTTCTTGGCGAACTGCTAGATCATGATTATGTTCTCGTCGGTTCTAAGTTCAATTTGAAGCGATTTATTTTTGAAAATTTTTAAAATGTAATAAATTTTAAACTTGAGAAATCCCTAATTTGTATTGCTGGAATTCAACACAAAATAAAACCAAATTTTCTTTCGGGTAAAACGTGTATCGAACCGAAATTAACCGCCTCAACTCCAATTTTCTTCCCATCAAAAATAACGATTTCATCGAATTTCGGTTCAGTTCCGGTTCCCCAGCATTACAATTACTTTTGCTAAAAAATATACAATAATTTTCAACTCGACCAATTTTTCTTTATTTGTTAAAGCTCGCTTTGAATATCTTGGAACCTTTTTCAAGTCTGGAAGATTATGAGGCTTGTATCTAAAAGTTTTATGAAGCTATAAATTTCTACATTTTGCCTTCATGTTATCCTGCATATAAATGTTTGTTGAAAAGGTAAATTTCAAATGCATTAAGATGTTATCATCTTGTAAAGCAGCAATAGATTTGACTCCTTGTTCAGTCACCTTGTCGTCTGTTTTTTTTTTCTGTAATTTAACAAATTGTTGCCAACATGTTTTTGCATTTAATGCTTCTAATTTTTCCTTATTTAGATCTTACCTTTGTGCAACCAAGAGTTGCCTGAACATATATGAACTTAAAATAAACGTTAATACCATTCAAGAAACATCGATAACAAAATAATTTGATTTGGCGTATTTCGTAAGCTTGTTATGGCGCCGTATTCAAATGATGCTGATCTTTTAATCTCTAGTAATCAGGAAGAATTTAGACTTATAAATTTATGTAAACATTAATTTAAAAACCTGTCAGATATTAAAATCTTGGCCGTTTTCGAAGTAAACACGTATTTAACATTGCGAAAATACAATTCAATTTATAAAACATTGTCCGTGGCCCAATATTATAATAGATTAGTTATTTTAACGGTTCCCAAAATATAGTAAAATATGCATACGAGCAGCAAATCCCTTATATTTCATACAACAATTATAAAATACATATTATGTTAGTCGAATCGACTAACATTGGCTTTTAATGATTGAATACAATAAAATAAACAAGTTATGCAAAAAAAATTCAAACAAAAAGCAAAATAGCTACATATATGGATACACAATCAAAGGCTAGTTGAATCGATCCATTTTCTTTTTGATTTGCATGATTTTTTAGAATGCCAACGTTATGCTTTACGCCATCAATTGCATCTCATCGTATAATCAAATCCAGCGATCGTCATTGAGCAGTAGCAAAAAATAATTAACTGATTTTACACCTAACTAAGATATGTGATTATAAACAGCTTTGATTTGGGTGAAAATTTGCATTTTTATCTACATTTTTGTCCGGCGACCAAACATGAAATAAATATTCAACGACAGATATAATACTAGTTTGACAAGCACCTGTGCACTTTGATTCTGGTCTCATCACTTATTCTTCAGACGCAAATCCGAGAAGACAGGTGACCCAAGAAATTAATTCTTAATTAAAAATTCATACAGCATTTAGCGTCTCACATTGCAAACCGGTATTCTAATTAAGAACTGGCCATATCGGAGATTTTTTCGCCGGAGTTCATCGATGTCGCTTATCTGCAATTATAATATGGTTTCGATCGTAACATATGTTACATATGCCGAATTTTCGACTGGTTGTAATAATCTAAGCGATTAGTATGAGTTAATATGTTTCTTATGCAAAATTTTACCGGATAATAAAAGTATTATCACTACTGTGCGTATTACATACGTGTGCTACAGCTGTGATCTAGCATAATCTCGATAATTGAATATCTATGTTAGTTATCCATGTCGTAAATCAAACATTGATTAGTTCGCATTGTGAATATAATTCCATGTACCCCAGAAAGCCCTTTCTAGTATAATCGACATGGTCGTCTTGATTTCCACTGTATCCCAAAAAGAACGGCTTAATTTTTAAAAACCACCCACACTCCCCAGTATCGAGATGATCGCAAAGTATCCTTCAATATGTTTACCCAGGTGACCCCCTGGGTGAGTGTTAAAAAATGAAGCTAGAAGGTCATGCTACCTTCAATATCGAGGATATGAAGAGGTGAATGTACGATAAAGATGATTTGATTGTGACCCTCTCCCATGAATAAATATTGAAGAAGCCCTAATTATACAATGGACTATTGTACATACGCATCCCTAACTTACGATCATTTTATAAATCTATCTCCCAAGCAAATATAATCATCGGTTTTAATAATACTTCGGCTTTTAATGGACCATAAACTTCCCCAAAAACGGGCACATTCTTCGCATGATTCAATCGCATAAAAGCAAAAAACATCAATTATTTTACAAGATGAATAATTTCACATAAAACCATAGAAACTGGATTCAAATGCTATGACAGGATGAGGCATTCATAATACTAGCAAAAATGATTTAAAGAGATGGTTAACGACTTCGCCCTTCTATCTATTCATGCGGAGATGAATAAACTCGACATTGATAATATGTAAAAATGTACACAAACTTTTCAGAGCATAAAGGGCGTACTAACTGATGAAGATTTGGGGATGATGCGAAATAATTTCGATTTAAATTTCAAGGCATAATCGATGCAATAAATTTATTGGGCCTATGTCCAATAACGGATCTGGTACCTTATGACTAGGTAATCCAATCCCAGAATCCCGGACAGTTTTAGATGCTCATGAATCCCGGGATTAGTAAACGTAATCCCGAAAAATTCGGGAATGAAATTTTTATATAACAGAAATCGTACATCTCACTAGCAAGACAAAGGTTACTAAATCGAGAATTGAACGCCGTAAATCGCCGAAATCTGAACGCTTGGAAACAGTGGCGTAAGTACTAATTGACGAGCTTAGTCGACGCCTAGGGGCAGTAACTGTCTGATATATGTATACATATATACAGTACATATATGTTATCAAATTGTTATATTAACCTTTCCCCACCGGTGATGTATTTACTACAACTTGACTCTAATAGTGGGAATATCGATATGAAATATAATAGATACGGGGTTCAGAATGTTTTTATTCCTTCGTAATATAATTACGAATCACATCAAAGTATTATAGTATATAAGTATTTATCTTCAGCGACGGAAATAGAAAATTTGTCGGGAATTTTCCACTGACTATCGTCAAAATTCATATAACTTCAGAGTGTGCGGCTTCTACGATGGCTTAGATGTGGATGTGGATCACACATAGGCCCTATGTCCTAAGTGTTAGGAATATAGAATTTGGCAGTCCTATTCTGTGGCTTACACGGTCTCCAGATCTGACACCACTGTTTTTTTTGCCTGAAGTCATCCCCTATTCAGACATAAAATGAAGACAACAAAAGTGCGATCCATTTATGTTATTATTGATATAATTATTCTTTTAAGTTACAGCTGATGCATTTAATTGCATGCCGCCTTAGGAATGATCGTCGTTGAGTTTTATAGTGCGATTGTTACCACCGCAGTGAACATTCCAAAATGATTGGGTTGTTCAAAAATTGATCGCGGCGATTCCTGAAATATAAAATTGTAGACGAAATGAGGTTTTTTTCATGGTTGGACTCCTCGGGTAATGAATGAATGGTTCTTCTGCTAGATGGCTTGGATGCCATCGCCACGGACGATGCACAAGGAAAAGACGTGAAAAAAAAGATATACCTTAATGCGTCTGTATTGAATTGTTCAATTATCCTCAGGCCCGAGTTGACTCATTCCGGGATGAGAGATGTTGCGCAGTCATCTTGGTTATTAAAACATGGTCTGGGACATCATTTTTATTTTATTCGACTCATTAGTTTCGGTCCGAAATGACGACTTCCGTGCCAATTGGAAGATTAGCTTCGGATGATCGATGGGTATTTTTCTGATCGATGCCACTAGTGGTTCAAAGATTATTCATTATCGACAAATGTGACAGGTATGTAATAGAAGAAGCAAGATCACGATAAAGAAATATTTTTGATAAAAGTATTTTTGGTTTAAACAAATTACTCCAACGATAAGAGCATATCATAAAAATGCACAACTACTAAATGTGATATAATTCTTCATTAAATCTACATTGTTGTTATTGTAATGTAATATTATTGTTATGTACAATATAGACATTGGCATTGATTGCAAAAAAAGTAGTATATCAATTATTTACCAATAATAAAAATCTTCAAGCCAAGTTAACAGGAGCGAAACAAGTTTGTATCAAATATGACACATACAAATAAAATACTATTTACATATCGGAGTGCCAGAGATGCCAAGAACCAGAATAACAAAGTCCAGAATAACAAAAAACAACTCCTTTGGTACAATTAACACTCAAACACCCGGTCCCGCGTTCGCGCGGAAATCTTCACTATCCCTTATCAACCGGTCCCGCGTTCGCGCGGGTTTTAGTCACGCGCATTATAAACATCTGTTTGCTTGTAACATGAAGCTTTTGGGCATTTTTTTATTGTTATATGACCCATTACTGTTTGCTTTATTAGATTCATGTGTCTTTCATTCAACTTTATTACAAATTTATGGCTCAAAAATGTCCTTGAAATAAAATATATTTATTGTTCCAAAAGTTTCTTACATTTACACATGGACGGGAACGAATTAGTGTTTTTGATTTATAACTCTATTAGGAAGTTTCTTTACATACTCTGGGTCTAAATGGTTAAAAATAGAGCAATAAAATAATTTCAGTAGAAAGATGAATAGCTTTGTCAATCGCATGCATAATTGGTATGAATGGCAAATCGCAGAGTTTTTTTAAAGATTTATTGCAGAGCCCTGTATCTAAAAATACATAATTCATAAAACTTTACCCAAATACCGGAAATGTTTCAGGTAGGGATAGCTTTCTCGAAATTCTTATTGTATTTTTTAACCAATCAGTGAAGTCTTTACATAGACAATATAATGTTGACCATCCCCATATTCTGTGTAAGAATTGTGTTTTAGTTTGAAAATACCGGTCGAATAGAGTACATCCCCTGTAATTACTCCGCGATTTGATTTTGTATTTGTAATTATTTCGTATTTCTATGAAACGTGTGTGCGTAATTTTATAATTTTACGGAAAAAACATTTTCAAATTTACGTGTTTGTGAAATAAATATACTTTACCCCAAACGAAAATGGAAGCACCTATTGATGAAATTATATATGACGATATGTCAGATGTACCGAGTGATGTTGAAGACGGTAGTGATACCGAAATTGAAATGGAGGTTGTGTGGAGTGCGTAATATGAAAATACAACAGTAGCGAATAAACAGTCCACAGTTTGAGGATCTCCTGGTTTTGTAATAGTATTGTGTAAAATGATGGCAGATCACATTTCAGAAGAATTTGACATTACATTTATATGTTTATGAATGGAAAAAAAATATTTGTTTTGCTTTTTGAGTCAAAATTATAAATAAATTACGTGTTTACAGTTGATAATTTTATTTTTAAACCAATTGTTTTCAAATTACACAAAGGATACTATACGCTACCCAACACAACTTACTTCGTCCAATTTATTCAACTAATAAAAAAGTTATAAACATAATTCTCAATGCCGCGCGGAATAGTGATATCGCGAAAAATGTGCGGTATTACGCGTAATTTGGACCCGCCAAGCCCGGGTGCTTGAGTGTTAAGATGAATGACTGCAAATTAGATTGGACCTTATTATAAGACCACTGTCCTGTTCAACCTTCAAACCCTATCAGATTGCATACTTAAAATAAATCCTAATTTTTTAAATTTATGACTTTTAAAATTACAATGCCTATTTTTTGATATAAAGATTCGGATTCAGATTGACTATGCCGGAATAAATAATTTAAAACAAGCTTTTAAAAAAAACTAGAGTAAAACTTTCTCGGTTCTATAAAGACGAGTGTGACCATATGGTAACATTGAGCATCGTGTTAAATTAACTTATAATCAATAAAACCAATTTATATTGCCGATATTGCACGAAAAATGACTCCTTGAAGTAACAAATACATTTTTTACTCAAAGTTCATAATTTATTAACCTCTATGGTAGGATGATCGCGTATTTGCGATCGAATTCCAGTGATTCAAAAAGAGCACTTTTGTACGCTGAACTCGGAAAGAGACAAAGACGGATTAAACGTCTTGCAGCTTGGTAAATGTGCTTGGGAGACAGATACGGAGAGCTTCCTGCGTACATTGCACGATTGTATACATCTTCTTAATGTGCCATATCCGAACCATCGGACGTAGGCGATCTCCATAGGAGATTTTACTAGGGAAAGGATTTAATGTGGTGGTTTCCCGTTGCCTTCCACACTTGTATACATTGTATACATAGTTAACCCAAATTTATCGACTAATAATATTGTTTATGTTTGCTCGAAGAAATTACCGAATATTTTGTGTTATCGATAGTGTTTATTTATTTAACTCATTCATCACTGCGTCCACGGCGGGTCTCATGCGGCGCCATGCAATATGCATATTGCATCGCTATTCCTTCTGTTTACGCTCCGACTATCGAATTTGGGTGAGAAACAACACCGATTCACGTTAGGCGACGAGAGTGTTAAATATAAGCTTCATATGCAGTACTGTGATCTTGACAGATGATAAGTGGCGGACATGCAAATATAGCATCTAAGTAAATGATGATTTAAAATTAGCTCACTACTCAAAGGGTCAATGAAGCGGAAGAGCACAAAAATGAAGGAACATATGTGACAATAATTTTGTGTAAAATACGTATTTGTAAGTGTTGGGCGTAATTTAAAGTCAGTATAAGAATAATTTTAAATTTTCGTCGGCGAGTACTATGTATCTTGAAAAAAATACTTATATATGTTGATTATTTTAAAAGCAATGCCATTCTATGTAAATATACGTTTTTTGCGTGCAATGTAGAAGGCAGCCAGAAGTGTCCCCGCACGAAATGTGTTAAAAATGCATAATTACTTTGTATGTAAATTCTTAATAATTTTAATGTAAATTGACGTTGACATCACCCCAATAAGAAAATTATGCACTCAGTACAATGACAAACCCACAAACTAGACTCCCCGGGCGGTTGTTTCACTCTGAGAACTATGAATTGAATTGTAATCAATTTCTTCAATTTTACTACAAGAAAAAAATGAATAATGTATGTGCTTAGACAGTGTAAAGCAATTGTATTTTATGTGGCATTGTTTAGTTTGCGTCACATATAATTGGCCAAACTTTGAAAATACAATCGGTTAATCAGCTGATTTCTATTACCTCTTATCAATTTTATATGCATATCGTCTTTCCACTACAAATACGATTATAAACCAATAGTTATAAACGTAAATAAGTAGAATACGAAAATATACGTCGAATTCTTTCAATGTCATTTGGATTTACAATATATATCATAAATAAACAACGAAGGCACAAAAATTAAAAAGGTCATGTAAGTATTTGATTATTATTATGTCAAACGACTCATAGGATCCTGATGCATTTCCTTATTAAAGATAGACGTCTGGCTTGTTATATTTATTACATTCGCTGCTGTTTGACACGAGCAAGGTTGATATAGAATTTTTCGACGAATAGAAAGGACTCCTATGTAAAAACGTAGACGGATCGAAAGAACAATCTGACGAGGTGAAAATTGCCAAGGTCGGCCAGTGAAAAACGTGATTGAGATCAAATTTAAGATATTATACAGACAACAAAAGAATATGCAAACCCACATGTTAACATGTGTGGACAGCAGCTTATGTGTTACCTACAGTTGGCATAACATAATTATAACGTTAAACAACACATTTTGAATATTGCGAATAAAAAATAACGGCATCAAGCAATGAAACCGATGATTGCACGAATTTTAAAAATATATATTGAAATGACAGCTCAAATTATTTTTCCTACGGAGGTTAATGATCTGAACGGTTTGTGGATGATTAAAAAAAATGAACAAATATAAATGTTTTTTTTTTCAAAAATCAATACACCTGAAAAAATAATCAAACAGCGGCACCCTTCAGCAAACAAGCCGAATGCAAAATATAAACACTCCCCTATTTTGACAAATACCATAGATAATTTGAGTGTTTCATAAACCATAGATTTCGATCGGTGACAGATGACAGTTGCGCGTGGGGATCTAAAGCCTCCGTTCGTTTTTCACTAAAAAATACACTGCATCGTCGGCAAACTTGAAAGTTTTCACTGTTTTGATTGCGTGTTTTGATATGACACAATACCTCAAGTAGTATTCGATAATCTACCTGTCGTTATCAGCAGACAGTGTATATTTGATACTACCATTCGATTATGGTAGCCAAAAATTGCCACTTGTCACCGAACAAAATGCTCAGGCACTAACTAATTCGTTAAATGCGAGAATACTAACGTTATTCTGACGGTTGCGATGGAATTGTATGTAATGTCTTCGATCCAGACACAACGTATTTACACTGACTGCAACCCAACCCCACAATCGTTCAAGTACAACTGACTACAGACTGACCGCAACGCAACGCGCGCAATTCACAATGCACCGTCTTTTTTTGGTCTTAACACGACTTTCTATGTCCGTCTATCGGCGACCGTTTGACGTTTTCATTGTTGTTTAGATATCTTTTCATCACAATTGAGATAATAATGACAATAAAAACCCATAACGAATAATCCTAAATACATTTTAAAAAATTCTTAAGCATTTTTTAAATTATTTGACCAATTCTTTGATACATTTATTTTCTTAGTTATTTTTTTTTTTATTATTAAAGCATACTATGATATTCTATTTAAAAATTATGTTTTTATTGATGCTCTATTCCATATTTTATTACTGTATAAATATATATTTAATAATCTATTACAAAAACATACAATTATTTATACTGGCAAGCGCTGAGATAAATTTAATATTGGCAATACTTATCTGTCAAAAACTTAGACGTCAAAGTTTTAGGCGAATCGAACAAGAATAGTAATCGCATCGTGACTATATTAAATGTTTATGTGTTTCATCAGTAAATCGTTCATATTTCATTTGGAATTAAAATTTATATAGTAATTAATACGGTTTGAAACAATGACCACGTCAAGCAATACGAATACCAACTTTACAACGTGTTTTATTGAAGTAGAAGATATCAAAGATGAAATATCGTCGCTCGTCTCATCTGATCCACTGAAGGATATTCATCAGATAGCTGATTCTACTGGCAGTGACAATAAAAACTTTGGCGATTTTGATTTTAATCATCGCTTATCAAAAATAGACAAAAACAAGCCATTTTATTGTGTTAAAAATGGTAAAATTATCAAAGTAAATTCTAGCCCTAGTCTATTTATTGAATCTAAAAAAAGAAAAATACCTAGAAAACCTAAACAATCTGATTCATCTTGCAATGAACATAATAAATTAATTCCGATTAATGTTTCGTCTGATTTTAATAAAAAATGCTTCAGTAAAAATACGAAAATTGACGGAGATACCAGTGCTTATAAAAAGAAACCAAACTCATTAGAGAGACTTATGGCAAAAATTGATGCACAATTGGAAGCAAAAGGTATTCCTGTTCCTGAAAACCCATCAGCAGAATCAACTAAGAAGTTTTCGAGCAATACGCATATAAAAAATGTACCTAACTCATCCGACAAAAACTGTGATAATAATAAATTGATGGATCATATGGATGATGATGATTTTTCATGGCCTTTAACCGATCATACGAATTCCAAAAAAATTGAAATAAAAAATAACTTTAGTGGTGCAAGTACAAATCAAAATATAAAAAACACTGATAATGTGGATTTATTCGATTCACTATTGAAGAACTGCAACTATACGTCAAAAAATATTACAAATCAATACAAAGAATATAATTTACATCAAACCAATTTCACGGAATTTGATTCTAAATTTACTCCGATAAACGATTATAAATCACATAATCTTAATAACAATATCAGATTGAAAAAATCTAAGCCCAAAGATAAATATTCTCAAACCAAATCTAATTTGAAACATAAAAAAAAATCAACCAAAAACAACATTGATAAGCCAAAATCTTATGAAACGTTTTTAAAAAATCACCAAATACTTATGAAAACTAAATTCAAATACTTAAATAACATCAGACCTGTTTATATTTTTAATGGTTTTAATATAATTCTATTTTATTTGAGAAAGAAATTTTCAAACAATTCTAAACATAGAACCAGATTAACCAGGTACAATGAAATTAATTTTAAAAATATTACATTTAAATTTGTGAAAAAGATTCATAGGTGTAAATATTGCAAGCAAAAGTTTGATAGTAAGAATAAAATTTCGTTACATTTAAAAATATTTCATTTTAATGCTTACAAATGTAAATCTATCCAATGTATCTTATGCTTTAAAACATTTCCTAATTATAATTTATTAAATATACACAAAAAGAATAAACATTCAACGCATAATAATGCTAATACGACAATAAGCCGTCTTATATCTCCATTTAAGCTTCTCAAAAATATTTGTGTGAAAAACAAAGACGTATCTTATGTAACGCAACAAAATCAATTTTTGTGTAAATTGTGCAAAAGTTATTTCAATGATACCATTATGTTTTTTCAACATATTTACACATTACATAATATGGTAATATCTACTAAAGATCGTTTGAAAACAAAATACAGATTTGATTTTCAAAAACCTATGAAGCAGGAATATAATGAACCTGTTGAAAACTATGATTCTGCATTTGGATTAGACCCAATTCTATCTGATGATAGTAATATCAAAACGGAAAGACTTCATAGAGACCCAGATCGTTATATATACAATAGAACAACTATTTCGTTTCAAAACGGGGAGACGCTTGATTTATACAAATGTGACAAATGTTCAAAAAAATTCGCAATGAAAAAAAACCTCGCCGATCATATAAGAAGAGTTCATCTCAAGTCAAATATGAATAATCCAGATTATACATATGTGTGTAAATCATGCAAAAAGGCTTATAAAAGAAGTAATGACTTGAAGAGACACATTAAACTTTATCATAATGATGGCGAATCTAGAGAATTTATTAAAAAAGAAAATATTCATTTAAATGAAAGTTTTAACATACAGTCTTCTGATTATTCAATATGTTTAAAAAATGATGTTACTTGTGAAGTATGTGGGGCAAAGTTTCAAACAAATGAAGAACTTTACTCACACAAAAATGTGGAGCATTCGCTTATGACTGCGAATTTGAAAAATTCTCAGCCTTCGAACAAACATATTATTCAAAATATTTTTGAGAACGAAATATATAATGTAAATGGTTTCTTTACTTGCAACATATGTAGTGAAAATTTACTATCTCTCTCATCATTTAAGAAGCACTTCAAATCAGATCACCCAAATGAAGAAGTAAATGTTGATTCTCAATACCCATATTCCTGTCAACGCTGTCGAAAAGTTTTTGTTAAGACTCGTGATTTACTCGTTCATGCAAAAGAAACACACAATAAATTAATAAAATTGCCACCGCTGGAAAATCAATTGACTGAGTACATTTGTGATGTTTGTTCAAAACAATTCAAATACAAACAAAGCTTGCAGAGACACATAGAATCGAAACATTTTATTTACTCTGATAAATTGTAAGCAAATTTAACCACATACCTATTATGTTGTTGAATAGACTTGCTTACTAGTGATATTCAATTTTAACGCATGCTTATTATGAATGTTACGATAGTATGCAATCTGGTTTAACGCATCATATATTAACTTTTTGTTGTTGTTCTAATTTAGATTGATGGTTTTAGGCCAGCATTTCAATGCAAGAGTGGTTGCTCCAAAAGATTCCTGTCCAAGTCTAATTTGGAAAGGCACACAACTATATACGATCATTTTAGATGTCCAACATGCCAAAAACACTTTTCTAATAAAATTATGCTGGCTAAGTATGTGTATCACCTCATAATTTTAACTAAATTTAGTACTAATCTATAGTTTTTTTTTTAATTTCAGCTTAAAAGAGCAATGTTTTCTAAAGAAAAACTATTTATTTTTAAATTATCTACAGACATTTCTTTGGAGTCTGCTTTTTTTTCTTCTTTATTTGTAAGATTTGTTTCAAAGCCATTGGTGAGATAATAACGTGTTCCTTGAATACTCTGAATCTTGATATTATAACATAAATTTCTTGCCAATTCCTTGGAATCTAGTTATTCCCATCGTTGGCTCTATCCTCGCAACTTTTCTAACAGGCGACGAGACTTTATCATAAGAGAGCATTTCTGCTAGTCTACGGTTCAGAAGGAGTAATATACAAAGATGAGATTTCATGATCAAATTTATTTTAAAGAAAATGGATCAGCAGCAGTCACGAGACGTTGAGTCAGACGAGGCATTACATTGTCATGTCTTTCATTTATGACTTCCAAATTGTAACTGTTCAACATATGTTACGAGAATAATCTTTAAATCTGCATCTACTGTTATTTCTCTGTAAGACCAATTTTATAAACCTATGGCTGCTGTCTAGCTCATCTCCTTTTTGCTTTTCTAAGGCCGCAGAGCAATTGGCCAAGCTTGTTGCCCTAAGAAACTCGAAGGTTATGCTACCTTCAATATCGAGTGAATGAGGAGGTAAATGTATGATATAGACGAGATTAATTTTACCCTTTCCTGTGAATGGATATTGAAGAGGCCCATAGTTCTGCAGTGGACTGTTTGTGGCTACACTATGATGATATAATAAAATATTTCAAATTTAGCAACACTTTACTTTGCTGATTAAATATTTTTGTTGGTCTTCTTGTTTTGATTTCTTTCTGATTTTTAAATGTCTATTTTACCTTTTTAGCAACCAAAATATAAAACTTTTTTAAACGGTGCTTTTTTTAAAAATTGTAATCAAAAATATCCATAATGGTAACGTAACTTTTCTTCACTCCAGGCATCAGATAGTTCACACAAACTTTCGTCAATATATTTGTTCTGTTTGCCCCAAAACATACATGCATCGCCATCATCTTATGCAACATGAATTAATTCATGGCGAAAGGTCTCATCTTTGTCCGCATTGTCCAACAGGTATATATTTCTTTTAAATTAGCCACAACTTTCAAATATGACTACTATATTTTATTAAATAATTTCAGCCTGTTTTACTGGAAGCCAACTCAACAGTCATATGAAAGTTCACTCGTCTGAAAAACCATTTAAATGCAAATATTGCTCAGAGTCTTTTAAAAGAAATCAAGGACTTCGGGAACATGAAAGGTCAATAATCAACTATTTAATAGATTATTTTAGAAATTTATTGTCTAAATATAGAATTTTACTTATATCATTTTTCATAATTTTCAGGTTGCACATTATTACATAATATTTATTGTTCTAATGTCTAAGAAAAATATAATATGACAACTAGTTTAATTTTTATAATTATATTAATAAAAATGGTTATATGAACAGATATTTTATCAACATAAAATAATTAAATTACTTTTGTCGAATACAACCTATTGTTAATATCAAAATCTAATATATTTACATCTGCAATATTGTATCATTTTTAATGTTGATATTCGCAATCTTTTGTAATTGTTTCTTAACATATTACTGGACGGCTAAGTTTTAACACTAAATGTGCTTACTTTAGATAAATTGTTGTCTATTGTTGGAAGCTCTATAAAAAACTTAAAAAGTAGTCAATATTAAAGGATTGACTGAGATATAAATTTGTCCATTAAATATTTCTTACATATGGTTCAACATGTTTTTCTTTGCCGTATCATAAATAGTGTTAGGTTTAATAAAAGATAAGAAAATTTCAGATAAAATATTTGCATTTTATTATTTGATAAATTGTATAACAAATAATTATGTGTATAAAACAATGCATAGCAAATTCTAACATATACCACAAATGTGCCTTATAAATATATTAAAACTATTTTACAATGATCTTTTGTACTGCTATGCGATAAGTAAATAAGGTACTTGTAATAAAAGCTTCCGCTCTGAACAATAGACTATTTTGTAAAAGCAAAAATGAATCCATACAGTACGGCTTATTTTAAATTTTACTCTACAACTAAAATTATTCATTGAAAATGAGATCATTGTAATTTTTCGACTACCAAGCATTTTGAAGTAATTTTTAGTCGATGTTAACAAACTTTTTTATGGATAATATATTGCATGATATAATTCTGTTTGATTTATAAATATTATAGAAAATACCAATAATTTTATTTTATCACATTTTTCCGAATTTCACTCTCAATCCTAATTACTATCGTATAAAAAATTTCTAAATCACACATGGTATTTATTTATTTTTCTATGTCATATATATTAACTATACGAAAATTAGAGTTGATAACGAGGTGAACTTTTTTTAATATTTTTTTATAAACAAGCTAATGTTTGCTTACATTTTATATTTAAATTTGATACAAAAAGTTTTGTTAAAATTCTACCTCGAGGATGACCTAATTTAAAATAATGCACTCATTTTGAAAAAGAATTCTATGTAATACTAAAAATTTACAAACATTAAAAACTAAAAAAATGTACATTAAAAAATTTTCAAAGGTGTGTTTCTATATTTACGTTTTAAAAAACTATATAAATTTACTTACATTATTTAATATTTATATTTACAATCTGGAAACTTATTTTTAAAAAATTCTTAGTGAACCTTAGTAAGAATTCTGATGCGCCAAAGCAATAATTGTTTTGTATAAATATATTTTTAATTTTTTATTAATAGACAATTTTCTTTAAATTTCAATAGAAAATTCACATTGAAAATTGCATCTAAAGTAAGCTGTCAAATAAGTTAAATGTAGTTATAAATTTAAAACCTACTCTTAGGTCTACTTCATCTATGTGCATGATAATATGTGCACTAATGAGGATTTAGTTCCCTTTTTGGGCTGCTCGTTTTTACACAAAATTTCACTGATGCAATTTGAAGTCGACTAATATTTCTGTAAAAAGTTACAAATTTATTTGTAAACATAATGTTGTAATGGTAAAAACGAAAAATCAATCAATTAGATGTATATATGAAAAAATGTTTTATTTTGCTTTCTTCAGCATATCAACAACTTGTTTCTGGCATTGTGGTTTTGAAGAAGAACGGCATGCAGTTCTAGCTAAATCCAAAGGAGTCGCACCACTGAAATCAATATTACCAATTGAATAAAGAACTTTATTTATACTTATTTTATAGTTATTTTTATCTTTGTTTTCAAACAAAAACTTACCTATAATTTCTTATTTGTGCTTTAGCTCCATGATGTAAAAGTGTTGCAACCAATTGAGGAGCACATGACGTTGCTTCAACCGCTGTATGTAAGGCAGTATTTCCTGATTTGCCATCCTAAATATTTATGAAAAATTTAAATTAATGTTTGAAGAGCTATAATCAATCGTATTCATTTTAATATTTATTTTAAAATTACTATCTTACCTTTATATTGGGATCTGCATGACCATGTTTCAGTAAAACATGAACAGTCAACTGGCAAGAACATTCAAATTCTGACTTTGTAGGAGAGTGTCGAGAACACGCAATGTGCAGAGGAGAATAACCTGAGGAAAAAAAATATTTGTGATATTTTTTTATTTCCACAATGATCAATGAACAGCAAAACAATAGTCCTTATAAAATGAGAATGATTGTTAAAAATATTTACCATCTGAATTTAGTCTATTGACATTAAATATAGGCGTTGGAGATACATCATTGAGAGAAAGAAGACCGGCTAATGCTGCAGCACATTGCTCTCCTCTTTCCGCCGCACGGTGTAATACAGTACATCCATTATTGTCGCACTTAAATAATACATATATTTCATATTAAATTGATGCATTGTGATGGATACAAAAAGTAATTAAAATATTTATAGTCACCTTATCCAAAATAAAATCTTTACTGACTGGAAGGTGAGGCTGAGCCTGTAGCATACTCTCGGCAAGATATCTTGCAACCCATGTGCTTTGTGAGCATGTCAATACTGCTCTGTCTAATATTGTATGACCTACGCACAAATTAACAGCATGTATCATTTTAAATAATATTTGATTTTTTAAATCGGATTTTAAGAATTATAATCTTAAATTACCATTTGAATAAACTTCAAAGAATTTAACCATGGTTTCAGAACGCATAAGTAGCCTTTTACACGTGGCGTATAACAATGGTAGCCGAAGATATTGAGACTTTATACTGTCATTCCAACTTGATAATTGCCCATCAAAGTATCTAAAAAGAATGCATTATTTAGTATTTAAATTAAGACTTAAATTATTTTACCAAAATATATTTCAAATACATACTCCATTAATTTGTCTTCCGTGAGTTGGTGGATTTGAAGACATATTTTCTGTTTCATTCTATCGTCTATTCTGTTGAACATCTCTTCCAATACTTGTTTTGCACTCTTTTTATAATCTATACAACATGCTGACAGTTCTTTTGAAGCAATAGGAGTACATTTCTTCTTTATAGATTTTATGCTGTTGGCATTAAAGTCAACTTTACTTTGATTTTTCGATTTTGTATCTTCATTTATTTTAATAACATTTTGGTTAATTAGGGACGGGCTTGTGTATCCATCAAGGCTATTAATTTGAAAATCATTCTCTGATGGAAGTCTTTGATCCAGAATTGTGCTATTGAAGTCAGGATAAAGATGTTCCGGCGATTGATACGATATAGGACTTAAATTAGACAATGTTTGGAATTCAGGTGAATTATTAATAAAATTTTCTGTATTATTAATATGCAAGGAATCATTAAAATTCGAATAGGCATTTAGCATACTATGTGTACCAAATATCAAATTTTCATCTTGCAGTTGGAAACTGTTACTATCTGACGATGAAACAGAACTGTAAGATTCTCGTGAAAAATTTGAAGTTGGGTATTATTGGAGTTTCATACAGATGAGAATTTTCACCAAAGGCATTATTATCCATATTATCCAAAGAAGGAGATCTAAATCCTTGACCAGGGGAATAAACATGTGGGGATAAAAGTGAACTACTTGATGATACACTAAATTCTGATGGAGTTAAATAATTTGGATCTTGATAGTCATTAGAATTCAATTGTATCATAAGTGGCAATGTTGTAGTTGAAGACAGAGTACTTGACATACTAAAATTTTCATCTATGGAAGTCCTTGGACTGAATACTCTCTGATCTGATACATCACTCAGATTACTATCTGTATGTTTCAGAGGCGAATGAGTATATGATTGATTTTCGAAATCCTCATTAATGACAATAAATTTATCATTGCCTGATAAAATGCCTGGTAATTGATCACCTTCAAGGACTTCCATAATCAAACTTAAATCTTCTTCCCAATTATAAAAATCATTATTATTCTCCAAGTTATATAAGTCCTCTCCTTCCCTGAGTTGATTTATTATTTTATCAACTTCTTCACATGGACTTAAATTCTTGTTAACTTTGTTCAAACTAGGCTGTTTCACAATACGTAAATCAACATCTGAATATTTATTCACGGTGCTTGGAATGACATCATTTTCTGGAGCCGTAGTCTTCAACAGTACTTTACCGCCACTCAAAGAATTACGGTGAACCTGAAAAATAACATCAATTAAATATTAAAAAATTTCATTAGAATAAAAATAATTGTATGACAAAAATATTTATATACCTGTTTTTCATATGGTGGTAATTTTGCTCTTGCATCGATTAAACTACATCTTAATGGTCCTCGCTCAACAAATTTGATTTTTTCTTTTTGTTTACTCTTCTCTTCTTTTGATTTTTCCTCAGCAGTGTTTTTTGGAGTCGATTTTTCCACTTCTTTCTTTTTCTTTTCACGAAATCCATTTTTTACTAGTTCTAATATCTCTTTCTCGTCATAATGTTTACCTTGTTTTTTATCATTTGTTTTTTCTTTTTTTATCAATGCCATTTGCTTAATTTTATCTGTAATATCATCTATTGAATCAATATTATTGAGCTTTTTAGATGTTTTTTCAATTTGAACTGTTGAATCTGTTTTACATTCATGTTTCATGTCATTTAAAGAGTTTCCCTTGCTTTTCTTTACTTTCAACATTATCGCTTTGCTTAAATCACTTTTTGATACGTCACTATTTTTATCAGTTTCACTTATTTTATTACTTACAAGCGATTGAGATAGCAATTGTTTTGTATTGTCTTTCAAGTCTGTTTCTGAATAAAACGTTTTATGATCTCTTTTCTCAGCGTGTTCAGATTTATTTTTCTTCTTTATTTCAATATTTTGTGATGAAGAAGAACCTGACTTTGAGATGGTTTTTGTTTTTGTTTCACTTTTTATATTGCATGAACTCATTGCATCCATGAGTGACTGATAATCTGATTTTAGTGATGCTTCAGAATAATTTCCTGAGTCAATTTTAGATGACTCCGAATTATTCGAAAAGTTCTTCAGTAAATCTGAAAGAAGTTCAGAATCACTCTTTTTCACCTTTGAAAACTGTGTACTGCTCTTCATTTTATCACAATTTTGGTGTAGAGATCTTTGTTTGTAATCTACTATTTCAATTTTTCCTGACATATTGCCAAAATCCATAGATTTTTCAATAATCATGATTATAACTCATGTCAATTGTAAATAAAATTTATATAATCTTTGTAGATTCCTTATTCAGCAATTACTTTACACCATCAGCAACTGAAAATATAAAAAAAATATATTGATGAGTAAAAATATAATACAGGTTTTATTGCAAAACCATTTTTTTAAATTATTTTATCAATCCTCGTCAATCATTTATAACATAATTGCAATTTATTGTTATTTGTCAATCACTTTTCAAATTGCAGGTGATAAATTTAGTTTTTCATTTAAGAAGATATAAAATTCAATGGAATATACTGACAACCGCAATCCATTTCCTGTGATTATATTAATGCATGCTATCTATAAAGCTTATTACGAAACATAATATATGGAATTCATAGTAGTTGGATGTTATAAGATTAATTCTATATATATATGTGCAACAAATGATTATTACAAAATCATCTATTTGGTATCGGAAACCTTAATGTGCGGTTGATAGCGATATAGACAGTTTGCATTTAGATAGTATATAAATTTCATTTAACGCCACATTTTTAAAAATACACTAATTGCATCTTAATAAAAATATTTTTAAAATAATATACAAATGTCATTTAACATCATAGAGTTTAATGATAAATTAAACTATCACCAACAATTACACATAAAATATTGTACAAAAAGCATCTTGGAAGAAATTCACGTATTAATGTATATTATTCACATTTAAGGATATTTGTTTAAATTTTCCAAAGGGTATAAAATAAAATAAACATTTCAGTTTATCAAATAACTGTGCCAATAAAAATATAAATTTGAGTAAGCAGACTTATCAAGTATTGAATAATATATATTTACAAACAATAGCAGAGGGGAATAACTAATATAATAGAATCAAAATAAAAATAATTTTACATCATACCATTATCTACCACAGAATTAGTGATATAATAATTTATAAAATGAATCCATAAAAGCATTTTTACAAATATTTTATCTCTTTCTAGCTCATTATACAAACTTGTTATCAAAATCACTTTGATTATTTCAAATATTTTATGATAAAATTGGGAACGGGTACTTAATTACAAATTATCTTTAAATACTATTTAACTATTATTATCATATTTTGCTAAAGATATTATGTATATAAAAACGTTTTTCTTCCTTAAAAAAAAATTATAAGTAAATACTCAAGTAAGATAATATCTACTTTAAATATAATTTTGTAAATTAAATTGGAAATTATATCAATTGAACTATACTTTGGATTTTTCTATTATAATTATCAATGATTGAAAAATTATACGTCTAAACAGTGGAAATTATTCTTTAAATAATAATTTAGATTGTTACAAAAATGGAATTAAATTTAATGAATTTGAATATCAAAAAGACTGCTCCCCTGGTAATATCGAGGAATGGTAATATGAAATTAGTTTATTAGAAATCTATCACGTATCACTGGAAAGGGAAAACATTTACCTATGAGAATCAACGGATCCAACATAATTAGACTCAATATAAATGCTATTTTCCCTAAGTTAATTCCAACGCTGTGCCTTGTATATTATATGAAATATGGACATGATTCTAAGAAATAAATATATCTAGAAAAATATCTGATAACCTTTTAAGTGATACATTTGGTACTCTAATTTATAATGCTAATCTTTTCACGTTTATTACCAAATATTTTCGATATATTGTAGAAAAACTTAATCATAAATCTGATGTTAAACCATTCATTTAAACAACCTTCAACGTAAACCGACATTTCCTAATCACTATTTTATAACATATTAATAATCATCATATACATTTTGATATACAAAAATATGAACTGAAATGAAAAATTAAACTCAATTCAATCTGATTAGAATGATTATTATAATTTGAAATGTATTCTGAATCTTTAAATGTACATTCTATACAGCGGGAAATAGTATTCATATGTTAATTTAATAAGGAATAAAATGAAATTGGTTTAAATCCTTTAAAAATACCACAAAATTTGTCATTGCTAAATCTTAGGAAGCAACCTGGAAAAACATTTATATAACTTTGAATTCAACGTTAGAATATTAACCTTCCTGTTCAAAATAAATGATTTTGATGTCATATACTATTTTACTGTCTTTCCACGATCATGAACATGTTTTGCCGTTCAAAATATGGGAAAGATGTACATTTTTAATTTATTTCTAATATATTAAACTAATGCATTTTGAAGATAATAATATTTGATATACTAATATATGTATTTATATTGGTTCGTCTACAAGATATCTTTTACAATCATGAAAGTCAAATACTAGGATTTTCCCTGATTATATTATTTATGATTCTACCATTGCATAAAAACAGATCCATTGGATTGTACAAATTGGCTACATTTTAAAATGCATCGACAAAACGCTTGTCTTAATCATAGAATGGAATATCCAAAAATAATATTTGGGTCATGCCGTCTGGATAATAAAATGCTGATTAGATCAATACATTGGATTTTATTAGGAGTATAAGAATTACATTTTATATGTATATTTTATGACTAATATTTTAAAAAAATCTTTAAGAATCTATAAGTATCAAATTATTCATTATAATGATTTCAAATTTATTATTGAAAGCCTTTTTAAATTGCCTCATTAAATAATGTATATCTACCATTTGTAATTAATTCCAATTTTTTCAATACACCCACATATGAACAAAGTTACATTATAAACTATTTATTAGCATGTGTACAAGTACATTTGCACCCGACATCCAGATAAATGGAAATATACACAAACAACATTAAGGCTGTGTGTGGCTTCATTTTATTTATATGCACTTGTGAAAATACCTCATTTTTACCATGAAATCGATTTTCTCGTGTTTACAAATAAAAAGAAGTCTGACGTACATCTTCTCGGTATAAAAATGAGTTATTCAATAAAAATGCTAATTTGGGGGTGATGGCCTACCTCATCGACATTGAGTAGACCTTAAATCCAAATACAAACTTTGTAAAATGAAATATCAACATCAAAATCAGAGAATTTATAAACATTAATGCGCGTTATTTAAAAGAATACTTTAAACTTTTATTTGTATTATAAGACATGAATCCCGGGATTAGTAAACGTAATCCCGAAAAATTCGGGATTGAAATTTTTATCTAACAGAAATCGTAAACCTCATCAGCACGATAAAGCCTGCTAAATCGAGACATTCCCGCCGAAATCTGGACGCTTGGAAACAGTGGCGTAACTACTGATTGGTTAGTTTAGGCGACGCATAGGGGCAATAACTGTTTAATCTATGTATACATATATAGAGTACATATATGTTTTTCAAATTGTTTTATTAACTTTTCCCTACCGGTGATGTATTTACTACACCTCGACTCTAATAAGGGGCATATCGACATGAAATATAATAGATACGGGGTTTAGATTGTTTGTATTCCTCCGTAATATAATTACGAATCATATCAAAGTATTATAGTATATAAGTGCAGCGACGGAATTAAATAATTTGTCAGAAAATCGGGAATTTTGCGAGTTTTAGTCCGGGTCTCAGCAGAAATGAATTTAATCAGACACATTGATGAAAATGGAGGCTCAAGCAGTCATCAACTCGAACTAGCATTTAAATATCTGATGACGATACTTCCAACGAGTGTGGAGGCTGAGTGTACATTTTCAGCAGCAAGTTGCCTGGCTTCCAAAATCAGATCCATATTTTCAGAGCAATATTTTCACAACGAAACGGGGATGAGTAAATAAAATAGAAGTATCCTGGATTATAAGATTATCAACGCAACGTTCTCAATCTTCTTTCAGTTTCAAATCTGTCTGACTGATTCAACAACGTCTTTTAGCGTTTTAATTAATCGTCAACTCCCAAATATATTCATTTCAGGGATACGTCTTTAGGGAAATCAAAATTCTTTCAAGACCATATCAAAAATATTGAATAGACTCTGTATATGTTGATTAAATTGTACTTCAATATCGTATTGCGATGTTGAACTTCATCTTTATGCTGGTCGTGATGGTCATTCCTTAGAATTATCTGATATTCTCATCATCATCTCAACCTTGATACGTTGCGCTTGCCACTGAATATATCAAAGTTTTACAAATTTGTCTTTTTTGCGTACTTCGCCTCAATCATTTTGAAATAATTAAACTGGTGTCAAATGTTTAACATATTAATGTGTCGATAAGAAATTCATCAACACATATTCCACTCCAGTCGGCGTTTAATTGATATCAAAACATGTTTTAGCGTCAACATAAAAAATGATACACGTGCTTTTTTGACGTTGCAATGAGGAAAATATCGTATAGTCTTTCGATAGTTTGCGTCAATGCATTAAAAACCGGATCTTCGCGAGTGGACCGTGGAACAAGTAGCAAATTTGCGTTATGGACCAAAAATTTGCCCAAAGTTGAAAGGTTGCTTGTCTGTATGAGTTATTTTTCTAAAGCAATGCTTTCTTAAACTACATCTTGGGGAATGCCTCTTCTTAAAATGCAAACACTCGAAGATCTATTCGTATTTACAATTCGAACATACTATTTGACTCTAAGCCTCCCAGTTAAGATATACGACATCTTCCTTATGTTGGACGACGTCTAAGATGTAAATAAATTCAAATATTTTTTTTAGATTTTCCTTAATCTTTCCGTTCTAGCATCATCCATATTTAAATGGAATAATTTCCTTGCAGAGACTGATTGTTGATATTCATCTCGAACCGATGAGGAGCTGAATTTTCATGAATCCATGCATTCGTTAGGTGTAAATCAAAAACGTAACGTTACGTCAAAATATAAGGAAAATTAAGGATCTACTGTTCAAAGAGGATTGTACGTAATTCCATAGCTTAAAAGGTGACGTAAACCGCAAAACTGGTACCCTGACGGGAGTGAAGACACCGGATTTTGCGGTAATAATACGAAATTGCAGGATAAATAGTATCACTTATTAGAACTAACTAATCTGCGTGACTTTAAAATGACTCAATGTGTTACGAAAACGGAATAAAACTAGTATTTGAACCGGCAGATAATCAAATAACATGAGGAAGCTGTTTGCTCCTTGCCTGTTATCACATAATAAAATCCCTCGTTTTTTATCTCATAACTAGATTTTCAATTAATTAGTCGACGATAATGAATCATCATTTGTACCATGAACAGCATCAGAATGTTATTACATCTTTTGAATGCAATTATTTCAGCAATACCAATGAAGAAGGCGACTTTTTAATGAGAAAATTTTGGAATAAATTCGATATGAACGAAGTAAGTCAAAGATTCATCCCGAGATTTCTATATCTAATGGTTTTGATCCAAAACATGAGCTTTCGTAGAGAACTAAAATGTAAAAAAATGTTAAAATCGTAAAACTTTTTGTATTCAAGGATGTACACCGAACAAAGTACAATTTACAATATAAAGCTCGCCAATGAAGTTCATTGAATAATGTGCACCTAATAAAGATACAAATCTTAATGGTTGTCAGAGAGAAACTATGTTATTTGGCTTATTAACACTTAGTATGCGGGGTTGATAGCTTGGCCATAAATGCAACGTAGAGTTTGAAGATCACGCAGCAGGATTTTCGCCGCACCTTTTTCCCGATCCAATGATGAAGCGTCATCAGGCTGGGGCGTAGCCCGAGGGGGCCTCCTACTGACGTAGCAATGTAAGTTTTCCTTTTAAATTGCAATGCAAGCATTTTTAGAATCTGATCAATCAATCATTCAGTTGTTATGTTGATTTGCTAGATAAACTTTTACGACAGCTTAAGTAATTAGATTTCCGTTATAACAGTAAATTAACTAATGGATGATATCTAATAGAGATGTGATTAGCGCAATGAAGTAAGCATAATTACAATAAAAGCAAAATGTTTCCATATAGATTTTATCATTGTCGTTCACCAATCTTGAAAATTATACCGACATCAACAGTAGCAAAAAACGAGCCAGTTGTAATTATTTTAAAAACATATATAAAAAGCAAGGCCGTAACAAGGGCGTGGCAAAGCATGCGCCCGCCACGGGCGCAACTGAGCTTGGGACGCAAAATGCAGTTTTTGTTTTACTCAACCATTCTACTTTACATGAACCACACTGATTGATCCTGTCCGTTTTTATAATATATACTAAGTTGTAATCCCTCTTTTCTTCATTGTCGTTATGTTCAGGTGCATCCGATTCATCATATCAGCGGTCCGAAAATCGGACCGATTGAGCATACACACCTTATGGCCACTCCGTTCTCTTTTAGGGCGTTTTGCGACATTTTCTATAATCTGTACGATCACGGAAGCAACGTTGCGTCTATAACACTTTCTATCATAGTATTTTTTTACAACAGTAACCGCCATTTTGAATGACTTTATGCCATTCTTTAATAGTTGCTGCTTGGCTTTTGTTGTGTTATTTAAAATAAAAAATTTGAACAAAATGGTATAAAACTGGTCCCCTATCTAAGGATCAATTATAAGATAGTTTGAGTCAGTTATGCCACATTATTTTTTAGGATGATCCATGGCTTCCACCACAGGAAACAGACAGCATTCTATACGCACAAACGACTCCAGTATGTCTTGTCTGAAAATCAGGGTTTTAAACATAAAAAAGATCCTAACTATTAGATAATTTAGTTTACAAAAATTAAAAAATGCATCAACTTTGTATGCATGGAAATCTGATAACGAATAGCTGCTTCTTTAATTGATGCAACAACAAGTGCTTTTGACAAAATATATTTAAAGAGATAGTTTGAAGAAAAAACCTGTTTTTTTATTATTTAGGCCAGATTTGATAGTAATCAATGTTTCAATGTCGGTTAGGAATTTCTTCTCTGGGTTGACATTCGAGAATTAATGTGACAAACTCGAGATGTTTTATTCATCCCACTGAACCCTCTATTTCGATAAACTGCATACAAAAACATCCAGCTGCACTCCTCAGAGATTTATTTCAAGGTCATCCATTCTCATTGGCATCATAAAATCACGTATGCATTTAAAACGATAGGATACACCGTGCCGCCACATCCTTGCTTTTGTTATAGTAGAACTGGTGACCTCGCCGATAAGATTGGTTCAACATACTTTAATTAGCATTTAAGTTGTTATTTAAATTGCCTTAATTAAATATGAATACTCTATAAACAAAATAAGATATTTGCAGAAGACCTAAAAATCACTATGCAAAGTGCAGAGTACATTGGAACGTGTGATATACGAGCGCAATTACTGATTTGCAATTCGTCTAGACAAAATCGATTTCTCAGAAATAAAATAAAATAAGGCATTGTTCTTTATTTTTGCAGGTATTGTGTTTTAAAAAAATGGCGTTTAAATGAGATTGTCTATTATTTTTTCATATCCAATAGATCTTGATAACAGTTGCTTTTAAACATATGGTTATTCGTCATGCTTCATTTCCAATTTTACTCTGGTTATCGTCTTGAACTATTGATCTTTGATAGGTTCTTATGATATCATTCCTAATCGTATACAAACATTATGATATATTTCAACGGTAGCTAAAAATCAAGCAAATTTCCCGGTTGAAATCAGAGGCATTTGTTAGACAAAATGGATGTCGATGAATTTGATAACAGTCCTATAGTCAATATTTGCATATGAATGAACGCTCACTTTATTAATGTTTGTTTAGCATCGTCAGCCGGCCGCCAACACAATAGTACGGCCAGTTGGCGACATGTGCTAGTCCAACGCACATTTACGATGGCTAAAAGCGAACGTCACTATTATTTAAAGGTCGAAATATCAAGGAAGAATTTGACATCGTGCTCAAACAATTTGGTAAAAATATTCAAATTTTCCGTGCGTTTTCTGCCTAAATTAACATTCTAGAAAATTTGCAGCATCGTCGCTTTTTAATTGCAAACCATTCTATAAATACCATATGGTCACATTTCCCCGAAAAAATATTGATCTTCTAAAGACGACATCGACATCAAGGCATTTTATAAAAATGCAAAATACATGTTAAATAAAATAATTAGGGTTATTAGATTAGTTCTATATTATCCTTCCAAGGAAACTCGTCGAATTTATATCACTATACTTTCAATATAGAGACAATGATCATGAATAGCATAATTATGATAATTTTTCGTAAATGGGTATTTAAAAGAGAAAACAACGTCGCTCCAAAAAATTTGTCTTTGAATGCTTAACACTTTACATTCCGGGCTATTTTCGCAAGACTCCACTTCTTTCGTAAAACTGATATAATTCTCAAACGAGCTAATAATAGATTGCAAGGAAATTCCATTGGTATCTATACAAACATAACAGTGGTTTCATTATGAGCTGAGTGTATCAGTGTGATAAAATGCAAAAAGTGATACTTTTTTTACTTGAATTGTATGGACAAACATTGATTAAATGAAACTCAATCATACGCACAAAAGGACAACATTCAATCAGTCAGTTTATCATTTTATTTAAAAATTATGTTTAAATTGTGGATTTGAAAATACGTTGCAATCCATTTATATAAAAAAAATCTGATGTTTATTATAACATCACTAATATTTATGTATAAAGTATGTTGATCCTCATGACCAGGTAATGCAATAGTAAATAGCTAATGACGATTATGATGATATCGAGTCATTGTTATTATGTTTCAATATCTGTGATAAATTGCCATTTAGACAACATTCTGGAGACTATTAAAATAATCCTATTTGGATTCATTGGTTGCATAATTCGTTTTATTATAACATTTCGATGATAAGCCAAATGACAGCGTCGGGCAAAAGAATCTAAATCATAATTGCGGTTGTAGGTTTTACCATAATTTTTCCTGGTATGAAAAATATCTTACTTAGCTGTTAAAGAGCCAAAGGAAGTGTTTCCGCACTCGTGTTAATGTGTGGTTTTGTTCTTATTTTGGATAATCAAATAGAGCGTCGTCTGTATTTATCGCGAATTTATGATGGCGATAACTATAAATAAAAAATGCATATTTCTAAAATTACACATGTACCATATAATTTAAATATTAAACTATTGGACCATCAATGTAAAACTTTGTACTAAAATCTGGCAAATGCATAAAAGTTCACGTTGCTAACAATTTTTGGAAACGTGTGTTATAGTGAGTTATCTCTTGGAGTCTTATTATAAAGATAAGGGTTCAAATCTAGATTGTGGGATTCAATTTTTATCCTTCTAATAGATTTGAGAAATCGAATGTATTAATATTCCCAGGTCTTAGTCAATTTTCTGTCTTCAAAAAAGGAAACATTGCTAACAGTAAAAATCCTTTCCCGAATAGACTTAGAACAGACTTATTCCAAGTCAATGGATTAAGTCAGGCAGATGCATGATGCAATGCATAATCTGATTTGCAAGAATAATTATGATTCAACACTTTAATGACCGCAAACGCCATGCTGTTGGCATCTTCCAGCTGCGTTTAAAAAATATTGACGCCCGAAGTGAATTTTTATAATTTATTTTTATTCTTTGAATCATTCTGATGATAAATGATTTTTGAAATTTAATTTCAAATTTAATTTAGATCCTTCGATTGGATCAAAAGTTATATACACTTAATATATTTGTAAAAAAAAATAGCGGAGGTTGACGTTGATTTATTTGACACCGTGTGGTCGGTAAAGTGTTAAAATATTGCACCGAAAAACTGCCATATCTCCAAGAAAACGTCATATGGAGATCACTTACGTCCAATCTAGATATATGGCACAATCAAAAGAAGTATAAAATTAAATAAAATCTCAGAATTCAACAAGGTCAATGTTTTAAGTTGATTTCCCCATTCATGGAAATCCCACTGCTCGTCTACCTTGTATCACCCATCTACTTGATCCATTATCCAATGTGTTAAAAACCTTTTTAAACAATTTTTCTTTTTAAATGGAACTTATTCTCAGCTAATTGTCAAAACAATATTTACGCTTTATCACCACGTGTTAGGTGGCATAAATCTGTAAATAAGGAAATATCTTCAATTATACAAACTGGAGAACGCGCTCTGCGATTACTGCATCGCTGTTTCTTGGAATGCTCAAAAAATGTCTGACCAGCCCAATGGTACCTGATTCGAGCTTCGATGGCATGATTTCGATAAAGTGAACAAAAAGTTCCAATACCGAACGAGCCTTTGATGCTTCTTAGAAATTCAATCCTTGCGCGTTGGCTTGTGCGAAGTTGATTTAATTCGCACCCTAAACATTGGCACGATGTTGCTCTCAAACGTCAACAATTATGGGGGAGCCTCTTTTAAGACTTCGATGGATCATGAAGTGGTGTCATAATTGAGGCGGTGTGTTGAACCCAGACTCCTTGAGTATACAGACGGTGACTCGTTTAGCAACTAACCGCAGAACAAAAACAGACGTGAATCACCCGACGCCTAACTTCATTGTTCTATGCTGAGTGCATTCATGGTGAAGGATGTCATCTTTCAGAATCGTACGTTTTTAAATGTATCATCAATATGACATTAGTTGTGTCAAAATAATATATTTAAAACACTGATAATGGACCAAGGAGAGGAAAAATGAATAAATAATTGGCAATTGGAGATAAGGTATTGATACTGGCGTAAACATATTTTTCTTCTAAGAATTCATATATTATATTTTTTAACTTATTATATTATATAATAAAAAATAGCTCATTGTAAAGCCGAACTGGAAGGTACGTGGAAGGCGGAAATACATCACTGTTATTTTAGGAACGATTCGCGAGATGCACTTCACAGGCGTCATGCATATCTATATCCAAGCCCTTGCGATAAAAGGAGGGACTAGCCTTTATATGATTCCAGAAAAATATGTCCAGTATAAATCAACATATCGTCTGGAAGTTTTTTCACTACCTTCCAAGGAAAATTGCTTACTTCTTAAAATCATCCACACTCCCTATCGAGATGACTGCAAAAACGCCCTTCGATACATTATAACGATAATACATTATTTTAATGTTATCATTATGTTAAAACTAATTTGTATTAATTTCCATTTATAAAATGCGCCTCATCGGTAATAAACTTATGAGCACATTTTTCTTCAAATGTACATCCAAATAGCTTTGGATGAATAATGCACTTTTCGTAATAAAAATTGTATGACTAAGTCCCTTAGCGTGACATCGGTTCCAACATACATTGATAATTGTGATTGTGTACTGTATCGGACAAGTTGTTTGGACATTAAATCGGTTGTGCAAAATTGTGTGATAGTACCTTATATGCATTCTTTATTTGTTAAATTTATATGGCAGAATGAAGCGCGACCATTAAGTCACGTTCGTTTTTCCTAATAATATGCACTATAAATACGTGATAATAAGTCAGCTATTTACTCCAAGAATTTGCCACAATCACGTCAATAAGTTGACAATGGGAAAAAATATTTACGCTACTAATATATTACGGCAGGGTTTCCAAACTAAATACACCTTGCACTAAAACACCAAAAAAGTTTTCGTTCACACAATTCCAACTTATTCATTTATGTTCCGCTCTCCTTGTCATATGACTTACACGGGACCATTAAAAAGACATTATATTAAATAAATCAAGTTAGGTTAGTAACCCATAAGGCATAATAAGCTATATCCATTGCCTTAATTTAATAACATATCTCTACGATCATGGTTTTAGTCAATATACCCAATTGGTACATGGACTGTTTTTATCCTGTATAGCTATGTTTTCCATGGTGGTAATTTTACTGTTTCAATATATTAATACAATAACTCCTACGCAAGCTTTTAAAAATTGTTTAGTCATATATCGAATAGTTTAATCATTTTTTTATGTGACGTACAATTGATCGACGATTGTATGCATTGAATCTGTTACAAGTTGGCATTCTTCCCAAGCTTATTCTTCCATGTCCGAGGGTAAATTTACTTTTAGAATTGTCTGACGCTGTCTCATTTACAATCGAATTGGAGAACAAGTCCAAAAAAATAGAAGAAAATACTTAAACTATAGACAAAGATAGATTCCCTGATTCAAGAGGGATTTCAGCTGCGAGACTTCACTTCGATGAAATACCTTCCTGATGCTAAATGTGTCGAGCGTCAAAATTCCCCTTTTTCGCTACTTTAACAGCCAATGTTTTAGTCAATTTTAGACAATCCCGCACATAAGCGAAGTCCGCCATTTATCTCACAATCAAACCACGTGACTCGCGAAATGTGCCCGCAACACATTAACCCAGTCGGACCGAAAAGTAGACATGCTGTGCTCTAATGTAAATCCACTTCTGTCAGCTCCGCCACAGCGTGTAATAAGCTCAATAAATGAACCTTGACACTGTTGATAGCACACAATATTCGTTCATTTCAACGGAATATTTCTTATTGTTCAACATGCATGGCATCTAATTTCTGTTGTTTAGCTATTTTTGTCTATTGCTGTGTTGCAAAAATAAAAGAACAGGGTTACCGCGCAGGCCTGCCGGTTAACTTCTGAAAGAGTAGATTTTGCAAAGGATTGGTGATACTCGACTAATGACGCCACTCCAGAGCAATCAAAAAGGGATAATAAAATTGATCAACAAAAAAAATATCGCGAGTATCTTTATTATCTAAACAAACGCTTGTTCTCAAGACAACACGAACAATCTAGTTTCAACTTCTCTTCTGCTCTTAAACCTTGTTCATAACAAAGTGACATAGTGAATTATGAGCAGAAATAAATGCTTTTTGAAAAATATACATGATGATTTTAAATAATGCCTATGGATGACACAAAAGGTTACATTAAGGCGTCTTCTCACTTTACAAATTTAAAAAAATCGATTTTTATTTTATTTTAAATTTTGAAAGTACATATCTTCAAAAATGTTATATCGAAATTTCATGAAGATCGGAAGAGTTTAACTACATTTTTGGGCGACCGTTAGGTGACTACCTGAGAGCACCCGGCTGCATACGTATTGTTCAGACTCATGGTGCAAGTACAAGAAAGTGGTGAAAAATAATCAGATAGAAACTTTTAAACATCCTTCTGCTCTAGCTGAGGATGTTCACGAGGTTTTGAAACCGATTTATGAAGATCTTCGGAGGAAATACCCAAAATAACAACGAGTGTTTCAACAGCTGTGTCTGGGCAATTTTTCTGCAACCAAAACTTTAAACGCGTTTGTCTCAAAACAAGGTTTTTCGGTGGCTTGTTGATGAAATTTCAGAAACTATCCGGCCGATTGTCATGAAATTTGAATGACATATTCTTCATAGTTATGGCTATAGCGCATATCATCAGATTTTTGAAATTTTGATTTTGAGTAAATTTTTTTTACAAAAAACTGCAAAAAAACGCGCTTTTTTTTACTTTTTCGTAAAACGTGCGCCATTTTGTTATTTTCGCAAATATCAAAAATCTGTTGATATGCGCTATAGCCACTGATATACTGAATCTAAAACTGTTTTATTTTTTTGTTTCAAATGACCCATCTCGGAGATACCATCAACAAGCCACGAACATAACATTTCTACACGGGTTTTTCGATGCTACTGTTTTATTATAATAATTGTTCAGAAAAAGAAAAAGATTTTTTTTTCGTTTACTTGAAAGATGTGTTTATTACAAAAGATCCATTTTATCTCATAATTTTTAGCGAAAATCCTCGAAAAAAAATCGTGAAAATAGCCTATTTTTGAGGCGCCTAAAGTGAGAAGACGCCTTAATACAATAAATAAACGTTTATGAAAATGTATATCTTGTATAGTACATTCGATAATTTAAAAAAATAAGGACATCTCATTTTTATATTCTTCGTTTAATTCTCTATTTTCCAAAAATGGTATATTTTCATAAAAAAAACAATTAACTGATCTTTTTGACTCCTTTCAAATTCCATCAGGCACACAAAAGCACTTTTATGATGACGGAGTGAAAGCTGTCGGTTTATCGAGGTTGGCTCATGTTCTTTTTTCTTTCTGGATTGATATGGGGCATGGAATGACGTAGGTAAATTCAACTGGGCTACACTAAAAAAGTAGTGTAAAGATGGAATCTTTACCAAAAAAAATAAGGAACCGAATATTCATACACCGCTCTAATACTACATATGGATGAGTATCATAAAAAAAATCTGATCTAGCAATAATTTGAGATGATTTCTCGTTTGTTCATATAAACTAATTAATCGATGATGTCATGGCTTTATGTCTACATATTTTGTCCGTTTACAATGAGCACCCTGAAGAATTTAAGAGGAAAATTTGCCAAGCTATAAATTCGCAGACGCATTGTTAAAGTGCTCTAACATTGAAACGCTATGGTTTTTTTGAAATTCCAGAAGCTGTCTATGTAATCCAATTTTTTTTTTTTTTGGAAAATGTAAATATAGTGAAATTACTTTTACTGGAACTCGTTACTAACAATGTCGTTTCGAGATCAAAAATATCTTGATTTTCAGATGAAATGAATCACATCGGAGATTAGTTCCGCAGACGTCTCCGAATTTGGGCGTAAGCCAACCTCGTATCTAAAATACATATAACTCTTCCAACAATCTTTGTTTCTTTTTATTCTGATTCAGATATTCAAACAAGATGCTGTGCTAGCATTACTCAAAGCATTAAGAATCGTTAATTTTAAAAATACATGAGGATCGATTAAATGGGTGGAATATGTTGATAGAGTTGACCTTTTTTCTGCAAATATCAATAAATATCTCAATAAATATCTCAATAAACTACAAGTTTTACTGATATCCCTATGTTTAGTTCTTAATAAAAGTTTAAAACTACTGAGATGAATTCTTCAATAGCTAATTTATCTTCTTCCATACGATGATTTATTTATATTTGCATAAACCTCACAAATGCAATATGAAATCACTGCATTATCATATATAATCAAATAACTCATGAATATATTCATACGTTTCTTTTACTACAATGACTCAAATATCACACAAGTCTTAATTTTTTTAAATATTATATTAACACAACAAAGCATTTATGCAGGCAAAAATAGACGAAAGACACCGCTGCTCTTTATCACTTTTTGCATGATGCTTGCAAAGAACTTTGATGCACTAGCATATAACTCTATAAATAACGATGAACATGCCTTATTTACATACATCGTAATATTTTAGTAATCGAATGGACGACGAGAAAATCAAATATTTGACCACAAAGCACGCTTTAGGAATTGATAATGAACTATGTCATGCGTGTAACGACAAATAGTTTCTATCGTTTAATATATGCGATATTCATTTATACATGGAGTTTGAACTGTTAAAAGTTGGTCATTTTTAATACTCATCTACCATTTCTTATTTTTATTTTTTCGCGATTGTATGCTAAAACTATATTTATGAATGAAAATTGATTTGAATACTTATTTTCAAGATGCCACATCCATTATTGAACTCCTTAGAGATATTTCTAGGGATAAAAAAAACAAGTCGTGGTTCATAATGTCTTCCACATATGAATTTAAAAAAAATCGATAGAAAAGGATTTATTTATTAAATTTGAATTATTATTACAAATCAGTATCAATATTTAGTTTTTCAGATTGAGAAAAATCGGAAAATCTCTCAGAGAGTCGTGGCTGTTAAATAATGAGACTGGGTTTACGTAGAGCCTGAAAATTATATGAGTAAAGATAAAAAATACATCACAATTGAATAAAAATACTTTCATTTCTCAACAAAAGAAAGCACCGGTTCACTAAGTGTTTTTAGTAAGGCAGTCTTGCATATGCACAGATTTCATTCTCGTTATTTAATAGCCATAATTAATTATTTGTTGTGGAAAGTTGCATTTCAACAAATACTATAAAAATTACAAGTTTGAATCCCACCTAAAATAAATCTTACATGCATTAACAAACGAATTATCCTTCTTCGCATCATCATTGAATTATCGACTCACAAATGTATCAATTTGAAACACAATTAAACCTTTTTTTGGTCCTTTATACTGTTTTCAGTTATTTCTTAATAAAAAAAACTCATTGTTCAACGTAATTTTTTTTTCTTTTTCTAGAAACGTCTCCTTGAAATTTCAATCGAATTCTGCAATTCTTCTTTCTCGAAAAGCCATCAAATATGCATGATCGTGTTCTTCCAAACCTAAGACATGCATAGAATCATTAATTCAGGCAACTCACCAATGTATTCATGGATGTTTTCAAGTGAATCACATGTGGGTGTCAATTACAAGATATAAGGCGCATGACTACATTGATTTTTTAAAGACGAAGATTTCTTCTTCTTTGTGATAATTCTTCATCATAACCGAAGATCGTTATCAACATTGAATTTACTTCTTCCCCCTTATTCAGCTCATTTTTCTTGAAACATGCATCAATTCTTTTGGTTATTCAGGGGCATAAATGCCACACAACGTAAGCACAAATCGCCAATTCATCAATTCTGATAGCGTCATGATGGGAGATAAAACGATATAGTATTTATTACAGACTATTATTTATATATACACTGTAATAACACCTAATAAACCGGGCATATCATCATATAATCGAGTTCATTCGAGCTAATTCGAATTCAAGCGATTATAAAAATGAACAAGATGGCAGACATTAGACAGCGACTGACTGGATTAGGGGTTCATTATCAATCGAACCCATTTCCTGCGCTATGGTCTGTTCCGGGTTACCCCGGACTATCCACACAGTGTCTTCCACTGATCCTTTAGTCCAGACGCCCACCCCTTTTGCTCCACACACTACAGAGGAAGCGAGGTTTCCGCGGGAAAGACCAGCTTCAGACCAGGTTAAGCTAAATTCAAGGGATTTATTTCCGCGGGTTCACTGCCACCACGAGTCCAACCTCAGTTTGAAGGGGGCTGCAACAGATGACGGAATACAGGGTCTACCTCTTCCCCATGGTACTCGTATCGGTTCGGTCATTTTTAGTACCTAGCCACGTTCAAGCAGTCTAAAACCGTTATACCCTGTTTGCCTAGGGCCTAGGCTGTTGAGGATAATGGTGAGCCTTTGACACAGTCTCCACTAACTACTGTAATCGGCTGTTCCACACATTCCTTTATGGGTACGCAGCACAGGGTGACCTGCGCACCCATCTCATGTTAGCTGGGCTACCCCAGCAACGTTTGATGAGCAAACCGACAAGGCTACTTTCGCACACCTCCACACTCCACATCATTACCCCAGGAGTTCAACCGTTGCCCACGGGCGTAGGGTTGGCTCCCCCCCGCCCCTGGGGTTTTATGGGTGAGCATCGTGGAGTTTAACGACCACCCGGTAATAAAAATGAACAGCTTCTCTTAGAAGACAGTAAAAAATTACTTTAAAATTACGTTTTTGATTTTAGTGAAAAAGACTTTCTGGAGTACATAGTCATGTTCCTCCTTTGAAACAGGGGTCATGTCAGAATGTTTAAATGGTGAATTTGGTGTTTAAATTATATTAATGTCTTTTCTCTTTTACATTTTACAGCGACTAGAAAATAATAACAATAAAGCGTATTTAGAAGATCAATGGACATGTCGTAAACTAGTAAGACGTTACCATAAATTATCTAGAATGTATATTATTCATCTATATGGCGCAATCAACCAATAAATAGAACACCGCCAGCTAATCTAAGTATTTAAGACGACCTTGGTGCGAGGCACCAAATGGTGCCTCCCGCTTATAAAGTGTTAATTTTCAATAATTTCTCTTCTACCATAACATATTGATCATAATTTAAACGTGCTATTTGAGGCGTATGATACATTTTTATCGATTTTTACAACAGCAACTCAGTTAAATATTTATTTTAAATAATCTTTTATAAACGAGTATTCTGTCTCATTCCTTAGCAAGCATTTTAATATCAATGGCTTTAAAATTATAAAAACATTGATTGACCAATAAAGGTCAATACATGAATAAGTAAACAACGCCGAATGTTATGTTGTGGATATTTAATGGCCTCTTTCGATAAAGACTTAAGAACTCTGTTTATGGAAAAAGTCTTCCTAAAAAATGGAAAAAGTCTATTCCTAAAAAAATACGCGTTTTATACGTCACATGTTTATGATTTGTAACTATAAACATTTTTCCTATTCGGAAAAATCACTCAAACAAACGTTTTTTGCTATTTATTCTCCAATTTATATCTTTGGCAAGTCATCGCAAATTCATAGTTCTTCTAATAGTGCAAATGCATGCTAAAAATATATATGTACTTATATAGAAAAATGTTTTTTTATGTTCCAATGCATATGGAAACCGGAATACATCCTCCATCCTTGCAGGACTTGTAATGTTGCGGCTCCGGTAGTAACTGAGATATGTAGCCGACTGGGTCAATTTTGACCCACGATTTTATCTATGCATCTATGGACACAGAGAGCGGCAAACCATAAATTATTCAATTTCATAATACTAGTAAAGGTAGAATTTATTAGTTGGACTAAAAATGGGCAAATTACTCGGTAACCAGAAGAACTTAGAGATGGCCATGTGTTCCTCTACTGGATTTGTACTTTGGAAAGTCTCGAATCCTGAAAAACATCTGATCGGGAACAAATATATTAGAAAATTGGTTTGGACCCGGTAACACCATTTATATATCACAAAACAGACAATGCAAATTTTCCTATCAATTGAAATACATGGAAACCCGGAAAATTAGTCATAGCATGAAGAACCAGTTGCATCGTCTTTTGTCGTTGTTGCTATTTGAAATCGTAAAAGAACCAGATACTACTTATGCGGTTGGAAAAGAGACCAAAACTGTCTTTAAAACGTAATAGACAGGGCCGTAGCAAGGACGTGGCAAAGCATGCGCCCACCACGGGCGCAACTGAGCTCGGGGCGGGCGCCTATATATATATATATACAAATATATATATACTTATCTAATCATTGGGCCGACCCAGCCGACATAAGCCCGCAACAAAATAAAGTTAAAAATATTTTCGACTGATTGTAAAATTTGAACAAGAACTTCATCAGACAACTTCGTTTCATAATAAGAGTTTGTAATCGTTCTGTAAACATGTTTAGGTATGGCATCCGATCGCGAGGCGCTCATTCGTCATATCAGCGGTCCGAAAAGCGGACCGATTGAACATACAAACCTTATGGCCACTTCATCCTCTTTTAGGGCTTTTTGCGGCATTTTCTATGGTCTGTACGATCACGGAAACAACGTAGCATCTAGACATTATCTATCATAGTATTTTATAACAGTCAGGTCGGGTACTTTTGGGACTATCTTGGAGTAGTATTTAATATATTAATATATTTAATATACTTGCCACGGACGCTTCGTACCCCTTGTTACGACTCTGGTAATAGATGTTTCAATTTTATTTGTAAAGACACACTCCGTCTTAAATATTATATGTACTGGTTGTCAAAAAATATAAATTCTGTATACGTCAAAAATTTAGGTTAATTACTAATTTATGTAAAACTTGTTCGTTTTTGAAGACCCTAAAATTAAACTACGATAGTTTGTTACGAAATACTTATTTTATATCACCCCCATCCATTTGTATGCAAATAATACAAAAATATGCGTATAATGATTGATTATCTGGCGTGGGTCAAATAAGACCCACGATGCCAAAAATATCGATACAATCAACAGCGTCGGTCAGTGATGCATCAAGATATTTAATTGGTGTAAATAATAAAATTTAAATATGAATCGGCAATATTTTTTTTTTCAATCAATAAATAACCAATTGGCGATATTCGAACGATAAATACAATACGTATTGTTTATGTTTGGACGTCATGTTTATTATTTTTGTATTGATAGGTTAAACACGGTCTTTGCTCGTGTTTTTTTCGTATTTGGTTTGAATTGGTTGAACGTACGCCAGACGATATTGTAGCTTAAAAATACAACATTAATTATTTCGTTCAGGTGATTTAACACTTTAAATGCCTCGATTATGCAGGTAAATATCATCAGAGAATTCCTGCACGGGCAACTGCAAAAAAAGCCACGGGGTGTATGTGCATGGATGCACGATCAGCATATGGTATCATCAGCTAATAACGGTTGACAAGGTCATGATACATATGCTGTATCTTTGGCCGTTACAGTGCTAATATAAAAATAAATTCATAATTTGTGCAAGATTCTCAATTAATGCTCTTAATTTTAAAAATATTAGGCAAAAGAAGCGGCTAAAAAGCAGTGGGCAGATATAAATGTGTTTAATTTTGATTACAATTTTGAATAGAATCCGATTGGAAAATTAATGTATGATAAAAATAAGCCTAATCTCATCGCCATATTGATACAGATGTGTGTGTAATTGTGATTTTAATTGGAAACGTTGGACATGTTGCATTTTTAGCTGTGGCCATGACAACGCGGGTTCTCTTTGCTCCGATTCCGATATAAAGACTGGCGAAAAAACGATGATATATTCGTCACGCCGTCATTGAAAATCCGCTACGACATTTTATCAGTATAATCAATTTACTAATGTCAACTCAATGACTTCCATCCAGCATTTCCTCGAGCAACAATTAAATATGAATCGGACAATGCGCCACATATCAAGCATGGTTTTTCTGAGGAACGCTGATAAAAGCTTCGAGAGGTCATAAAATATACAAACACGTGCATCAATATGGCAATACAAATATATATATAAACTCACGTTGCAACTCGCAGAATTAATTTTGCACACAACTGCACAGTTTGCATATAAAAATGCATTCAGGTTTATATTTTTTATGGCACTCCTAAGGCGCACGAGGCTCGCAATCGGTAATCCAAATGTATTGCACAGCTATGTTGATTTTGCACAATGACATAATGTTGCCATAATGGTGTTTTTTATTATAGTAAATTGCGAAACGGAAACGACAGCGCGACGCGACCAACGACAACAACACTGAGAATGAGACTGACTCAACTTTCGAGTCGTGAGCGCATTTGCGGGAAAATCGCACATTAACACGAAAACATACTCTACTTTAATGTTTCACTCTTTTTTTTAGCAATAAAAAACAACGCATTCCATAACAGCAGTAGCGGATTTACGAATATACGCAGAAGGCGCGGATCTCGAGTCTCATAAATTCAGGGGGCCTCAAGTAGTTTTTGACCTATTGCATGATTTAATCCGTTGCACTCCGTTGTTCCCTCTTAGGGGACATCGTAATTCTAATATATCACTCAGATGTCCCTTTAGGAGACATTAAATTTTATTAGTGATTGCGGAGAATCAACTTATTTCAGGACAACTTTTAAGAAATACATGTTTCCCTGAAGCTTTCTGTTAAAATAGCACAATAAATAAAATCAAAATATGGTAAAAAATTACTAAGATATATAAAAAGACATTTCAGCGGATTTTACGTCAGAAGAGAACATGTGAAGTGCTCCTGGAAAGACAAGAGAATCGTCTAACTACCAAATTACCTACCACAATACAGATCTACTCCCAGAATATTACGTGGTGAAAATGTTGTATCAGTCGATAAGTCTAAAATGGTTTTAAATTTTACAAAAATATGTATACTGTAGATCAATATGCTTCGACGTATTGTTTACTGCGAAAATAATTGAAATGTCCGAGAAAGCTATTTTTTGGGCCCACGACTGCTTCATCACAATCGTAACGTCGGCGTGAAGGACTCAAAACAGGGCAGTGGAGAAGGAAGATGGATGGATTTCAAAATCGAGATTTTCTTAGAACATACTTAAATCAGCTGCGGTTACAAGGCATAAACGACTCTCAAGAAAGACAATGATTAAACTTAAAATGGAAACGTAAAACAAAGAATTAACACTGCGATTTAAACTCGAAGATTTAACTCTAACAAACTTAAACTAAACTAAAACTACTGCTCTGAACTTAAGCTAACTCCCTACTGATTGTCGTTTGATTCAAAAGAATGACATGAGCCAAACCATCTTAAGGAATATATTGATATTATTAGAAAATTATGATTTGACTTGAATTAAATGAACTTGAAGACCGACACATTATATCAATATTTTAAATCGATTTAATCGTAATTTTAATAACGAAGCGGTTTTAACATCAAAGCTGAATATTTACCAGATGCAACGAAATCGAGTTTGTGTACATATAACGAATTAGGATATGCGCATCGCCCTTATTGCTGACGAATTACGTTTTAACCTTGATCGTTAAAACGTTCTGAATGAACATGTTTGTCCGTGAATACCGAGGACAAAAAGGAGTCAAATTTCAGAACTTGACCCAAACCGAAAAATCGAATGTTCGTCATCATTGATTCAGAAAACAAATATTCGAACAATTTATTCTTTACTATATATTATATTATACAAATCCAGATTTTAAAGCACGATTTCAATATTTAACTATTGATTGTATTCATTTCATTTTTCACACAATGAAAATTATGAACTAAAAGATGAAGCTTTGTTTGTGTATTATATATTAAAATTTGCAAGTTACTGATCTAATGATTGCGTTATGCTACGTATACATAATACAGCGTTGAGGTGGTTCGGCGCATGCGCGTAGCTTGTCTATGATGCGTGTGATGGAATGTGATGGAAACGCAGAAACTACAAAATAATTTTCCCTCTTTTTTCAACCAACTACTAATCGGAGATTTCCTTTTCGTGACATCAAAATCAATTTACCACACCAACAAAACCTTTCCTTCATCTTGGGTATTATTTTTTTCATTGAAAAAACAAGTCGAATCGATTGAGTTTAGCTGCATGCATGCTTTTACCGAGTTAATAAAACGAAAGGTAGATAGCTCGAATCTATATTTTGGATATTCGTTGAAATCCATAAATATTTAGTTTTTATCATGTACAAATAAATTCGCTGATAACGCCTCACTTATGTGTAACCATATATAAATGTATAATCTTAAGCTAAAAAAAAAATTATATAATCAATTCATAATTGGATATTTTTATCAACAAATATCCAAATATGATTCTCCTAAATTTTGAAAGATCTAATATATATATATATATATATCTAAAAATATATATGTGAATATATTGGTATATTCACAATTATAATATATTTATTAAATCATAAAGGAACTCAACGAAGAACTTAGTTCATTTATTACATCTACCAAGTTTTCCTTATTCATTCATTCAATCAATTATATTGTTATAATATCGATTATTAAATGATGATTTAAAACATTATATGTATTGAATATCTAACTAATAATTTAGAATGTCGATGTTTTTAATAAAATGTATTATATATAATAGTGTGCCAAAAATGTTACAGTTGTAAATACATATACATATATTTTTAGCATGATGTAATTATTTTTAATTTTTTTTTAATAGTATATCAGACTCCTTTCAATTACAGTTGGACTGTACATCGCATTTTTTTTCTAATCGGCGACTGCGTATCGCGCTCGCGCCGGCCAACTTTGCACCGGTCTAGCCATGGCCGCCAGAGTGGGGATTTTGGCCAAACACGTACGCTTCCGAGAAACGACGCACCGACGCGGGAAAACAATTCAAATTATACACCAGTTTCGGGCTTCGACCTTGAGGACCTTGATGCCCGTCTTCTGCACCACCCATGAAATTCGTTGGCACCTCAATTTGATGGGGTAATCGACTTTTGTATGGCGCCGCAAAAAATATAAACATAACAAGGATACGTCAATATAATATCATCAGAGAATCAATCCTGACAGAGCTTAAAAAATATAATAAGAGACTCACTGTTATTATGATATTCTCAAATTATTATCTATATTTATAAAAAAATATGTAATTACTTTTTCAAGTAGTATCAACATGTTGAGAGATCCGTGTTTGCGAGTTCCATTATGTTATTTATTTTTCCAAATTGCTTTCTACTTTATAACCGATACAGAAATGTAAATTTACATATTAGGAAATCCGAAAATGATGTTATTTTTTGCCATACCAATTATATACAGGTGGGATACAGATAACGACATACGTTTGCATTTTTTACATGTTCACTTTTTAAAATTATTTTACATTTAAAAAAAAATCCCAGTTATCCTATCTAAAATAATAAAATAGCTTGGGGCGCAAAACGCAGAATACCGACCCGGTCGTGAGTTGCACAAGGTTTTTATTTTACACAACCATTCTACTTTACATGAACCATACTGATTGACTCTGTCCGTTTTTATAATATATACTAAGTTGTTTAATCCCTCTTTTCTTCATTGTCGTTATGTTCAGGTATGGCATCCGATTCATCATATCAGCGGTCCGAAAAGCGGACCGATTGAGCATACACACCTTATGGCCACTCCGTTCTCTTTTAGGGCGTTTTACGACATTTTCTATGATCTGTACGATCACGGAAACAACGTTGCGTCTAGACACTTTCTATCATAGTATTTTTTTTTACAACAGTAACCGCCATTTACACATTAGGTCAGGTACTTTTGGTACTATCTTTGCATATTATTTTAAAACATACATTACAATAGTATTAGTTAACTTTAAAAAATAAATTGGATTTTGGGGGCGTTAAGTTAGATACTTGCCACGGGCGCTTCATATCCTAGTTAAGGCTCTGTATTAATTTGTAATACATATTGGTATATTAACATCTAGGATATTTAATCCCGGGATATTTAATAAGGCCTTTAGACTATTTTTAGTGTTGTGGATTTTTTGGAATCTTTTTAGTTATGAAACATAGAAATAAGCGAGAATAAACTTAAAGTAATCATGGATGCAAACATTGATGATGATTGCCAAACATGTGCCTTCTTGGACCATTTATTCAAGTTATATATATCTTTGTTAGCTCATCATCAGTAAGTTTAATATCAATATGATCGTTAATGCTAGAAAATTTCAATACTTTACGACTCAAACGAAGACTTGTTAATTGAAATTGTAAACGAAGGCATCAAATATCAAAAAGCGGCTTAAATCGTAGATTTGTAAGTGTTATGAGATAGATACGCTGATTGAATAAATGTATTTATTTGGTACCGTATCAATACAAATACAATAGCCCTGCCCTTGAGTAAAGAAAATGCAATTTTATTCGATAAGCCATTTTGGTTGCTTTGTTGAGATCCCGTTCTTCATTATTTTATTTATTGCAGCAATCATAAAAATAGATCTTGAATTTTCCTCTAGTTAACAGCATCTCATTTATTGAGGAATCGAACAAGGAAATATATTTTTAATGCTATAATAAATTTGCTCTTGATGATATGTTGATGTTTATTAATTACCTATTATTGCTTACTGTAACAAGAAAAAAGCTCATGCGCGAGCATAATGCATATACAACAGTTAAACGTGTAAGAAGTAAGGAAAAAACTGAGAAAAACACGCAAATTGCGAGTCCTGTTGCGTAAGAGTAATGCATGAGGAATGCAAGGGTGTAATAAGGAACGATAATTGGACTCCTCCTGCTCATCCGATAGATGACGTAACCCAATCTCACCATGCTGCATACATTCCCTGAACAATTCCTGTGACTCTCAATATGTTTATCAATATTTACATCCCATTCAAGAAATTAAAAGAAACCAATAGATTAAAATATTTGTCGACATTCAGAATCTATCAGATCAAGTGTTACCAACATTATACCGCAAAGCTCTCAAACTGTTAGATTTAGCGCTTATATTTATTTAAAAACCAGTTCAGTTTAAATATGTTAACCAGCTTAAAAATAATCTTTCATCGAACAGAATATTCATATATAAAGTCAAAGACTTACCTTTTATTTAAGAATTTGCCCTCAAAGATTTCTTTACGTTCAGGGTTAAATATGTTTTTAATTTTTATTCCTGTTCTTGACATGCAATATTAATATGCAGTCCGACCGAATCGACGGCTGCATCGAGGCATAATTTGATATTATATGCAGTATGCATGATTACAAAAAACAGGATTTTACCATTTTATATGATCGATGGATGCATTAATAGCCGGTTTTCGTATTAAAGTATGAATTTATTTACGCATCTTTGAAGTAACGTGACGATATTTTAAAAAATGCTTACTTTAAGCATGAATAAATTTGCAAATAGCTTTCCCACTTAAAAAATAATATTTAATTTTTTTTTTATAGTAATGGTTAATACAAGACGAATGATTTTATTTTACGATTTTACAACTCATTTGCACGGTATAAAGGTATTTTTTTCCCTGTGGGAGAGGATTCTTGCATAAGACACCCTGGGTTTGATCCAAGAGTAGTGTCAGATTCTTACTGACTAAACCCCTCCCTTGTCCGTCTCCGTCCTCCTGGTATTGTTTTTCACATTGCTTCAGGACAGGAAGTCTAGCCTTAGGTAACTGGCCCTATTCTAGAGTTGGACCCTATTCTCTCTCTCACTGCTTTCTTTGACGCTCAGGATTTCTTCAATGTAATCGCGCTAAAGGTCCCAGCTCTCCTTGCTTGCCATCATGCTGTAGACCATGTTGTCAACATTGAGCTCGGCTACCCCGAGTGCTTGTTTCAGCATCGCCAGTAGGTCGTTTCGCCGTGTTTTCGGACCCTCTACTGGCTTACGACCCGGATAAGTCGGTGGGTCCATCTTCCCTTGCTGGACTGATCCCATCTCTGTTGCCAGACTTCCCTCAGTTTCTGGTCGTGTACTGTGCGGTTTTTGGGATCTTTGTAGACCAAGGTCCTCTTCTTCCAGCGGGGTATTCCAGGATTTTCTTCAACAGCATTGTTTCGAGGAGTTTTCTAAGACCATCCAGCATGCATAGCGGTCTCATCGTGGCTTTCCACGGCTTCGGAACTAATACCAGTTTGGTCGTTTTCCATCTTCTTACGAACTTTCGTTGCTCTAAGCAGGTATTTATTACGTCTAATATTAGTTCCGGGTACTCATCAACCATCAATTTGATGATCTCGCCAGGCATACCGTCCGGTCCTGATGCCTTCCTGGGTTTTATCCTCGACACTGCATACTGTAACTCATCTATGCTGAACGGCGCGGGTGGTTCTGTGCTGTCTCTGCTCCTTCCTCTGTGCTCCTCGGCAGTCCGAAGAGTGATAGGATTATCCGGGAAGAGTTGGTTCGTTTGCCATAGGTTCCAGATTTCGTCTCGTCCCAACAGCGGCCCAAGGTATAAAGGTATTGATATGAGGATGAATATAAATAAAATGTCTTTAAGACCAGCGTTGAGCAGAAGCTCACTCACTGATTCATTTGTTTGTTATATTTTGTCTTGAATTTAAATTAGTATACATATAAAAGATACTTGTATTTATAAATCTTTAGCATGTTTAAAGGACTAACCAAGAAGTTTAAATATTCAAAAGGAGATAAGAACATCAATGATTTAAACTCTTTTGTAAAATTCTAGGTCATGTTAGTCCAATCATCAATCAATACTAAAATACGGTTCCTTGCCAGCAAAATAGTTATCTAATGTGTGGATTCGAAAAGTATTTAATACGAGGCATATCCCGAAAATAAGTGAACTGCGACAATAACGAGCTGTGATTTTTTGTTTTTAAGGGTTGGTCATACTTAGTGATAGAAGAGGATCTCCTGATAAAGCGAGCATAGCAGGACAAAAAAATCATGACCTCAGTGTTTTGAGGTCGAAAATGTATCATTTTGGATGAATTTCTGCCTCAGGAAGAGATCATCAATGCACTGCATCAATGCAAAAAAACTCAAAAGAAGCATACAAAACAAAAGGAGGCATATGCTGACAAGAAGAGTGGGTTTGTTGTATGACAACGCCCGTCCTCACACAGCCTTAGCCACCGAGGCGCTCTTGGACTTATTTGGTTGGGATGTTTTGAACCAGCCCCCCGTTTTCCTCTGACTTGCCGCTTGCAGATTATTATCTTTTTCCCTCCTTGAAAGAACACATGGGCGGAATTAAAATCTTAACTGATGAGCAGGTACAGAAAGAGGCTCTGAAGTGGGGGAAGGAGCCGGCGGGAGAAGAGTATAAAGAAAATTATGCCACGGCTCACCAGATGCATTGAACGGAATGGCGATATATTAAAAAATGCTTAAAAAGTGTATCAACAATATCATTTTTTTTAGATAACCTTTTTCTAAAATAATATAAAAAATTAGTACACTTACTTTCGGGATATGCCTCGTACGAAATAATTTAATACAAATCAAAAAGCATAATCGAATAGTAATAACATACATTATTGATGGATTTGTGTTAAAATATGCTAATTTATTTATATCCATATTATTATTGAAATTATTTCACTTTTAATTACATATTTAACAGCTTCATTAAGACGGGTAGCTGTAACCGTGCAAATCAAGTATCGTGTAAACAAAACTATGGCTGTCTATAAATATTTCTTTTAGATGATATCATAACCGAATAATGGAGATGGCTATACAGCAGATTGACGATGACAAGCAATTTAATATTCAATGCACCAACATCTTATACTCTCTGAAGAGTTCAGTTTCAAAAACTGGTTCGTGCATAGCCAAATCGAGCTTATCTTCAAATCGATAGTCGTTCAAAGAATACATTAAAATTCATTGAGAAGACATGACCAGATCCTACTCGTGACTCCTTTGTCCTTTCGGTATTCATGGAATCGTACGCAAAAAATGTTTTAGTATTATTATCGACATGCTATACGTTGCAGGTTGAGGATCATGTTGTTTCTCAATCTACTTTCACAAATTCTTCTATAGATGCATTAGAATATTCCTTTCTTCGAAGCAATTTGAGATCGAACCATGCATGTTGTTGCTCATTGATGGCGGGAATCCCACTACATTGTTGATGAAAAACACGTTTCACCAGATAATGACACATTATTTTCACCTGTATGCAGATAAACGTCATTTCTTGTACCACAAATTGGTGACACATAACGGTGCCCCCAAATCTATCTTGAACAATTGATCCAATGATCCAATAAAATAGCATTCAATCATTGATTGAGTTTAATAGCTTCAATTTACCATTAACTTTGTGCATTCACGATTGGATAATCTAATAATTGGTTTTACCATATGAAACTGATGAATTGACATTATGTCTACGATATATCATGATGTCGGGCTTGTGAGAAAAAATGGCTGTTTTGGTAGTTTTTGAACACTCAAATTATATATTATCATCTTTTATTTATTGCTGAAATCTATACTTTGAGTGTCATATTCGCTATCAGACGTCAGCGATCTTCATTAAAGATTTTTTTAGAGATTTTAATGTGATGGTTTCGCATTGCCTTTGTACATATGCTTAGGCCTGTTTTTAAGCGATAGATACGTTCTATGAGAAGTCGCATATAAAAAAATCGCATAAAAACATTTGAAATACATAGAAAACTAAGGGATAGGTTCTATTATTTTTATAAACCGCATAACTTCAAATCAATATGATAAAATGTACCAAAAGTTGCATAAAAAAAGTTTATAAAAAATCATATAAATAAAAACACAATACAATTTCGTCACCCTTCTGTGTTGAAATCGTCTTTTTTAAAATGTAATCGGTAATCAAACTTCGCGACGATTAAACCATTCTTTTTTTACGCAGTTTGTGATATGGAGATATGCAATTCCTGAGCTCGCGTTGAAATTATAATTCTGCTTGCTGCTTTATGAGTTCATGAAACAGAAGAGGTTTTCCTTAATTAAATATCCACAAATGGGAAATAATTTTTGAGATAAATCTTCAATTCAAATTACATGTGCTTTTTCTGATAAAGGATCTCTTGAATGCAATGTAATTTTTGGGCTTAATTTTTTACCATTGAAGATTGATTTTCTGATGGCGACTTCAGCTTTTTTGGTTACTCTTATGGTCGATTCCCTTAGGTTGAAAGATTTGCTTATCTCGGTAAGATTTTGTCTATTCGCCAAGTAATTCAAAATTGCTAATTTATTATCAAGAGGCTGGCAATTTTGGCTTATATACACATCGCTCTATACACACTCACACTTTAACGGTTGTAATTTGCACTAGTGTTATTATTTTTAATGTGCATTCACATGAAAAATACTTCAAATTTTATTTGTTTTATTATGTATATAATGTATTCATATCAGTTAAATAATTAATTCTATTGATGGTAATATTGAATAACACGCATTTATATAACCGAAGCCACCAACTACAAACCTAACGATATTATATACAATGAGTCTACAATCTGCCATATGATTTAATTAATAAATACACCAACACATCTGAAGATTTATAAACATAAATTTCGTGTCATGTTATATGACTACACATAATTTATGTACATAAATAGCAGGCTATGATCCTGAATATGTGCAGGAATTTGTGATTAATTGAATGATACGTGTATGGTTTGCCTTGTCAGACAGGATTTCTGTATAAGATGAATTTATATAGCAAACGTTCACTTTTAGTGTTTATCAGGTGGACATCTATTGGTTAAAGTATGGAATTAAAAGTCGCATCAATCAAGATGGCGGATTGAATTTAATACAACCAACATATCAAGCGTTTTTATCGTATTTTTTCTTTACTATTCGTTCAAATATTTGTATTTGAAATACTATAGATTGGTACTTGCTTTAATGCTTGTTTGTCGTTTCTATCATGGTAATTGGCGATCTATTTTGAATAAATTTTAATGGCTATTTTATTTGTTCAATCAATCAAAAAGATGTATTGTTAGGGTAGATTGATTCGTATTATGAATTGATCATCTTCAACATAAAATGTCTATTCAAATGCGGTTTTTCTAGTTTAACCACATATGGAAAATAACAGGAGACAAGATATGAAAACCTTTGTCGGTAGGTTAATCTCTCAAGATTTTCTATTTCCGCTGATGGATATGTAACCATTAGTTGGCATAAATGAATAGAACATTTTTAAGCAATTGTGTTTAATAAAATGTGTTTATAAATATATCTCGAACAATCAATAAGATTATTAATTACAAAAATTGCACTTGATTAGTTTTTGTTGAACATTAATGTTTTCCTTGTTGTGGATATAGTTCTGTTCTTCCTAAGAACATTTTGAGTATCTCAAATCATAATTAACTTTTCAATTATTTTTATTTGTAAAATTGATTTGCAACCTAACGAAACTGACAGCTTTAACAAAGCAAAGAACAACTTGCATATATTCAGTGTGCATGAATGCAAAAAACACCATTGCGCCATTCTGTGTGTTCGAAAGATGCATTCACAACAGGTTTCAATAATTAATATGAGTTTATTTATACAGCGTTAAAGTAACGCCGTGGGACAAAAAATGCTTACTTAAAGCATAAATAAATATGCAAAATAGCTTTTAGCAAAATATTTAATCATTTTTTATAGAAATGGTAAACACCGCAAAAGAATCATGATTTTCTCAATCAAAAATGTTTGAACAAACATTCTGAACCGTGCACAAATATAATATCACGCCTAGTTTGCATGGTTGAATGCTATTGTATAAGGATAAATTAAAAAGCTTGGTCAGTATAATTTTCTGAAGATTTATCTTTAAGACTGCTAGCGCTACTTCTGCTCTCTCACAAATCCATTTCTTCGTTAAATATATAATTATTTGTATTTAATAACGAGTAGTAAATTTATTACAGCTCGAGCGTGTCATCAGGGCTAACTAGTTTACATAACGAGTTTAAATATCCAACAGTTGATAAAAGTATAGGTAATTCAAAAGTAAACCATTTTGTAACATCCTAGGTCATTTCAGTACAATGAGCTCCGACAATAAAAGTGAAATCATTGAAGCAAGATGATAAGAATATTATTGTAATATTACTCCATGAATTGACGCTTTGCTAGCGTTGCTCATATATAAACCAATGTTATTTGATCAAAGCGATGAAATGTGTAAATTCGATCAGTGACGGATTTAGCAGTTGTTAGCAGGGCAAAAAAGATCTAGTTTTTCAATTAAAAGTTGGTATTTCAAGCATGATTTTTACATACCACATACAAGTAAAATTGTGTATTTCAAAGACGAACTTCTCGGGGAGTACCAATACGGTTTCAGACCGGGTAGGTCCACTGTGGACCAATTATTTAATGTAAGAATATTCTCGGAAAAAATGTGGGAATAGGGTGTTGATTTTCACCGCATATTTATTGATTTTTGCTAGGTATACGACAGCATCAACCGGGAAAAGCTTTGGATGATCATGATGGAGATGGGAATCCCGTGTAAGCTGGTGAGGTTGTCGAGGACGTTTGTATCCGGATCTCTTAGTATAGTTCGCTTCAACAGTGCCTTGTTGGAGCGTTTCGACGTAACGACGAGAGTCAGACAAAGGGATGCCCTCTCCCCATTGCTTTTTAATATTGCATTGAAGGCAATTATGAGAGAGGCTGGCAAATCGGGACACACAGATCCATGGAAGGATAATGCAATGCACTTGGCCTTTGCTGACGACATCGAAGTCATGGCTAAATCGAGATCGGAGGCTTTGGCGACACTTACGTCTATCGACGGAGCTGCTGCTAATTTCGGCAAGAAAATCAACTGTGCTAAAACGAAATATATGATGAAATCGAGAGTGAATGCTGGGGGTTACAATTCTGTGAGTATTTATAGTGAAAATATTGAAAGGCTCCAAGAGTTCAAATACCTTGGATCCATCCTCACGGAGAAGAATTTAATGAGTAAATAAATAACCTTCAGGATAGAGAGAGGGCATAGAGAGGGGCGAGAGAAAAATATTAAGAAAAAAATTCTGACCCCCCGGGACGAAACTTCTGACTCCGAAGTCATTATATATAACAAACATGAATTCGAAATCAGTCATGTTAGTCGATACATTTGGGCTAACGATCTATACAATCAATCAATCAATCGTGTGATGTATGCGGGGAAGCTCTCCATCTCAGTCTCCCGAACTGCGCTAAGTTCTCTGTCTTTGTCTGTCTCCGAGCTTCAATGTACAAGAGTGCTCTTTCTGAATAGTAGAGGGGGCTACGGAGGGTCCTAGTACTTACTCCCGTAGGGGTTAAAACCCTTGAATTACGCGATAAATCATAGGTTCCTAGTCTATGGGTCGCGAAGGGGTTTTCTGTGGATTTGCTTACTTATACAGTCAACTAAAAAATATTAATTATAATGCATTTTTAATTTTAATAATAAAATAAACGTAAATATTCAGAAGTATATCTAAAATTCGACTTTTCTAATGAGACCAGCAATGGAATAGCCAAGCCACAATGTGTATTGTGCCAAGTTTTTCTCATTCATGAGTCTATGAAACCTTCAAAACTCAAACGAAGCATTCAGAACACAGCGAAAAAGATTTGGAGTACTTTCGTCGGCATGAAACTAGTTCCAAACATCAGATTCTTGATCGAACAGGAAGATTCAGCAAGCGAGCGCAGCATCAGTGCAAGCATCATATCAAGCCACATTGGAAATTGCCAAGCAGAAAAATCTCTACACCAGCGCTTCTTAAACTTATGTAGTCTGCGGACCCCCTCTTGAGCAAAATTTCTTTCGCGGACCCCCTCTTGAGCCTTTTTTTTCTCACGGACCCCCCCCTAGAACAATTTTTTTTGTGAACCTCATCCCAACCTTTATAACTTAATTTTTCAAACAAACAAACATTTCTTGGTCAAAATAGATCTTCTTATAATGTTTTCTGTAAAAAAATCACGAAAATATCTTGTTCAACTACAGATAAATGTTATTTTTATATCTTCTCGGACCCCCGGAAATGGCTTCGCGGACCCCTGGGGGTCCGCGGACCCTGTTTAAGAACCGCTGCTCTATACAATTGGAGAAAAGTTCATCAAATGAAGCATGGTTGAAAATGGTGAAATTAATTCTTGGGGATTTTGGTGACCACAAAGCACGCGTCTTCTAAAGTTAAATCCACCTCTGCATTTGATATGAAGATGATAAATATAAATAATGTAATTAAAATAGCGCAATGACCAAACAAATCATGATTAACGAGTGTCTGTAAAAGAGGAAAATTTATCATTTTACGATATAAATACGCATAGTAAAAGCATAGTGAATCTTTAAAAACTCAAATTTAAGCTGAAAATTTTAAAGCAAATTATTAATTGCTCCCAACGGTTTTTGTCAATATCAAAAAATAACAATAATATTGGCAAATTTGTATCAAAATATGCTAATTTATTTTTGTCCGTATTATACATCGAAAGTATGTCTGTCTATTCCCTTTACATTTTTAAAACAGTATTTATCAACAAAGTACACAAATAAACAGCTATGTTACGTTAATAGGAAACTTCATCGATTATTCTTGTCAATTGTGTTATAAACCCATTATTGTGAAAACTGTTTTACTTATAATTTTCATAAACAATTTCTATTCATCTATATTTTTTGTATGTTAGATATAGTAACTATTGCAAATTTACAGACGAAATGCATTACATTGTGTTCACTCATTCGTCTTAATTGAGTCAATTGAGCTGTTCGTCCATGAAGATGCATTTGTTGAACAAGAGCATTACGTTGAAGTCACAGCGAAGGTTGTTTATTGAACCTTACATATTATAGTAACATGTTCTGCAAACTTGTTATTCTGATTATTAATTTAAAAAATAGTGATGGCTCAATAAATTGTGTTTTCGACGATTTTAATTTAATTTGTCCCTTTGTCCATTTGGATTACGCGTTAGTTTTATTAGCATGGTTTTTCCATATCGAATGACTAACACAGAAGAACCAAATATCTTCCTTTAGCGCCTAGTAGATCGTCTATTTAATGGGCATCATCGACAAGAACAGACATCTCATAAAAATCACAAAGTGCCCAACAACATCATCAATATCATACTACAACAATGTTATTATTTACATGCGAATGTGTGCACCTTTCTGATTTTTTCGCCCAGGGCGTGCCACCATTTCGCACAGGCCCCACATAAGGAAATTCCCGTAGAAACAGGTTGATTGTGACACATCTACGTGCGTTTCAATAAAACCGGTCCGCGATATACGCATTTAATCATACGCCATCTTATACTCGATCTGCGACCATACAACAACAGGCGTCTTAAACATTGACCCAGACGACCCATGTCAATTTTTTTAGCACCTTACAATAACATTAACCGCATTATACAAATCGCATTTACTATAATCTATTGTGACCTAGTTCAACGTCCCTAGTCAGTGATTGGTTGCTAATAACAATGTTTATCTGAAATTCAAATGCCACTGAACTCTCCGATGTAATGAGTTCTTGAAACAGCGATCCTACAGCGTGAAATTATACATTTGAGGCCGAATTGCCATAAAATAATGATTGGACGTGATCGTGCTGGTATTTTCTTTAGAATCAATAGTGTTTGCAAAAAGCGAATATGATGCCCGTGAAATACCATAATAAATTCAAAGTCAATCAGGAAACGATCAAAGAAATACATTTTGTGGATCAATTACTTTCCATTAAGTTATAGCGTCAAAAACTTTATTCTTATTTTTTAATAGATAAAATATCTCAACTAATTATTTGAATTTGTCCTTATTCCTGGATGATAATCATCTTTAGATATTTTCAAGAAGATCAAAAATCATATAAGAGTAATTTTTTTCACATGAATTTACTTGGCTTGTCTCTTTAACAAAGAAATGATAATAACAATGAAATGTAAGAAGTGAAAAAATAATATGAACTCCAGAGAATTTACCCAAAAACGATATACGAAAGAGACAAAGTATGTGAAACGCTTTCAGTCAGACATACAATACATACAAGATTCATATGAATTTCTTAAAACAAATTTGCTCTCAGTGGGTCGTAGATACAATAAATGGCACAATATTGAAGGGGAATTTTAATGATAGATTCCCCTCATTAACATTTGTTATCTGTCTGTCGATTGTGCTTCCGTGGAAAACGAATACAATTAATTGCCACAATTTTGAATATAAATTCAAATTATTTACTTTTATCTAGACGCTTTATTAAATGTTTGACTTTCGTACTGCTATTTCGCACATTTTTAAAGATATCTATGCATGCAATGCAAAAATATTTAACCTTTATGCAGTCAATTCCACGCAGGAATGTTGTATTTTTTTCCTCCCAATACTGCCTGTCTCTTACAGTCCGTGGACCAAACACTGATAGCTACGTTTAAACGATATTGAGCCCAATAATGAATCAGGTTATCAAGGTAACTGGCAGGAAAGAATAGCCCACATTAAGAGATTTTTTAAAAGAACTATTATATACACAAGCATACGCTATAATATTGTAATAAGTCAACAATGAAAGATACCGAGAAATAACTGTGCCTATAAATAATGAGTGATTTTATATATTCTTAAAGAAAATTCGAATGAAATAATTTAGGCTATTGAATGAACTAAACTTCGAAAACAAAAACAGAGATGTTAATGAATTGATGTCAATGTCTTTTTCCAAATTAATACATAATTGAGAAATAATAATTTAATGAAACAAACAACGAAAATGAAGAAATCAAGAATATGAATAAGACTTTCATGCATTTATATGATTCCGATGGAAAATGTTTTATTTATCACAAGCACGTAGAACGATTGAGAAAGACACAACATGTTATTGAACTTCTTATCGGGAAAATTAGAAAAAGGATAGTATTCAACTAACTCTTAACAACTTTATAAAGAAAACGCCCGAAAGCATTTAAACGCCACTCGTTTACTTTATTATGTATATTGATAAGTAAATATTTTAATATACTATTGATAAATCACATTTAAAATACAAATTTTGATGTGTTTTCCACAACCCTCTAATTTTCGAACATTCGCACATTCAGAAATCACTTATCTACGAAAGTCGAGGGGCGGCTATAATGTTTTGTGTTTTATCGGTTTCTTTCTTTCTTTTATGGCACATTTTTGTAATGTAGGCATTGGTTATGGATACTGTGTAATTTACTATTACACTAAGTTTCTGCACTTCTTCGTTTCTCCTCGTGGTAACTAATGGTGTAATATCGAAAATTGGGGAAGATGTATTTGATCGGAAATCTGATTCATCGTTGCTGCTGTATACCCTGAAGGTTTATGGTGCTCGAACAGGAACACTAATTTATTCATCTGAATCAGAATCTAAGATGAAAGCGGGATTTGATGGTTCGGAATCGGTGCTATAGTTCTTTTTTATTGGTTGTTTCAACCACACTATAATCATTCTCTCCAATTTCTCTACCTATTGCTAATTCTTGCAAATCAATATCCAGTTCACGCATATAATCACTGTGGTCATTGCTTTCAAACTCATTTATATCACTGTTTTTTTTGGCATTTTGTATATCCGTTAGCTTTGCACAAATATATAACGAATACTATATGATTACGACAAAAATATCGTAAGTATAATCAGAGATGTTCACGAGAGCGCACGTCAAGAGTCACTGCCTGTGTTTAGGATTTTACCCGTGCAACAGTCCCTTTCCTTTGTATCTCTAGCAGGTTGGTGAAACATTCCTTTCAAAATAATCTCCTAAACAAGATACGCAAAAAATCTGAGTGGAAAAAAATGTCGAGTCAGACTCGACATAGGACGCACCGAAATAAAATCGAAGTCGAGTCAGACTCGACATAGGACCGCAAAGAGTTAATTAACTAACCAGAATAAGTAAATACAGGTACGATGAATAAAGTCGGGCAAAACCAAGTATGAGTGATGTTACCTATCGATTTATATGGAAATCTCAAAATTACAAATATTTTATCATCAATTTTCAAATGAATTTTAAGGACACTGGAAAATTATTTGACTTTCCGCATAATTTAAGGGATTTAAGAAATTACTCATGCAATATGTTCATCCTTTGAAATACACGGTTTCACTTTCATGCGGCATGTAGAAATCCTGGTTGAAATACCAATCTTCAATTGAAAAACTAGGTCCTTCTCTGGCCTGATGCCGCGTAATACCGAAATCGTAATAGGAAACTGCGCACATCGAGGGCCAAATGCTGGAATTGGTACCAGACCGAAAATTGAATGGTGTCTAGGACAGTGTTCCCAACCTTTTTACACTTGCGGACCGGTAAAAAAAAGGAAAAAAAAAATACGGACCACTAATACTGAAATAAACATGATTATTTTATAACAGTCTGATATATTAAAATTTAACAAAAATTGCTGGTACATATTTGCCAATATATTGGATATTCTTGGCTGTAGTGCAATTGTTTCGATTTATTTAGGATATAGGCGAAAATGCTTTTTCGCATGAACAGGTTGTTAAAAATTACATTAATAAATGTATAGCTGTAAAGCTTAAAGATGGATATTCATCTTCCACTGATATCCAAAACTGATGCAATGGCGATCTTTTGTGTCTGAATATCAGTGGCATCCGAAGTCAACTCTATTAATTCCTCATCGTCATTTTCGGGGTAATAGTAATTCAATTTTAGTGCCAATGCCTTCAAATGTTGACTTATTACATTTAAAACACCTTTCCTATCGACGTCAGCATCTATGAAAAATTCTCGGAAACGTGGAAACATTTCTAAATCTGTGTACGTGATAATTCCAAAGAACCAGCTTATTTTTAAACACATCGACCTTATTTCTCAATTTAAAAACAATTGTACAAAACCCCTGGAGAGAAAGGTTAAGGCCATTAAGTGGAATAAATATGTCATCATATATGCGAATTTACTCATCCATTCCTTGTCCAAAAAATGTTGTAGTAGGGCTGGGTTGGACCGTTTTGAAGCTATTCATTTGGCTGAGTATCATCACTCCTTTGCAAAATCTTTCCTTTAAGAAGGAAGCAGACTGAATTTTTTGAAATTTGCCATATTGTTTGCGGCTCGGCGGAAAGTCTCTGCACCACTGAGACGCGAACCACCGCTTGTGAAATACTGATTTAGGAGACCTTAAACTTAAATTAAGGACCTCTCACGTGCTAAAGCTTAATATTATCTACCTATAAAGTGTATTTTAAATAGCGTTAATAACACATCAATGAATCCAATAAATTAAGATTTTTTTTGGCTCCCCCTCACAAGGCATTATTTTTCTAAGAAGTAAATGCGTTAATATTATGTTTTAATGTGTCAAATGGTAATATAAATCTAATTCGAGATTTGGGAGTTTGCCATTTTTTGTGTGCTTTAAAAGAAATTTTGACAGGCATGATGTATTCTTTCTCCTTGAACTACCCAAAATTAATTTTTTTGATATGCTTAATTTAGCATTCTAAGAATGCATCTTCTTTCATTAATGTATAATTATTTCTGTGGAAATATTGAAATGCATTTTTTGTTATTCAAATTTTCACCGACGTGCTAAAATCACTATTCATGGAAATCACATTCAAGTCTACAACTCCTGATCTCGACAGTTGAATCCAATTGCAAATTGATCTTATACGCATAGATTAGCCCTTTGGTGATAGTTTTGCTGGAACTTGTAAATCTTGAAAAACAACAATCACAGCTGTTAATTTCTACGAACAAGTAATATGCATATTAATTTACCACGGAATAACCATTTCGGTATACGTTCGTTGTCCTCTTACGATGACGTAGGTACAGTGTCGAGGGTTTTTTATACTTTGAAAAAGCAGTTTTAAGGCGTGTTATTTATAAATAGCGTTAGATGAATGATAATTTAATGCGATGAATATTGTTGATTTTTTTTCTTTCGATATCCACCTTTTGCGTCAGCAATGTCCGATTTGAAAGCATTTTACATAATGTTCTTTTATTATATTTTAAGGAAAAATGGGCACGAATTTGCAAAGTTGGGATATCAATATATATCCATGACGTAAAGAGGTAAACATTTATTCAATATGGTTAACCAAGAATGCAACGTAACATTAAAGTAAAGTGTAATACCACTTGAAGCATCCTATTCCGGAAGAATGGAATGTGATGCTTGAAACCATTCGCGAAATGATAATTCACCAATTAGGTTCACGCATAAATTTGGTTTTTATACTAAAAAAAAAAACCATAAATCATTTAATATTATATTAAAATTAAAAAAATAAGTTGCGACATCTATGAATACCAAAATCTATTAAGTTAATAGTTAATTTTCAAACCATTAAAAAATAAATTTATTAGTATTTTTTAATTTTAATCATAGATGTCTCTAAAAATAATACAAATTTATTCCCATATAAATATTATCATATTAACAGGTTACGGTCCAGGAGATTCTGCACTGTTCTTTACGCTGAAGCCGGGCGATTTCTCGATAAAAAATGCAAATGAAAAAGTACTTCAGTTAAATTAATATATCACTCCGATATCATTCAAACCAGAGTCGTCAAACTCAAAGGCTAACATGGGCCAAATTTAAAAAATATATTTTGAGGCGACCCAAAAACAAAATGCAAATTTTCGTAGAAATGCAGTTTTATCGTCATACATTTGAGGTTGTCTAGGCCCATTCAACACTTGATAAGCGCGGTTTCCTATTACGATTATTTTCAAAGGATGAACATATTCTTTGAACACTATCTTAGATCCCTTGAACTACGCGGTAGTAAAGCGCGCGTTTTCTGCGTCTAGAAGTAAATTCCCCAGTGATACGGAAATAAAAAAAGGACAATTTAATTTTTTGGCAATCATTTGGCATCTCTTCTCTGCTACTATTTTTTCTACTTCGGGGGCATTACTGCATCAGTGATTACTTTCAAAACTGACCAAAGTTGAGCATCGTTTATGCTGGATCTTGCTGAAGACTTATTTCCTTTCTTAAGTGGAAACTAAATGATTTTACTTTGATCTTCATTTAAATTGACGACTAAATCAGTAATTTATTTTGCAACTGTATTTCGAGACTTTAAAATGCGATTGCTTGAAAATGCTTCAAATTTTTCCGATAAAGAATTTTCATAGCTTTAATTAGGCATTCCTTTATGAAACCACCTACAATAGGTTTGGAGTATACTCAAACCTCATTTTGTGCGATTTCGAAGTTATGCGGTCTGTAAAGAAGTTTTTTCTTTTTTTAAAATTTCATTAAGAGTACGTATCGAGATATTTTGGATAAAATAGGAAATAAATCATCAACACTAACTGAAATTTGGAAAAAAATTATAATTTGGCACTGTGTAAATCATATTGCATCTGCTATTGCTGAATTACGACTACGTCTTTTATTCTGGTTTAGATTTTTTGCGTAATTCCAATGTTTTGATCTTTAAAAATACATTTTCCAAAGAAATTTTCGCAAAAAATAAATGATTTTTGATTATAAAACTAATTTTAAAAAAATTAAAAAAACGAGAAAATAAACACTGGAGCCTTTACGCTTTAACGTTTCGTACATAAACTCGATATATCAATGGTATTTTTCATGAAACACTTTAGATATCTCAGGTTTGTAAAATAATAATACATGATATCATTCGAACTTGTTTTACGAAATAAGTAAATTATGAAATTATGAGTATATTTTTAATATTTTATTCGAACACAAATTTATATTTGCTATATTTTTGATGTCTGCTGATAATAACGGAACTCTTTTTGTCTGCTCGATAATAAATTATCACCGTGAATTAAACAGCCCATAATTATCAAAACTCGCGATTTGAGTCCCCGGACCGCTGCGTTTGTTCCGAGAGGACGCGCATGCGAGTCCTCCGGCTTCAACCTGTTAATATTCAAATTAGAGTCCTTGAAGTTGATAATCATAATTTTTAGTATACATTAAAATCCATCCCGAAAATTATTTTTAGCTCTTTATAACGCCTATATTTACATTTCAAAGAAGTCCATGAATACAAAATAAATTGTAATTACATAAAGAGATGTTTCGTTATATGTACCTTATTATAATTATACTTTAATATACATGAATTAATTTAAAGTACGCAAACTATATCTAAAAAACACATTGGGCATCTTAATTCGTGTTTTTGTGTACTTCCTTATTACGTATTCATTTAAACAGCTTTCTCAATGGTATCAAAACATTTGCTTAAATTTTAATTTATTTTGGAAGAATGAATTATGGGATTGATATAATTTGAGGAAGGCAACAAAAAACCTATTCAAGGCTGTGTGTACATGCTTAATGGTCATTAAATGTGCATATTAATAGTCTCACTGAAACAACAATGAATCTAAATGTATACATTTATTGGCATCAATAATTCTTTACAAGTGAAATATATAATTTTATTGCCATGACTATTATTGGCTTCGATCATTGAAGAGTTCCTGAAAATCATATATATTTATATTCATTAGACATATTTATTATTAATTAATTGAATATATTTACCTGCATAATTTAAATCTTGATGCAAATATTTGGATTTAAGCGATCCATTGATTCAAATGACAGTTTGCCTTTATTCATTCCCTTTTCAGACTTGACAATTTGACAGTCTTGACAGTTTTTGTCAAGCAGTCTCGAACAATGATAGTTTGACACCTCAACCATTGATATAGCATCAAAAATCATCAAAATATAAATGAAGCAACGTATAAAATTCATTTTGGTCCGATTGTTGGAACGAATTGAAGTTTACTGCGATGAAATAAATTATTCATGGCTATCTATTTCATTATATATTTTTATCAGATACTTCATATTAATTATTGATAATGTAGCTTTCGTATAATGAAATCATCATCATCTATGCATAATATTAATAAGGATTAAATATATACCATAAAATATATGGAAATTTAAAAACAATCAGAATATCTTGAAAGATCTTATTCATTCTTATCGAATAAAAATTTCATTTGGAAGTTATTACATTAAATGTACTTATTATAAAATACTCCACTCATAAACATGTTATAAATATTAATATGACAAAATAATAATGGCATATTTATTGGAATAAACATGGATTTTCAATTTATTTTGAAGCATAAATTCATATTTATAGTCCTTCATTCATTCAATATCGCAATCGCTTAAAAATATTTTTTTATCTATAGTTTTAATTATACTATGTACAATATTACCTTTACTTTCTATTTTTTGGTATCATTATATTAAAAGATCATATATAATACTAGTTCATATTTGGACATCATTGACCGTATGTTTTTTGGATACATAGAAAAAAAAATTGATCATTCATTTTTAATAATGATCTTCATTTATAGCAATACAATGCTATTAAAAATTTCATGAAAAATTATCGAATTTCGTATTTATTTTTAATATAAATTTTGAAAAATTCGGGGAATCATTGGCTTAAAAATAGTACACTTGGGTTTTTTTTATGCGATATATACGTTCCACGGGGAATCGCATATAAAAAATTCGCATAAAAAAAGATTAGAACTACATAGAAAACTGAGCGATAGGTTCCGTTATTTTTAAAAACCGCATAACTTCAAATCAATGTTATGAAGTGTAGCAAAAATCGCATAAAAAAAACTTTGCGAAGATTAACCAATATTTTGAGAAAAAGTATCAAAGCCTTCCCCACCAAGTTGGAGCTATCTGAGATAACGCACATGAAACATTTTTTATACAGTCCAAAATTGAAAACTTTTTCCAAACTTCAGGTACAGTTAATGACTCATCCTCTAGTTTCTTAATATAATACTTTTTAAAAGTGGAAATGATGCCCTGATCTAGTGGCTGAATTAAATATGTCGTGTTAGGCGGAAGAAACACTATTTTTACTTTTGGATGTTCTAAATGTGGATGACTTTTATATTTATTAATGCGCATTCGCATAAAAAAAAGCTTTGTGCTCTATAGAAAAATGAGAGATATGTTATAGGTTATGACTTCAAAATCGCATTAAAACAAACCCAAGTATATTTGTTTTTGTCTCTTTTAAGTTCATTCCCATTTTTAGATAAATAGATATTCCAACAATGAAATAGAGCTTGTACTGGTTCTTTTCCACGTTGTTATAATATTTTGATGGATTATTTTTTATGTGATTCATTGCCAATTGAATGCATTGCATGTACACATTGTAACTATTTTTAATGACCATTTGGGATTAATTAATAGTCATATTCTGCGGCTTGGTTATTCAAAACCACATGCAGAAAGAATTGCTTATGGGGAATTCACCCAACCTTCAATTTACACAGTAGATGCAAAACGATGGAATAATACACATTACACAATTATAAAAAAATATTATACAAAAGCTGGTACCCGGCGCGTTTCTGCCACAGAAATAATAATTCTAAAAATATCGTTTGAAATTTGAAAGAGTTATCTTGTTTAATTAGGAATGATACAAAGAATGAAATTTATTTTCTTCCCGACAATGAATACATTTATTGATAAGTTCATTGTACTATACCTATATTATTTGAGAAAGTGCAAACAATAAGTTGGCAAAGTTTTATTGCAATCGAATAAACGGTATGGCAGCGCATAAAATACGAACAAACAAAGATTGTTTTTTCAATATAATATAAGATATATTCAAGTAATGAATGAAATTCAAAATGTCTATTGTTTATTTAGAGATCTATGGTTCAATATCGACATCTTCATCACTATAAATAGTTGTGCTTTCTTGTTCATGCCAAAAATATTAAAATGCATATCAGTAATTAACATTTGAATTGATTTTTATTATCGAAATATTTTAGTTTTTATAACCGATATGTAGTATATATCCAATTTATTTTATTGCATTCAAAAAAGCCTTCTTTCATTTGAAATGAATCTAATCTGCATGAAATTTACTTCAAATATCAAATCTAGACAATATTTTTTAAATATAATTTTAAATATTTTATAATTCATTTTTGCTATTTTTTTTTTAGCATCATTTGTTCAATTTATTATACCAGACGGTAATAAAAACATTTTTATCAACCTATGAAAAGCTATTGGTTGTCTGTCAATTAATACTATCAATCATTGATAATTTAATAAGATCTTAATTTCTATAGTCCAGCTCGCACAGCCAGATCAAACAAATTAATCCCCTAAGATTTCAAGGATCTGCTTAAATGAGCCCGGGGCTGAAAATTTAATGGGCTATCAATTTATTTTGGTGGATATGGAAAGTGCATGTCCGCGCATGATTTGTTCAGGCCTTGATCCCCCGCATTGTCCAGCTGGGTTAATGCACCCGTGTGAATGAGTCAATATAGGTGGTGCACTAAGGTGGACCCCCTTGGGGCATCAACCTTGGCAGGGGGCCTCGGATCTATTCACAAAATGTATGATTCCGGACGGACAACGCCCCCAAATGGAAAGGATCACCTGCCTCGTTTGACAGGCGAAGGTCAGATCCCATTGCTCAATATACGTCACGTATCCACTACTGTGATTTCTTTTCACTTTTCGATATATTTTTGATTATTGATATTTGTATTTTTATGCACCAATAGCATATATTCTGATTATGAATGGTTGATAAGTTTCCTTGAAGCTTTTCCTTTCAATCATTCGAATCAATTGCATTAGACAACTTTCAATTACATTATGAACTCAGTATGTTAATTTAAATATATTTAGGTCATCATGTCAGTTATCAGGTCAGTCCAAAAGTTCATGCGCATTTTTTGGGTTTTTTTTTTAAATAGTGTCATTAATAGTTTGATTTGGTTCTAACAGTTCATCATAAATTACACTATACATATCCCACCAAAGACTTTGCTATTTGAATTGGCTGCTCATCTTTGTCTGTCCACTGTCTTTTTCTTGGGGCGTTATGAAAAATAATCCATTTTTCGTCGCCTGGATATTTTCATTCATACTTTCAAGCTTGGACCCAGTGACTTTAAATGACGAAAAACTGTTCCGTGAGATGAATCCATCCTTTCTGCAATCTGATCCACTGTTAATTGTGGCTCTGACTTCACAAGATTTTTAAGATCGTCGCTATCAAAATTAACAGGACGTCCTCAACGGGGTTCATCATAAATACTGCTTTTTGCAACTTTAAAATTTTTAAACCATTTCTGGGCAGTCCTAAAAATAATAGTATGTTTACCACATTGACCATTAATATCTGTCTGATGTTTACTAAAATTGGTGATATACTGACTAATACATTACGACAGGTTATATTTACACCATTTAAAAAAATCCCAAAATGCGCACGAACTTTTGGACTACCCTGATAAATATAACACACCTAAAACTCTTCTTTTTTTATTAGAAAGTGCTATTTCCACATGCAAAATAATGAACTTCATCCTTTCTTCTCGTATTTAGGTAAGAGAGGGCAAATAGAGGCAAATCTATGAGTATTTGATAAAATTATTATTTTTTTTTTTACATAGATCATTCATTAATTGTTGCCCTTGTCCGACATTATTAATCATCTTAGTATTTATTTTTTTAAAATCAAGAAATCAGGTTAAATCCGGATCAAGACGATCGACTATAATATCAATCCAAAATCCCAAATTTGTTGGTATTTTTATAATACTCGATTAAGTTTAAGTTCGATAAAGCCAAACTTTACGGAATTTAAAGTGTTAATTTTCACAGATGCACAAAAGAAAGCACGATATAAAATAATAGACAATGATATTTTTTTATAACACATACAATAACCGTATTTGAATTAAATGGAAAATTCGTTAATAGTTTGGAGCAACGATTTGCCACAAGTAAAGGAGGATTCGCTCAGGTCATAATTTGGATCGCAATGACCATCAAATTGCTCATGTTGCTTAAACACGGCCTTCACATTGATCAGTTTTGAATACCACGAATCATTTGAACCGTTAATAATTTGGAAGTCAAAGCGTGCAACACATTTATTAACAAGTAATCAATGCACATATAAACTATCTAATTATCACGCTTTTCAAAACTGTTAGATATCTAAGCTTAAAATATATGTTTTATTGCAGATTATAAAATGGTATTTAAATATATACCATTGTTATTTATGACTGAGCAGCAGCTATCTATTATTTAAAATTCATCGATATGTTGCATGAATATTTTAATATGTTTAAAAATGTAATCTCCTTTTTAGTGATTCTCCTCATGAAATTCAAATTCTGTTAAATTGAAAAGCGCGGAAAATATAGTGTAAAGCTACTGATCTTATATATTTTCTGATTTTGTCATGCCTACAAGTCAATGATAGTCTTCGTCCATATTTCCTATATATTCCACAATTCTTTAGATGTTTCTGATGAATTATTATATAAAGTTGGATTAGACTATTTGAGAAGTGCTCCAATGCTGAATTAATTAGCCAAATACAGTTCATCAGTAATTTGTTTTTGGCATCAAGGCGACTGTAACAAATAGTTAATTTGATACAAAAGCAACCGATTATGCACATCCGATATGGTCAATTGGCTCTAGACACCGTGTAGCTGTCCATCGCAAGAGATTGCGACCTCATTTCCGACCTTTCGTCAAGACCTCTCCGCTCCAGCGGGCCCGTGGACACAACCAGCAGGCTTAAAACCGATCTAGAAGGTCTGAAAGGCTTGCAGCATCCAACTGCTGACGATCCATGAATCAGAATTGAATCCAGCCAAATAACCAGTCCCGTCATGACATTGGACTGGTCGCCAATGCACATATAAACGGAGGACATTCGCACAAAATAGAAAAGTTAGCATTATAAGTAGTGGGCGTTGTAGGTTAATCGCACAGACCTTTTGATTTGCTTCCGTTGTTGACAGTAACTAATTAAATCGCAAAATCAACATGTATATTTAAGCAAATCGATGCTAATTAAAAAACGGCAATTATATGAATGTAAAATTTAGCGTAAAGAGTTCAAACTCGATCAAATCGATTATGGTATCTCCCCAACATCAGGGTAACACAATGAAGATTGATTGGCGTATAATCGCTATAGCATGCATTTTTTGATGTACACTAGCAAAGAAAATCGATTTCTATTTGTCTTTGATAAATCATTTTCTTGTTTACTTCATCGACTTCCGTTACTCAACATCAATTGCTTCACAATGCGCCTGAAGACCTTGGATGCATTTGTGAATTTCAAACGAACCGCCGAATCTAATCCAATATCCGGTAGAAGGGTAGCTCCTTGTTTTTCGTCCTTCAGATACCTAACATTTAAGACAAAAAATATTTCGGTACTTCCGCCGGTTCAAATTGCACTTTTTGCGGCCATTTTATGCGAAACATTTCTAATACTGGCAATGAAAATACAACTCGACCTTAAGCCCTTAAGGCATTTCATTGTACCACATATTATTTTGAAAAAATAATTTTATCATTATTATAAATAATATTTTTGACATACAAACAATAAATATATATATCCGCAAATAAAGGAAAGAGCTTATTTGATGATTGAGAAGCACGCTTCCAGTCATCATTATGAATGGATAAAAGAGGGTCACCTCATAAGCTTCATTGTTAAATATATTTAAGTTTTTATGTGTCCACATTCTTAATAAAAACTATAAGTAAATATATATTACAGTAGAACCTGGATTATCCGGACCTCGACTATCCGAATGTTCGATTATCTGGATTTTATATTTATTATATAACTTGAAGAGTGTAATATGGTTCATACAAAGACGATCAACTGGACAGCCAATATCTGGTCCATTATTGTGTGAAAAAGCAATAATTTTCCATTCCACCTTCAAAGCAAATTCGGGTTGGCTTGAAAAAATTAAAGGACGACATGGTATCAGGAAACTTTAAATTCATGGGGAAAAGCTATTTGCTGACATACCTTCAGCAAACACATTCATTGACATATTGAAGTTATTTGAGGAGAAGGAAGGATTCGATGAAAAATTTATATACAATGATGATGAAACCAACTTAAATTGGAAAAGACTACCCAATAAATATTTAGCATCAAGACGTGAAAATACTTCTTCAAATTTTTAATTCACTTTCTCGGAATGATTTGAAAGAAGAATAATTATGCACGTTTTAAATTAAAATGCTTACTAAATATATGTATATTTATAAAAAAAAATCATATCATGAAAATATGAAGTTAATTCTTTGATCTTATATTTGAACATTGCTATGTAAAGATCATGACGAATCATCCAACATTTAAAGTTTTATTGCTAACCATGTATTAACAAATTTGATGTACCACCTATGTACACCCTCTTGCTACAAAATTTCCATTGATATAATTTTATTCCAATTTAACTATATGTGAAAGGAAATTGAAATCATTTCATGAAAATTGTATAAAAATATTTCATAGATATGGCCTACATTCGATAACACCTTCAGAAAAAAACATTATTAAATATATTATAATTATTTATTCATAGTGTACTAATATTTTTCACATCATTACATAATCAATTGCGAAATCATATTGATGTTTGAGGGTTTCATACTCGCCCTAAATATCACTTTTTGTTACTTATAAGTCTATTATAAAAGTATCCTATACATTTATTAAACTTAGTGATATATTTTAAAACAAAACTCGCGTATTTAAAAATAATCTGGATGAGTTAAGTTGTGCTTCCAAGAAAAAACGTGGGGAAAGTGTATACATTTTTTTCTTTATGGACTGTAAAAAAAACTCAAAAGGCATTTAAGATTATATATTTTGTAATGACAACACATGCTTTAAAAAAAACGTGCTTCGAAATAATATGCGACAATTAGAAACGGACAATTATCTTCAATTTATCATTCAATTTGCTACAAAAACTCCATTTAAATCTTTGAATTGTGGCATAGCTAACATTATCAGTGAACAAGACAAGCTGTGCAATAACTGTGCTGTTAAGACACAAATCCGGCGACATGTAAATATTTTAATACATATTGTTTCGTCAAGCGAACAATATTAACATAAATCTAAAATAATTTATGAGTTGCTCGTCTATCACATGGTGTGACTGATTCATGCTAATTTTACACATGCTTCAGGATGTATGGTCGGAAGAATCTGATTTCTTAAAAAAATCCAGCTTTCATCCATGTATGAAACTTTGGCTGAACATTTTCTATAGTCAGATGAGTCACAGCTTAATTAGAATCGAGGAGCCTTCGAAGTGGCGAGCAGAGGACGTATCCGTTGAAGCGTTGGTGGTTCCGAGATTTCCGCAGAAGACGCTTCCGACAAATCAACAAAAAGAAGGCGATCGATGGAAAAAAAACTGCAAAAAAACGGCATCGTGGCACCAAAGACTCCGACTTGCTATGGCATTGTCCTAATTTTTAATGCTTAATTGAGTTTTTGTCCATATTTTTATCTCGACAATGAAGCGGATAATTTTCTGCAACAATGCTGAGAACTTGTTCGTTTCAACTAACGCGCTTGTAAGATTTTGCATATAATACATCTAAGAAAGGATTGTATTACTAGATCCATGAACTTTGTTGAGGACCATGTGAATTACTTTTACAAAAAAAGTCTGTTGAGTTAGGTGCAGCCATTTTAGACAGATTAGTGGCTCAGACCGGATTAATGGGGTCAAGACCCTTTAATCTGCACAGTTTAAATTTCTACAAAAATATCTAACTGTTAAAATTTGATGTTCTACTTTATATCAATTTAAAAATTTGCTTAGTTTTAATAATCTGAATGCCACTTATCTTCATCATTAATAAGTCGTTCTAAATATATATAATTAATTTGATTTAATTTTCAATAACATATTCATTATATTGACTTTTTTCAATTATTTAAAAAAATACAATATAAGACTACCTAAATAGAATATATTAATTAAATACAATTCCATTATTTAAAAGTCAACCCTCAATTCTTTCTTTAAGATAGTTTTTACAAATTCATTTTATAATAGGAAAGTATACATATGTCTAAATTTTATGGCATGATATTACATAGCAGGATTTTTTATTGTTAGAAAAAAAATGGCATCTCATTTTATCATTATTGATCTTTTTCTTATATCTATAGATCAGTGTTTCACAATATATGCTATGGAATATATATTTATAACGAATTTTTATGACACCATTAAAGCAGAAATCGTATATTATTTTTGTAAATTGCAAAAAAATTATATATATCAATAGTGAAACACATTATTTTGTGGTTGACCTTTTATCTTGGATTCAAATTTACTTGAGATATGCTTAACGACGATATTTTTGAAAATATGTATATGCGATATAAAAAACTATTTCAAAATAGTTTGCAATGATCATATGGAAGGGTTTGTAAAAAGCTATTTTAAAAAAACTGCAAATAACTAAGATTTTCCAGGGTCAACATTCTAGATCAAGATTAATTAAAAAAAGACCCTGAGAGTATTGTGCTCATATTACCTACTAACTTTTTAAGATGAAAATAAAATCTGAATTGAACTATAATACTGTTGGAATTGGTTACCTTTCGAAACGATTTTCATTGGAGATAAGAGAATAAATTATTAGTTCCATAGCAAATACGGTTATTCCCTAGCTATTGCGATTGACATAAATTGTTACTTGTGTAAAGCGGAAGAAGACAGGATTTAGTGCGCGAATAAATGAAAAAAGATCAATGTTAAACAATTAAACAGCTTTTGTATTTGTATCAAAAATTTATGAAACCAGCTGTATTAAAGTCCATAAAAAATGATTCTATCAGTTAAATGACTCATGATGGGTTTTTCAAAAATACAATATGTATTTACATTTTGTTAAAATATTCATAGGGGAATGGTTGAAAACACAGTATAATTGATTCAATTATTCGATGCTTCAGATAATAGTTTGAATATTTTACCAAATATCATCCTTTGTTTTATATGACGATAATTGTAATATTAACAGAGAATTTTGGCAATTTTGTTGAATTTTAAGAAAAGGTGTTGCGGCATAATAACAACGGAAATTTGTGGTTAGATGAAAGCTCAATGCGGATAGAATAACAGTAAATATTTTTTTATTAATGTTTTCGATGTGTTTCGTGTTTTAATATTATTTTTTTTTAATGAATACATTTCTAAAATATCGGAAAAACACATCAGTTATTTGACGATCAAGTTAAACGACCGCATGGCCGTGAAACGATATGTAAATCGATTTCGTAAAAAAGGTCCCTTTCCATTATATTCTAATGCTGACGAATGAGACGACAAATAGGCAAAAAGGTTAGTTTTTAATCAAATAGCTCCATTTCGTATCGATATTCAATTGCGTATTAGACGAAGGCTAATTTGAAAGTAGTGCTTCAAAACTTGACAGGCGACCTTACTCGAGTCTTCCGTCTTTTTTGTAAAAAAAGTTAGATCGATCAGGATGGTCATCCATGCACATTTCCTTTTTAACATTTGAATTGCATTCGATCGATTGCGAAACGTAAACAAAATATGAACATTTTTTGCCAAGGAGCAAGGGCATTCAACAGACAGATAAAAAAAATTAACTTATGGTCATGATACGTTTGATATATCATTTCTTATGTTACAAAGCGTTAAAAGTTTATTTCGGTTCGTTTATGATTGAAGATTTTTTATTTTATTAGTATGCTTAAAACACTTAATGGAATTTTCCTAATAGATATAATTTGTTTCATTAATTTACGTGTAATAAAGTTTTTATCATGAACAAATAGCTATATAACCTTGTATATACATATTTACACTGTGTCTAGAATTGTATCTAGTACAATTTACACCGAGTATTTAAATTTTATTATTTTATTGTTTCAGTTTTACATTTATATACCAAAACAGTTGAAACGCACTATTTTTATTTGTATCCAGAATATATTGTATTTTGTCTCTTTCATACGCGATAATCGCGCAATTAGAAAAAGTGACGTATATATATATATATATGTAGTTTAATTAGGCACCAAAATATATGACAATGAAATGATATTGACAATCAATACATCTCAACATATGAGACGAGCAATTAAAATCAAATTATACTTATTAAATTAATGTACTCTGTTTATAATTACAATAATCTTAATGACATTGCGAAATAAATTATTGATGATGCTAGGTGAAAATTAATTGACTTACTTTAATGATCTGATCTTAGAAACAACGGCATCAATTTTCTGAACAGCCATAAACCACGACATTAAATAATGTTATAACGATTTGGTATTGAGCTTGATAATAAAATTGATTATTGTTCTTATGCAATTATATTTTTCAAAACAATTATCGTCATTTTGTTAATGCAGATTATTTTTGTATTTTTAAACTGATTAATTTCGTTATCATTTACAGCCTTTTTCATTGAAGAAAAAAAATAATTAATTAAGTTTTTATATACGAAAAATCGCGTAAATTAAGGCACATTATAAAAATCATACAAAAATAGAAGAAATATTCACTACGCATTTACAAGGAAATTTAAGGTTATATAGTGTAATTGGGTTTGTACTTGTAACTTTTTTTTGAACTCTTTTACTCTTGATACTCTGTTCTATAAAAGGTATTTAGTCAGTACTACAGCGTTCATGATGTTTGTGCGTGTAGGTCATAATTATTTAATTAATGATGTGATGTCATGGGTCATAAAGCACAGAAGTCTGTGTGTCTTGAAGATTTCCTCGGTTAATCCTTCAAACCAAATGGTTGGGGTGTACAATCAATCTCTTCTTATAACTAATGTAACACTCCATTTCTTATATCACTGTAATCATTATTTAGCTTGGAAGTGAACAAATGGAAAATGCCAATATTGGAGATCAATGCAGTACCCCAAAGCTATATGCTTTGCAGCAGAATTTTACTTCCCAAAAATAATCTGATTTTCGGTCTATCAACCAACACAATATCTTCGATTTTTGTACAAGTTCGTTATTAAATTGAGGATGAGGTAAAGGATTGGAATGGGATCCGCGAAGAAAAATTTTCTCTAAAGGGTGTCCGTGCACTACATAAGTTTAAGAACCCTGATCTAGACGCAACGTTGCTTTCGTGATCGTACAGATCGTACAAAAAGCCCTGAACGAGGATGGAGAAGCCATAAAGTTTGTATGTTCAATCGGTCCACTTTTCGGACCGCTGATATGACGAATGAGTGCCTCGTGAACGGATGCCAGAGCCGTAACGAGGGTATGAAGCGCCCGTGGCAAGAATTTAAAAATAGGGATTAGACAACTTAGTATATATTATCAAAACGGATAGAATCAATCAGTGTTAGTTCGTGTAAAGTAGAATGGTCGAATAAAATAAAAACTCGGATCGAGCGGGTCGATATTCTGCATTTTGTGCCCCAAGCCCAGTTGCGCCCGTGGCGGGCGCCTGCTTTATCACGCCCTTGTTACGGCCCTGTAGTTAAAAGACTATTGCGAGCTCGCAATATTGCGTCAGTAGAATCGTGTATTTGGAAAAAATGACCATTGTTGTGGTTTCTGTTGTCGGAAGACGCATATATAAATTACAAAACTGGAGCAAGTATGTATATTACCTTGTGGGTCGCCGAATTATGTGCCATGCAGTTTGGTATCATCATTCAGGTATTTTATTTAAGATTGTTAAAATTATGAACCAGAAACTTGTCACATTCAGAAAATCAATACAGTATTTCTAAGAAAATAATATTATTTTATTAATATGCCAAACACATATAATTATCACCATGTTAATGATTCACAAAGAGTTTTGAAGTTTCCCTCGTTTCATTACATTTTTATTACATCGTCCATTGATCTATTGATTTTTACTTAAAACTATTTAATGTTATTCAAGTACATGTATATTATATATAATGATACTCAACTATCTATCGTTCGTTTACCTCGTCTCATAGCCTAGCCATTAACAGTCTTTATAAACACTTAAATTGGCTGCTATTCCATTACATTTCATTCATTTATCATACATCTTTCAAGATTATTCATATCTTCATGTCAATTACTTTTTAACTTTATTTTTCTCATTAACACTATAAATTTTAATCAATGCCATTACAGTTAAATTTAAATGAAAAATATCGATTATGCAATTTGGGAAACTTGTGTAAAAATCGATTGAATGAAAATGTAGATTTAACCTGTTCTGAACAACACTTACATTATGAGTAATATATTTTTTTAATTCTTATAAAATACATTTTATGATAGTGATATTGCAGTTATATTGATAAAAAAAACTTGAATAACATACCTCTGGAGTCTGAGGTACCATAAGAGTAAATATTTTTATTTTTGACAAACAGCAATCTTTATTTGCATTTTTTTAAATAAATTAACAGTATATCGAGGTTATTCATTAGCATTAATAATCAAATATTCGTTATTTACCAAAACAATGATATTTTTAAACACTATAACCAATTTATAGCTTCGCTTTCAGCAATTAAATTCTCAATGTAGAAGACTCACATCCATCGAAATTTTTAGTCAGAGATATTAACATAATGATGCGGAATTTATAAGAGGATGGAACTAGTATCTTGAGTTTAGACCAATAACAATAAACGTCATTTTTCTGGATTCAAAAACAAACCTCTTACATATTCTAAAATGCTCATTTTCTAAAATGCAATTCAAATGTATTCATTATTATCATGCAAAATACACATCCGCGTTATAACATATTAAGGCTCCTGCCCCTCTAATATCAACATTATATGAAAAACTTCTAGTTCAAATTCAAACTGTGGAAAAAGTATCTTTATTTCCAAATTTATCTTGATTTTTTGAGTTTTAATAATTAATCGTCACTATTTTCTAATGCACCGACATAAAAATCTATGGAGAACAGAAATCTTCTCAAGACAGACTGCTAGATGAGGAAATTATTACTCAATTCGTTATGGAAATTCAATATATTTTAAATAAAGCCGATGAAGAGTTTATAAAAATTGAGGCGGCATGAAAATACCTCACGACTTTGTGATGTATTAAACTTTTGAGGAATGTGCAAATTTAAAATCGATGAAGTCGTTGATGCCATAATCGCTTTACACCGATTACTTTCTGTCAGCTCCTATCAGCGTAAGACAATCTTCAATTCGATGCAGTCAATTGTAAACAAACACTGTTGATAGCATACAAGACCACGTCATTTATTTACATAAACAGTACACAAAAAATCGATTCATTGATCCTGCTTTAGAAGGAAATGATAATTGGATAAAGATTAGTCACGAACAGGAAGCAATTAAATAAATAAACACTGTCGATAGCACAAAATATTCGGTCATTTCTTTGCGTAAACAAATAACACACTTGAAATCTTAGTCGATAAATTTGGGCTAACGATCTATACATTCGTGCGATGTATGCGGGGAAGCTCTCCGTTTCTGTCTTCCGAACTGCGCTACGTTCTCTCTGTCTCTGTCTGTCTCCGAGCTCAATATACAAGAGTGCTCTTTCGAATAAGTGGAGGGGGATCCCAGGCCCTGGGATAGTACTCCTTTAGGGTTTAGTCTCATAACTTCATCAATCCTTCATCCCAAGTTTAAGAACCGCCGGTCTAGAGTCTTAAAAAGATGAATTAAAATATGAATCATAGTAAAGTGCATTCAAGCGAAAATGCACACTTAATTTAAATTTAAGCACAAATTAGACAATGGCCGCTAAATTTCGGTTTGAATTCAAATAAATTTAAAATTTCCTCGTCGATTCATTTGTTTCATATTTAATTTTTATTAGATCCTAATTTTTTCTACGCTGTGCTGCGAACAAATATACTCTCTGGTGGCACCACAAAAGAAATTACTTTAAAAAGGTAATAACGATGAACAATGTCAAATAATTTCATCATCATTTTTATCACAGATTCTTAAATATTTTCTTTGAATAACCTGAAGAATACGCATTCAGGTCATATATAAATGTGACCGTATGGTACCATAATTTTTCATCTCATAATTCATCTCTTAATCTCCCGCACTCCCGCGTCACATTCATGGAAATTTACCTTAAATTTTACGACTTTTCCAAGTGTAAATTTCATCGAGTCAATATAGCCATCCGAAAAACAAAGATGCATGACGACATTTGATTTATATTGTGGGCAATCGTTGCATCGTGAAGAAGTAACGTAAAATAATGAAAATAATAGCCTCGAATAATCGATTGTTCCACTGTATTGCTCCCGAATCAGTTATTGTCAAACTTTTGTTTATTAAGCTCATGCTAATCGAAAAACAATTTGATTTTCAGTTTTATCCACTTACAAGTGGTTAAATTACCATTCTTAGTGGTTACTACCTGCAATAATGTAATTAAAAAGCACATTTTCCGCACGTGGTAAGAGCAAACATTTGCCGATGTGATGTAGCATATTTTTCCAAAGAAACAAGTCTTAATAAATGTATGCTTAAGAAAACACAATGCTTTAAAAATACATTAGAATTCCAAATTAATTATTATGCATAATTTACACTCGAATGGATTAATTTATAATCTTAAAAGAAGCTAATAGTCTAGCAATGATTTTGTATTTTTCAAATGATGTTCTCGTCGTTTAATTATATATTTTACGTTTATGGGGAATTCATGAGTTGATAAATTGGCAAGTATAAAATAAACATTATTTCTATGATTTGTCACATGAAATACGATATAATTGCTTTTAAATAGATCTGCGCGCGCTGTTGAAGAAAATGCAAAATTATTGTATAATAAATGGAGGCTAACAACATGCATCACTATGTTTATAAATCCAGTTTGAATGATGCATATCGATGACTTTGATCGATTGATTAGATCTATTCGTTAGCTATCGTGTTTACTTCATATTTATGAATATTTTTGAATGGATTGCGGGGTGAATACATAAAAATATAATACAATACTCCATAAAATATTGATCTATCGATCAAGATAGCTGGTTAATTGTACATTATTCCCAATTTTATATTTAGCTCAAATATCAATTATTATTATGGCGTTCCCACGAAAACACAAACAATGCGTAAACGACGCAATTAAATAGATAAATAACTAAAATAAGAGCCATTGGTGCTCCTATATGGAATAAATATTTTTACAGCTTTTTAATAAGCTAAATAATATATTATTATTAAGGATTTATATTCGACGTCGACTCGACTCGTCTATTATACTTGTTGCATAATAAATTATATTGTCACCATTCCAACAGAAGCAGTTCATATATTTTCTCGAATCATAAAATATCGCCAAAAACTGGTCTAAATCAGTATCTGGGCTATCAACTGCTGATATATGATCCATAAGCATTTACTCGACCACGAGATAAAATTGTTTTGCATCCATATTATACATGTGACATTCTAGCGACAAGTTTCTTTGTTTTTATTGAGTGACCTCCATGTACGTGATCTTAGATGACCACGTTCATATCGGGCGAAGACTTCCACGTGTTTCGGTGGTATTCTAACAAAATCGACTCCATGGAAGTAGCCTCAAGGAAACGAATTTCACGCTACCAACGTACGTGGTCCGTTATCAAATAGTTTTTGTTCAGACATACACGGTCATGACTATTGCTTTCCGAAAGTTGAATTGTAAAAATACCACAATTTTACGGTGGTTCAGCGAAAATTATGGTTTCACGGTGATGTCGAATAAGTCACGACAACGCCTTTGCAGACTGGATATTTTTTTTTTATTTCGCAAGTAATCCGCATATGCGTTTTATTTCGTCAATTAATATACAGAATTGCCAATGTTCATATTATTTTTAAAAAATGCCAATTTCGCTACTCCTTTGTAGATGCTTCCCAACCTAAACAAATCGTATCCAAAATAATCCTATCATAACTTAACCACAAGTGGAAGTGGACAGTTGACAAATTGGCTTCTCGCATTTCTTACATACAAATCGGAATTTTCTTTGAATCTCATCATTCACCCAGCCAATTCTGCTTGACAATTTCTAACATGTTCGTTCTCTTCATCTTTTTAAATACGTTAGAATTTGTAAACATTTTTGGCGTACACCGATGGAATGATTAGTTCGCTGGTTCATTCTTATGATATAAAATATGAATGATGCCAATGCTGCAGTATCCAGCATATTGCAAAAAAAAAGCTTCAATCCTTCCAACTGTTTTCAAATAAGTAGACTTAGCCGTGCGCAGCAACTCCAGCTTTGTATAAAGAGAACTAGCTTCGGTTTTAACCCCTAAAAGAGTACTATCCCAGGGCCTGGGATCCCCCCTCCACTTTTCAGAAATAGCATTTTTGTATACTTAGCTCGGAGACAGAGAGAGAACGTAGCACAGTTCGGGAGACAGAGACGGAGAGCTTCCACGCATACATCGCACGATTTTATAGATCGTTAGCCCAAGTTTATCGACTAATAATGATTTCGATTTCAAGTGTGTTATTTGTTTACGCAAAGAAATGACCGAATATTTTGTGCTATCGACAGTGTTTATTTATTTAATTGCTTCCTGTTCGTGACTAATCTTTATCCAATTATCATTTCCTTCTAAAGCAGGATCAATTAATCGATTTTTTGTGTACTGTTTATGTAAATAAAAGGCGTGGTCTTGTATGCTATCAACAGTGTTTATTTACAATTGACTGCATCGAATTGAAGATTGTCTTACGTCGATAGGAGCTGACAGAAAGTAATCGGCGTAAAGCGATTATGGCATCAACGACTTCATCGATTTTTAATTTGCTCACTCCTCAAAAGGTTAAGCTATTTTTAGCTCAAAAACGGAACTAGAGATATCACCCTCCCAGCTTATCAGCACTTGCTTGCTCTGCTAGCTTGAAAACCAGCCTCGTATGCACCAGGTATTAGTCTGCCATTTGTATACATACTCCTCAAGCATCTAGTCTATAATGTCAACACCTCCCTTGTGCATGCTAAAAAATAACACTGCCTGTGACTTTTGGGCTTCTCCAACAACTTCGGTATCATAATGGACAGTTGACAATGGAATAACAGCTTTTGATTTTTTCGGAACGTATGAAACAGCTGCAACATTGTTTGTAAATGCAAACACGGATTAATATATTGGACGACGATGTTCTGGCAACATTTCTTTCGGAATATATCAGCGGATAGTATCAACAAAAGTAAGCCCTGTCTGCTGAAATTTTTCCACGCTATAGAAAGTTGTGAAATAGTTATCAGCAATAGCCGTCCTCGCACTTCCTTTGTACTTACTAGTTAATTCCAGTAGCACCATTTCACCTAAGTTAACTACTCTCTGGCCTTCTTCTTCTTTTCCAGTATAAAAGATACCTTTGCAAGGATATCCATCACAGACTCACCGTCTGGTTTTTACAGACATATGGTGCAAAAACATTTTCTGCAGTACAGGTAAAAAAAAAATATTATACTAAATATAGATTTTTCCAAACATATGATGCGAAAGGATTTCTTAGTTGCGTAGAGTTTATGGAGTGAAAGGATTAAAATTTACTTACGAAACATAAATAAAAACGTAATTTTTCATACAAATTCTATGAAAAAAAAAATCTGGGTCTGGCCAGACCACTTTTATTGGCTCTAGGTACATAAATAGAAATATCATTTTTTCTCGAAACACAAGGATTCTGAACTTTTTTTAACTCCAAATTCTCTAAAACCCTTCAATAAACAAAGTCAGGAAGGTTGGATAAGATCTATTACATAGCTACTATTAAAAAACTCATCGCAAAATAAAATGATCTGGTTAAATACTAAATCATATTAATGCAAAAATTAATCATTATTTTCAGTTCTCGATTCATTGTTTCTTTCAATGTTTACAATTAGCCACCAAAACTAAAATAATTATAACAAATCGCCAAATATTTCATCAAAATTTGAACAGCTTTCATAAGCAATATAATTTTAGGGCAATAGTAAAATTATACTGTTCTTCCGCAAATGGAAGTTTGAAAATTTCTGCATTTAAAATCACCATTTTCACATCACAGAAATTTAAATGCCATCATTTGCAGGAAATTATTAAAAATATGTCATAAATGTAAGCAACTAAATAAATATTCATTATTGCTATGGTGCATGATATTACATATCCTACCATACATCATAGATGCACTCAATATAATGGCAGATTTGCTATTAATATTTATTGTTTTTAAGATTTTATATTCGTCATTAGATCTATTGAATATTTTTTCTCATATGGTAAAATTAGAAAAAAAATACTTTTAATAGGAAAGGATCAATAAATTATTTACCAAAATAATAATTATTTTTAATACTTAATCAGCTATTTTAAACGACTACTTTATTGATAATCATATTTGTATAGAATTTTTCAAATCCAGACAATCAGGCTTAAACTATCATACATCGAGACGATCGAGCCTTCCAAAAAACAGTCTTTTCAGATCGGTTTTGTCCAGGAAGGGCAGTGTTTCAATATTATTCCAAATGTGTTATCGATTAAAATTTAATTAAACAATTTACTCGTTCTTAATTTGTAAAGTCAACAATGGCATAATGATGTATTTGCAGATAACCCGCGGCGGAGAACAAAATCTCTATTTGCACAAACGACCTCCAATTTGTTAAAGAATCGTAGAAATTTATCTTCGATGTTTTTGCATAATTTTAATAATTTACATGAACGCACAGAGTTTATTTAGTAAAATAACCGAATGGAATTACCCAATTCCTTTACATAAATTCTACTAAATTATGAGTTCTTATGGTAAAGTGAATGCGGAGCGTTGATTTAACAATTCTCGGAACTACGTTATATAAAGGTTTATGCAAATTTATATTATCAGATTTGTTTTAGGCATTGTCAAGCAAATGATAACATTTCATAGTTTGGACCTATTGAATAATTGTTATATAAAACGATCATTTTTGGTAAAATTACCAGTTTCAAATCTTAAAATTGATTATCACGATTTTCGGTATTATAGACGTCTCGATGACTTAATCTGACGCTGCAGATGGATTGCAGATATTTCTTGCACCGGCACTCATGGTGTTAAATCTGTCAGACGTCCTTAATAACGTTAAGTCCGTATTGGCTTGGATGCGAACGGATTTCCCGTATATATAAGTCGGTGTCAGACCGCGGCCGCCAGTCTTCTTTTGCGCGCGCATTCGAGCGCGTTGACGTTTAATTTAAATTTCGCGCCAGAAAAAAAAAACCGCGAAAGTGTCAAGCGAATATAGTATTAAAAATTTAACGGTAATTATACAATCTATGCTCTTCGAAGAGCCTTGAACCAATTCTCGATCATAATCATTTTGATCGCTCGACTGTATGAACGATCGTTTTAATTCGTTGTTACAGTATCGTTTTGGTATCGAATTAACGCTATGATTCAGCATGAAAGTGAAGCTCGATTAAAAAGTCTAAATCAAATCAGTCTGCTATGAAAGTTGTCTGAGACATTTTTGATATTGTCGAACGAAATGAACAGTGAAAGTAAATCGCAATGCGCTTTGTAAACCGCCCTGTGAGTGCAAATCTTCGATTCGTATAGGAATTGCTCGTCTCGTCCGGAGGTCTTCATCGGCCTGGAAGATTTAATCCATCGTGACATTGACACAAAATTCAGTAAATCAAATTTATTCCGTGCAATGTGTTCAATGCCGTAATATTTTGAGGCTGTTTAAATTTTATTTCGAACAAAAACTGCGTTGTTTATACTGCGGCAAAGACGTCGGATCAATTATAAATTCGATTCGTTTTTTTTTATTCGGTGCGTTTTAATGATAGAAAACATGTTCGTGGCGAATTTACCCAAAACTAATAAGTACATTTAAATTATTTGGGCTAAAATCAAGCTTGTTAGACGTCTTGTCTAGATTATGAATGTGCATTCGCCAAATTATCATCTTTAAATGTTTACCAAAGTTGATAATGTTTGGATATATATTGATTAAGAATGAAGGAATAAATGGCGAGCACGTAAAATTTAATATTTTTTAAATGTGTATGCATGCTTCAGTTGGTGCGCCGACCCTGATATGCGATGTTTAAATAAAGGGCTCTCTTCTTCGTACAATATTTCGTACTTCTTTAACAAAATCCACATTTCTATATCTTAAAGGGCATAATTCGTATTACACAAGTTCCGACAGTCGTTGAATTTGAATGTCATAATTTATACGCAAAGCATTGCCAATGTTATCTATAAATCTAGACAAATGTAATCATCGCGTAATTGCGCTTGCAAAACGAATACATGAACATATGTATTCACATCTTCGATAAGTATTCCATGTTTCTTCATCAGCGCTATCCGAAACCAACAATCGAATAGGCCGATTAACGATCGCATGCGATTTAGAAATAGCAACTTCAGATGACCAAACAGCACATGTTCTTCGGCCTCAACATTTGCTTTCCATTCTCCCCAATTCGCGTCCATCGAGAGCAAGCATGCAAACAGCTAATCATGAAGTTATATAAAATGGACAACCTTGTAATATGATTTAGATTATATATTGACATCGGAGGTTAAATCTGCGTACCCTAGGACGTTAATTTGCATTTTAAATTAATTATCCACACGAGGAAAATGCCTAGGCGATTAATTCAAGCGAAAAGGATACGGAACTAAAATTCAATGACCGCTGAGAAAGTACTTTTTGCGGTTTGAGTTATTCTTATATAATTGTCAATTCGATTACAAATTACGATTGTGTTATTTGTTTTATTATCCAACCAGACAATGGCAGTGTTTAATAACTGATGCTGTAGCGTGTTGCAATAAAAGCAATCATTTTTACATAATAATACATAAAAATGTTTAATTTCATTGAACACTACAAATTGATTGAAATTAGTTACATTGTCATCATATTATCACCTAATAAATTGGATGCAAGCGACCTCCATAAAAGATATTTCCAGAGGCATTTATACAGCTTCCAAATAAGACAATCAATAATTGAATATAAACTTTTATGAAAAGTAATCAGCAACTAATCCCCTATGTTAACATTTTTTATTTGACCAAAATTAGCACCGGTTTATCGCTGCAAAAATACGATGCAATCAGCACAGATTTATATGAAGATTAAAAATAATTTTTCATCTTGTAACTGTTACATCAATTTTGAACGACCTCGTGATCCATCTTCAAATATTTATTCGCTTTGCATATTTTTAATGAAAAATTTTCCATGATCATCGCGACGAAAGTGTTAACATAGAAAGCATACATATAGACATCGGATGTATTATTTGCACTTTTTTTAAAAAATAAGTGTGAGAAATGTTGTTCCAGATTAAAATAAATAGCATGTCTTATTCGATGTCGTCATGTCGAAGCTTTTAACATGATTTACGTGAAAAAGTTTTCGATACATCGCGTGTTTTTCACATCATCGTCAGAAATGGCGAAAAAATTTCCCACCTTAATGATATTTATGAGTTAATATATTTATAATACATAACTTTGCTCAAGCTAATTTCTCCAATACTGGACACCCAGGCCATTAATTCATCAATCCATCTTGATGTTATTTATTCATAATGTATGTTTAATGGAGTCTTTAATTTGCAGTGTCATTTATAATTATAATAACGAGCGTGAATTTAAATTTTATTTTATGCATGCTCTATATTTAACCTTGTACTAAAAGTAGATCACGAGCGATTGTGAGGAATTTACAACGATTAATTGTCTTAAAAGTCATATAATTTTGTTATTTCTTATATTTTATAGATTTCTGATGGGGAAGACGCAGTCAGAATCCTTGCAACCCAAAGATAATCCCAAATAAATAAGTGAAACGTGATATACAATTTGGTCCAGTTCAAAAGTGCTCAATAAGTCTTCATCGATTTAGTTAAGGTGGCTAAAAACCATGGCTCCTCAAGAACGAAATTCGATCACTTGCGAGGAATCCGTTCCTCCAGCGACCCTGGATCAGTGTCCTCTGCAGCAAGATGCCGCGTCCACCAATCAATTGAAGCAGAGGCTCTCTGCCGAGGAAGCTGAAAGATTGGCCGAAAACCATGATCCTCAGAACAACAACAACAGGGGTGCTTTCATCAACAAAGGATACCAAAACGATACGTCAGATGTGAACCAAAATATAGACATATCTCTTAACGAAATGGATAAGCTACCGCCAGAGGAAATCGAAGACCTTACAGACTTTGATGATTTAATACCGTTCTTAGGAGAATTTGGACTGTATCAGAAAATTTTGTTCCTCATGATGATACCGTTTGCATTTTACGTAGCGTTTGTGTATTTTTCGCAAATTTTTCTGACGCTCGTACCTGAAAACTATTGGTGTATGGTTCCTGAACTGCAAAACTTGACACAGGCTCAAAGGTAATCTATCTTTCATTAATTTTACGTTGCATAAATCGCTTTGTATTCATAATGCGGTATAAAATAATTATACTTGTCGAATTTCATCGTGTGCTTAATGTCGTAGCATAATCTATCCATTGTGCGATGCAATTATTACATGTTTGCAGTAATTGAAATCGTTCAAATAATTTGCATCCAATTTTAACCTTAATTATAGATTCGATGGCTTTTTTTAAATTTTGGAATGCGGAACAAATACGCGCCTATTGAAGTGTTAATGGCTTAAAGGGTCTCTTGATATTAAAAATCTCATTTGAATGTCCGATTGCGATTAAATTATGAACATATATGGTGTAGGCTGGTTGTATAATTTAATGGCGTGATCTAGTTACCGGCACCGTGTTTATAAAATCTATTCGATAATGTCAGATTTGCATATTTGTAAATTGTTCGTAATCCAACATAAGCGTGTTGACAGCACGTTTTTATAACGATAACTATAAATATTTTAATATTTATCTTAATCATATTGTTTTTATATGTGTAAATCACATAATAATAATCATATATGTTAATAAATCAAGGCTAACCATTACAATATACATATAAAGATCAATCATAAGTATTATCTGATTTGCGTCCAAATTTCTTTGAATTCTAACTATATAAAATGTATTGAGCTATCCATTAATTTTGATAGATTTCAATCGTTAATAAAGCTGAAGCCATGATTGTCGTGTCTATAACTCATTGAGAAACTGATGATTATTCAATTTTGCAGTCAATCAATCAATTATGTGCCATTCTTTCGTCTCGCAGCATCATTTCTCTATTGTGTTTTTCAATAATTATTTGTAACACGAGGATAAGCACGTGTTTAAATACATCACGTAAATTCAACAATGGCCTCGGACAATACACACAATCGACTTTCCATCGTTGTTTTAGGAAGCTTCTTTCTTGGGGGGATCGAAGCATGACTAATAAAAAACGCAAAATGACCATGCTTCGGAACCTTTTTCGTGCATCGTATTTTTTATTCGTTTCTTCGGGAAATGGTGCGCGTTTTAAAGTCGATACGTGACAATCTTCATCGAAACTTCCCGCTGAAAATCATTTCAAACGCGAACAAGCTGTTGACAATAGATCAATGCAAATTTTACGATAATTACGCCGTAAAGTTTGCGGATCGTATATTTTTTATCGTAACAGAAATCATGTGTTTCCAGCGGCTATATTTGCTTAAGAATTTTTAATGATCTGCAAACAGAATAAACACAACACAAGGCACGTTGTCATAAAATAATCTTCGGAACATGCTACGAGTAACGCGCTCGCTTCCATCACCGATCGTCCAATAAAACAGCACACAAAATGGCTGAACTGTGTTTAAATCATGACTTTAATTTAGGTGTGTACTTCTCGCGTTGTCGGTATGTAAATACCGTAATACAAGTCGGCCAATTTTTTTGTGGTAACTTTTTAGGCATCCTCAGTTTTTCAAAGTTGCGTAACACGTTTTCTGCCAATGAAACCATTTTTAATAAATGCACAACCGTGAATTTTCAATGAAGCGATTTCGACGACGGCCGCATGCAATAGTCGACTTCATCCGTTGATGTTTCCAGCGCATATATTGATATGATTTAGTAAACGAGCGTTTTTACTTCGATAAAAAGTCTTATATCGTTTATTTATATTAATAATGCGTGCAGAATTAAACAAGGAGCGATTCACGTGGTAAAAATGCAATTTACTGCCTGAATTTCTTATTATTTCAAATGCCTATATAAGGTCCTATCAAGTGTCCATTTACCTAAATATATATATGTGTTATTGAATGTAAGCAATCTCCTATGGAGTATTTCCAGAAAAAGGATGTTTAATATGGTAGTTTAATTTGTCTTTCACGTGTGCTAAAATTAGAGTAGAAATAGTTGAATGAGAATTTTAAAAAGAAGAGTGAATTGCAAAATTATCATTATTTTTAAATTATAATTTTATTGTTATTATGAATTCAGTCAATCATAGGCGTCCCTCGCAACTTCATTAATCGACTCAATATTTACATACAGTACAATCTTGATTATCCGGATCAATGCTGGGGAGGAAGAGCACGGATAATTGAAAAATACTGATAATCCGAATCATTAAATGCTTACTTATTTTCGAACGATCATACGAGGGCGATTCAAATGTAACTCAGAATTTTGCTGTAGAAATTTATTAGTGTACATAGTTCCCCCCTTTATTAGAAATACATTTTTAATTTCAAGAATCAATGATCCATGACGATCAATGATGTTTTCGTCTTTGTAATCTATTTTTTTTATTGGGAGTGGCTCAATTAGTTCTGCAAGGAGGACACCAAAATGGTTAAATCCTCTTATAGCTACTTATATGTTAAGCCATAAGGAACTATTATTAAATCATGATAATAATTAAAATGTTCAATATGCCTCAGTCTTTATAAACTTTGAAGTGAGTCATAAATCCTGTCAGTTTTTTTAAATTGTATGTCTTAACGACGTATTGTGTGATCGTAATTTTTAATACATTAGTTTAATAAATTATGTTGTTTCGTAAGACTATTGAATAACAAATCAAATCAATCACCACAAACGCCCCAACCCGATCTATTACGATAAAAATATTTATTTAGACATGTTGAACTTTTTGCATCTGGTCCAATTTAAATAATGGAGAATTTGAAAAAAAAAGTAGTATGATTGCTGTCTTGTTTAGTTTAGTATATAATCATAGACTAGAATATGATTAGCTTTAGAATAGGCATCATCATTATAAACTCACGCATGTAGCTTCATGCAGTCTTAGGAATATATGAGCTTTGAAAGTTGCCAAAGTCCATTTTGTGTTTCAATGCATTTAAAAATATACGTACAGGACACTAATGAGTCGTACTGCTTAAGTGCATCTAGAAGTGTTAAATTTATAGTCCCTATTAAAATAATGGAAATTATTAAGTGAATAATATGCGTTTTCTTACCAAGAAGGCTTTCAAAATAAACGGCATATATATTTAGACCACTTTAATATTAATTTGAAAAAAATGGATCACGATCATATCTTCTATAACGTACATTTTTCTTTGCTTGCACTTAATATTGAAGGTAGCATGATTTTTGAGTTTTATATGTGAACGCTCATTCGGCGAATCGTCCAGATTAGCGAATCGAATGCACTTTTTCGCGATTTTCTATTAAGGGCTACCACACATGAAGAGTCGGAATTTCAGTTAGTCATCGATCGATCGAAAATTATTTTGTTTGGTCTGTGTAATATTTTACAAGTTCAACTATTTAAAATTGATAAAAGCGCCGTGTTCTTCAATTACAATACCTTACCTCAGAAACTAAAAATGAAACAGCCAATTCTAATAAATGCTCTGAGACAACGCTCGGTTACAAAAATCGCGGATAACAATTTCCAATTGGTAATATGGGCGATTTTAAAAAAAATATTTTTAAAGAAGGTACACTTTTCTTAGAAGGTAGGAGTAGTAGCAAAAATTAAGACTAACTTGTTGATTTACTGAAAAAGTTTTAAAAAAGATGTTAAAAAGCAGCAGAATTGTGATATAGCACTAATATCCATAGAATAAGATTGTAATTAATGATATAATCATTACGGATAGATCACAATTTTCTCAAGACCTTCGTAATGGTTCGTATTTAGAGATCGGAATGTTTCCATGCTTGATATATCATGACCACAACGATTTATCTTTATTTAGCGTTTTATATGCGGCGTATATAAATGCAATCAATTTGAATAGTTCAGTCGAAAATTTTTATTAGAGTGTATATAATTTCGTTGAAAAAAATTGGAACACACTTTTTCAACAAAAATGAAATTCATAGTTAATAAAATTATGTTTGCCCTGAAAACGCTGGAAACAAAAAAGGATCTGTTATTGTTTTTGCGATGTCACGGAGTATAGGCAGACCGTATTGCGTCTGATTGCATAACATTATATAATTTTTAAGCGCAGAACCGTGAACTGCATCTGACCAAAATGATCACGATCAAGGTCACACGTCCGCACGTCGTGCTGACAAAACTTCGTCGTGCAAATTTTCAGCACGCACGTCCTCAAGACATGACGGCCACGACGAGGGAAACTGGAACGGAATAGGTGCTGCAGTCAGATGCATAATGCAACCGGCATTGCACAACCACTCGCCGCGAGAACACATCTGCATTCAACACTTGCCGGCTGCACTTCCACGAACATTCGATATGATCTTTGAAAACGGTTACGGTGTTAATTGGAAAATTGTGGAGTGCGCGGCAACTTTTAGCAGATTCAGATAAAGCCAAGACCGTCATATAATACTTATGCTGAAAAACGTTGATTTATTATATTTCCGCAGCGAAAAGAATTATCTAGATAATGTAGGAAAAGTGGTCAAACTAGATTATAACTGACTACTTAATATAATCTAAAAAATATGTCCTAGTTATAGACAGTCAGCACTCTGATATAAATATTTTACTTATAACTCTTGCATATGCAATTCAATTTCGAGTAGCTTTTTCACATGGAAAATCCAAGTCAAGCCATTAGGTCAAGTGTCTATATTTTTATAGCATGGTTCAAAAATCAATCGATTAATAGTAAAAATGATATCTATTGCCAAGTTAATACATCCAGAAAAAAACAAAGCAGATTTCAACGAAAACGTAGAAATTTGCGCCCGTGAATTATTCGTTCCACTATTCTTCGAGATCAACGACCACTTGTTACTCTAATTATGCAAGCAAGGACAATTGTATAGTTTCATTCATCATTAGCATTAGCAATAACACGCTTACGTTATTGAATATGTCCGATAATGGTCACTTTTTTGGCAGGGTACGACGCCCCCGGATGCAAATTATATATTTCGCTCTATTTTAAATCTGCTTCCGTTTTGATTACGATTGCATATGAAATAATGTATGCATTTAGCTAGGGAAGCTTTGTTTCGTTGCAATATCCTCAGGCTTTGGATCCAATGTTAAACCCAAGCAGACGATAATGAGACTGGTATTCAAAACTAAATTAATATTTATGAAGTTATTAGCTTGTAAACCGATCTGAATCACTTATATTTAATAAGTCGTCTATGGGTCAATGTTACGCATACACTGTTTGCTTCAAGTTATTTAGGTGTCGAATGATAATCAATAATTAATTGATATTTAAGTCAAAACTTTCAATAGTATTGGATGCTATGCTTTATGTTTGGGCTTTTAGCTTTACTGTGTTCCGAGTTGACCAGGATTTGTTGACCCTAGTTTGGCAACACCCATGCGAGGAAATAAGAGTCTACACTCTGCACTCCGGAAAGCCCTTTTCAGTGAAATCAACAAGGTCGTTTAGAGTAGTTCTTCACTGTCTTCTGAGAAAAATTGCTCAGGCTTTACAAATCCCCCATATTCCATATCGAGAGGGTTGCAAAGGCGCATTTCGATATGTTCACCTAGATGACCATCGAGCGAATGAGAAGATAAATGTATGATATAGACGAGATAAAAGTAAAACTTTCCTATGAATGGATATTGAAGAAGCCAACAACACAAGTCAGCTTACTACATGTAGGACATTGATCAGTTATAATACATTAAACTAAGGGTAGTCAATCTTTTTATACCTATCGCCCACGTTTCTATCTTTGTGAGAATTTAAAAAAATAACCACTCATCAGTTTTAAAATAACTTAATTTAACGCAATGTACTCATTGAGTAATTTTAGTTGTTTTTGAGATGAAATTTGGCAAAAATATTCAGTTAAATTTATCTTCTTATTTATACTTTGCATGCATTAAAGTATAAATTTTATTGAAATAACATTTAATTAACTATTATTGAGATTTGGGACCCTGATTATATATAGCCTCCTATTAAGTACAAAATATCTTTAAATCGTTTGTCCACAACCTATTAAAGTTCGTTAAGATGGTTATTGAATATTTTAATCTCTTGTGGAGTTACATCATCTTTCGAGATGTAGCAACATGACAAAACCTCAATCGTTCACTAAGAAAGCTTAAACATTCACTATTGGATAGTAGAGACCAGGTTGACTACCAAAGCACTACGCCGTCCAAATTCTCTCGAAATATTATCTGTATTAATATACGATTTAGCAAGAATGATAAATATAACACAATTTTGCATATCTCATAGTATTAATCGGAATGATCATAATTACCACTAATATATTTTATTAGGAAATTTATGATTTAAAAAAATATATATTGCTAATAACAGCTACTTTTTAAACTGATTTGGAGCTTTGGACGCCATCAATGAAGGTTGAGTGGTTATAATGTTAAATGAACGCGCTCTAATTTAAAAGGATGCCTGTTTATGCAATCAGCGTAGGTGCAAATGCAAGTAATGCAATGCAAAATAATTATTAGGTATATTAATTAGCGTCATTCACACAGCTACTTTAAACTTTTTTATAATTATATACTTGTCAAAATGAATCTGGTCATCATCAGCGATAGCATTACCGTCCTTTTGCTAATTACCAATGTTAAATCAATTCAGTGGCTTCTTTTGCATTGACCTTCATCAACGCAGTGCACCGGATCATAGCATTTAATGAAGTTAACATGTTAATCTGAGTAGCGTCATATTAAGGATGTGGCTGCGTGTTTCGATTCATATCGTTGTTGAAGGTATTTTTTTATATTTTAGTAATTTGGTATCCGTTTAGTTTTCTTGTATTGCACGGGAACTGACTCAAAAACGCAAGGCTGCTGCGTGTTTTATATTTAAAAAATGTGGAGTTTATTATTAAAATAGCAAAAAAACTGTCAGGTAGAAATTTTTGTACACAAAAATAAATCAATTCGTATATAATGCACATATTGAAACAGACTGCTCCAACAAAGCAATTCGCTATTTGTGGATTTAACCTGTGTGAATTGTAAGAATGGAAATGCTTTAACTTTTTCTGATATCAGGCATGTCTTCAATAAATGCCATCAGCTTGTCGCTTCAAGGATACCGACTATAGTCGGTATACCGCATTGAACGACCACGCCAATAGCTATGCATTCGTGCAAATTACCAAGCATCGTATTTCTTCGTGTGAATAGACCACCCTATATAATATCCTGCATCATAAAAATTAGATTAGTTCTAATAAGCTCTTAATCCAATTTAAAAAAGCTATCTATCGCACGAGTGTCGTGATCAATTATTTCTATGATTCGATAGCGAGATAAAATCAAATTTACGACTTCAACGATCTCACAATAGGCGATCCATATAAGTACCTGTCGTAAGGGTTATTAATTGTAACGAGGAAGTGGTTAATAAAATGTGGAGTTGACTGACACTCCAACGGTCAGTCACGACTTTCCATTGACCACCGCGCGAATTTACCAAGGTAAAAATTTGAAGGTTCCTATACGTTTTCGAGTAAAACTCTTCGACCGACAATGAGAAATGTTCCACAAATTATTAAGATTATATCCGTGCAAATTTTTATTAAAATTAATCAAGGCCTTCTGTCTGAGAAACAAAAAATCTGTCAAAAATATCGATACTCGAACGATAGTTATTGCTACATTCTAATTTGCAGACTGTTAATGGATTTCACCTATATTGCAGTGATTTTCCCTTATTAAAATAATTATATAATTTGTACAAAATAATTGACGGTGTGTATATATGTTGCGAAACATATTCGTATTTTGATCAAATCATATATTGTAGAATAACATGAAATATACTTTTTATGCATTTATTAATTATCTTTGTATTTATATCAAAGGTGTCGCTTTCATGTAGAAGCTTTATTTTTATAAGCTTTATATTTAGCAGCTTTTACTGTCAAATTAATCATAGATTATCAATCATTTTAAATATTTAAATATAAATCGTCTCATAATATTTACATTATATGTAATTTAGTCATATCATTCTTTCATTTATATAATTGTATAACATATCACTCAATAAGTTCATAAGATGACGTTGGGAAAATAAAAACTATCAATAGCGAATATTATATGGCGTTATTGGTATGTTTGATGGAAAAAATGCAAAAAATTACCCCAAATGAAGAAAAAAAAGCACTTTCATTTAAAAAATGCACCGTGCTATGTATCGATTGCAATTATGCAAAATTGCATGAATTGCAGATTGAATTGATTTACCATCCACCGTATTCTCCGGAATTAGCTACCAGCAACTACTATCTGTTTGCCGACCTAAAAATAATGCTCCAGGGTAGGAGATTTGGTTCCAATGAAGAAGTCATTGCGGAAACTGTAGGTCAAAAATAAATCGTTCTGCAAAAAAGGGATCGAAATTTTAGAGAAGCGTTAGAATGAATGAGTTTCTCTTGCCTTGCGTTTTTGGCCTAAAAGTTATTGTTTTATTAGTCATCCTACGAACTTATTGAGTAATATGTTATATTGTAATATATATGCCCATTATAAATAAATGCTAATTAATGTATAACAAATTAATTAGTCTTAAATACGCATTAAACAGCACAAGTATAGCGATCATTTTAAATCATTCTATCAATTATTTTAACTCAACCCACAATGCTTTATTTAGTATAATATAGATCTGACTTCAACGGTGAAGGTTGCACTTTGCTGCAGTTTTTTCCGTTCACTTTGATCACTAAAACATGATACCGCTGGCTTAAAAATAATTTATTATGCACATGTCTCTTGGATTATGGCAACGTGTGTCTTTCGACCGATTTTTACAAATTCATTTTTGAAACGCCCCCAAGAGCTAAACAAGAACAAGAAATTGTAATGTAAATATTTATCGTACGAAAAATACAACAGCCATGGGATGTAAAAATATGCTGAAAGCTTAAAATGAAACACGAAATATGTCAGCTGTCATGTATATCAAGCATTGTGACGGGAATATTATGAATAAACGCGTATACCAGGGAAACTGGGAAAATCCCGTTTAAGATTTGCCAAAGCAACATCGTCGAGGTGTATACATATATTTCATACTTTTGCTAATTAAATTTATATTGCATCAAATATGGTCATAATTTAAAAAAAAACAAAGGTCGTTGAATATGCAGTGTTAATACTAAAAATTGATGCAAAAGCATTGCACTTAAAGAGTTTGTATTCGCCTCGATCCGTTGCCATGCTTATGAAATAAAGTCGACAATATGATAACTGCAGATTAGATTTTACGGAGTAGGTCAACATTATAAATGTCAATCATTCGTTTTTGCGACATGCTAATTGCATAATTGTTAAATCAAATCTATGCTAATGCAACGAATCAGTGAAAATCCAGCGATTTGCTTTGGAATGACCTAAATTGGAACGGTCTGTATGACATGTTGATGTCGCTAATTCCTTATTAGAATCCATCTTTGTCCGACTATAATATCGCATAGTGACGTAACTAAAGACCTTCCAGCTTATCAGAATCTTTATGCAATTATTAAAAGTCAAATTTATTTAGTCACTTTTAGTACATTCTCAAACAAAGCCGAGGCCATCGGCTAGATAGTGAAGACAGGAATGTTTCTAACCAATGTCGATTGAGGGTGCTTCAGATGAAGGAAAATTTAATTTTTCTGAAGGTAAATGATCCATTGAGTTCAATGCAAGAAATCAATGTATTGAATCAAAATATCATCAGCTAAGTCCATCGATATCATTTAAAAACTTGATCAAAATTACGATTATTTGTGGTAATTTGTGAACCCTGTGTAATGTCGAAAAAGCGATTTAATCTCCTGAATTTGTAAAATGACTTATGACGTGATATCTTTACTGATGTTCTCAGCTATTTGAATTGTTTGTGCTTCTTGTTTTTGAAGAATCGAAGCGATTCAATCACTATTTACTATGAACAATTACATCAACATTGAAACAAACCGAAAGATTTATGCAATTCGGAATCATCTTAATTTTTTGTACAAATAAATTGAAAATTTGTCACGTCTTGTATAATTATAATGTAAATATTTCAAGAAAACTCAACAAGAGAAACTGTCATAAAACTTAAAAGTTCAGTGATTAAAACAAACAAGGTGAAATAACTTGAACCATGGTAGGTGTAATAATTTACAAGGAAAACTTCGTTATTTCGAATTAATCTTAGTTCTGTTGATATTGGACGATGGTTGTAGCTTGATTTTTTTTTGATCTAAGGATATGAATTTTAAAGTGTATGTTTAATTTAATTTCAGGGTGTCTTTGGCAATTCCAGTTGGCGAAAATAATGCGCCGGTTCATTGCGAAATGTACGACGTGGATTGGGGAAAATTCCTGAGTGAAAATCATTATGAATTTATTGCTGACCCCAAATGGCCAAAGAAATCTTGTAATCAGGGTTGGGAGTTTAATTTCACAGATGTGCCATATCACACAATTTCTACTGAGGTTAGTCGCTTTTGAACATGTTCAAATATGGTTTAATCTTAATAAATGAAGATTTTGAATATAGTAATAAGATTTTATATGAAATCGATATTTTATTCGCTCAATTGAATATGCGAATTATGTTGTCGTCGTACTTGGATAGATATCAATCAGGTATCCAATTTAAAACGCATCGAACATATTTTCCGTAATTGGAAACCTAAGAATTCAAAGGCTTTGATAATTGATATGTTTTTCTATAAATCAAGGCTCTATATTAGAATCACAACAATACGTGACAATACTTCGCTGGAAGTCATTATGATCATTGAAAATTAGCTCGATATTTAAATGTGTGGATCATTTTCGTTAGTCTGCATTAATTTAATCGCTTAAAATACAGGAAACTATCAAGAGTTACAAGCTGAGGAGTCCATGGCATGTTTTCTATAGATAGCCTTCGACATGTAATGTGTAACATACGGAACTAACGTTCACTGTCTTGAGATCGATTTTTTACATTTTACTAAATAACTAGATCGATATTGAATCAACTTGACCTGCATCACTGTCAATTAGTTTCCACTCGATATGATCATTTCATTGCGACTTGAGGAAGTCATTGTACAATAAAGTATATCTTTATAAAAACCTTCCTACAGTACTTGTTAATTTTGCATTCAAACTGAATCAAAACATGACAAGTAATGTATATATACGTTTATATGGAATATGTTTTTAATTATACACGTTTTAATGATTATCAAAAAATTCTTCAATGATTGTATCAACGTCTTATAATGATCCAGTAATAAGTCAGGAAGACAATTTCCAAGTCAAGGCAGAAAAAGAGTTTGATGATGGGTTTATAACATAAGTAAATGTATACAGATCAATGTAAATATATTTTTTCCTAGTGTCTCAAATACTTTAAACCTTTCCGTAATATTTTGTACTTGCTTAAGTTATTGGTTAACATTACTTCTTCGACTATTTTTTTTCTAATTTATATTGACAAAATTTTAATAATATTTGTTTCATTAAGATATTTTGAGTATAGTGGGTTAACAAATTAAACAATGAAGTGATAACTTTTATACAATTCTATATTTTATGCATATATGAATTTGGTCATTTGATCATGGTTCTATTTTTTGCTAGAATCATTATTGCAATAACAATACAATTTAAGATCTAAAATGATTTTAATGTTTAAAACTAAGCAAAAAAAATGTAATGGTCATGTTCCAAAAATATTTTTTTTATGGTAGCATCAACTCAAAGTATATAAAAGTGATGGGTGATAGTTTTAGAAGATAATTATATTAAAAGAGATATATACATTCATGTATATTATGAATTAATTCATATAAAAATCCTAAATTATAATTATTTTGTTAAAGAAAAATATCAGATCGATTGGATAAAAAGATTCTTGTTTGATACCCGGAGAAATATTACCGAACAAAATTAATGGATCCAATTTAAATGTTATACTTATGTAATAGTAAATCTTCCTTCTTATTTGTATATAATGAAACTATTTTTTTCATAAGTGAAAAACACTTTTTACTTTGATCCATGAACAGTTAATACTAGCATCCCTTATTTAATACCAACTGAACAGATTTTTTTTATTTGTTTGGAAGCAATTTTTTAAATTGTTCATTTTATGGTTTAGTTAACAAGTACTACAGAAACATTATATGCTTTCTTAGTATAAAATTTTAAAACAATCTAATAAATCATTTTTACAGCTCGGCTGGGTTTGTGAGAATGATAACAAACCAGCTACAGCACAAGCAGTGTTTTTCTGTGGGGCAATCTTTGGAGGATTATTATTTGGTTGGATTGCAGATAGATATGGTAGAATTCCATCTTTGGTTGGTAAGCTAATGTTTTTAATGAACGTATTAAGAAAACCATTCAATGTAGTATACATACATATTTATAAATAAAAAATAACTTATTTTTATTCTCTAGGAACAAATCTTGTGGGATTCGCTGGTGGCATTGCAACGGCTTTCTGTAATAGCTTTTGGCTATTTTGTGTCTGCCGTTTCTTAGTAGGGATTGCCTTTGATAACTGTTTTACTATGATGTACATTTTAGGTAATATATTTTAGTTTTGTTATATTTTACTACATGATTAAATATAAATATTTTAAGCAATTGATATAGCAATAATCTAAATCAGTTTATATTTTTAAAAAATATATGAAATTAAGAATAAATAGTGTTTTTATTTAACTATAATATTATAATGCGTTGAAAATAAATATAATTAAGTAATTAAAAATATATATGTATTTTAGTTTTGGAATATGTTGGACCAAAATGGCGAACATTTGTCGCTAACATGTCTATTGCTCTCTTCTTTACGATGGGATCTTGTGCATTACCATGGATTGCTTGGTTTTTGGCTGACTGGAGATGGTTTGCTATCGCCACATCCGTTCCACTATTCTTTGCTATTGCTACACCGTGCTTTGTTCCAGAAAGTGCAAGGTATATTTAAACATGTTTTGATACATTTTCATTCATCATTGTTCTTATATAAATATTTACCTACATTGTTTAATTATAGATGGTTGGTATCACAAGGAAAAATAGAAAAAGCTTTGGTTATTCTGAAGAAATTTGAAAAGGTTAATAAATCTAAGATTCCCGACAAAGTTATGAAGGATTTCACAGTGAGTATATAATTGCTTCATTTTATAGAAGTTGAACTGCATATCATTTCAATTTAATACCTTTTTTTCAATTTAAATTTCAGGAATCATGTATGAAAATACAAAAACAAGAAGAATTATCTGATACGTCTTATTCTGTACTTGATCTCTTCAAATCACCACGCTTGCGTAAAATTGTAATTTTACTTATTCTCATATGGATGATGATTTCTTTGGTATTTGATGGCCATATAAGAAATGTTGGTTCTCTCGGCTTGAATGTATTTTTGACATTCACTGTTGCAGCTGCAACTGAGCTACCGGCAGATACATTCTTAACAGTTGTTTTAGATAGGTGATTTATATATTTCATTACTTTCTAATTCAAATATCTTATTCATATAATTAAAGACGAACTTCAGTACATTAAAAAGTATATTTTTTTCTTTAAACAAAATGTTTTCGTATCGTTAACTACATTTTTTCTTTTTTATGTACCGAGGCAAAAACCGTTTTAAATTCATAAATAAAACTTATAAACTGAAGACATAAGGGACACATCTTTTCTATATAACAATATCTTATTTTTTATGATGTTATAGATGGGGAAGAAGATGGTTAGCTTGTGGTTCAATGGTCTTTAGTGGAATTTTCAGCTTATTAGCTACTACGGTTCCAATGGGTAAATAAAATATGAATTTTCTTGAAATATTAAAATATACAAAGCAAATAAGTTGATATGATTAATTCATTCTTTCTTAATAGGTCCAGCTTCAGCAAGCTTGGCTATTATGGGTCGGTTTGCAGTAAATATTTCATATAATATCGGTCTTCAGTATGCCGCGGAGCTTCTTCCTACTGTGGTCAGAGCTCAAGGCGTTGCATTAATACACATAATGGGATATGTAGCTAGTATCCTGGCTCCTTTTATTGTTTACTTAGTAAGTAATTTATATTTATACATGTGTATTTATTCTTACTCAATCGTCAAATTATATATATAAAAAATACTTCACATTTTTATTCTAATATTACTTTTTAGGTAAATTATTATCAAGCCTTACCACTATTAATTCTTGGAGTATTAGGCATTATTGGTGGTATATTATGCTTATTTCTACCTGAAACAGTTGATCAAGTATTACCACAAACCCTTCAAGATGGTGAAGACTTTGGAAAAGACCAAAAATTCTGGGAGTTCCCATGCTTTTCAGAGTTAGTAAAATCAATTATATATATATTATTTAGGGTTTAATAATATGAGACGTTATTTCAAAATGTATTTCTTTTTAAATATCTAGAGCTTCTGATGACACAATTGAACATCCAGAATTCTATTTCCGTCGTTCATCAATAGCCATGTCTATGAGATCAGCGACGAGTAGAAGAACATCAGTATTTATCAGATCAGGTGCTATTGGAGCTAGTCATGCATCCATCAGGGCATCTTTGAGAGCAGAAACAGCACGACACCGAACAGTAAGCATGTCCAGCGGTGGAAGCAGAGTTCCTTAATAATATTGTGTCAATTATGAAACATCAACGGGGACAATATTTTGTTTTATTTACATGATTTGAACATTAATGCTTATTTATGAAATGATATATGATTTTACAGATCCAAAATATATATATTAAAATTATAGTGCATATGAAATATTCCATATGATAATATTTTTAACATATTTTATTGAACAAATATTTCATTCAAATCTGTAAATAATGCAGGAGATGAAGTGATAAATTTTAGTTATAAAAATGTAGAGATTTATTTTATAACTATTGGCAGTCTGCACGCAGATGTAGATGGAGTACAATGTTAATTGAGTATTATTATTTAAACTTACGTTGATAATTTAAATACGTAGCGCTCTTGAATCGATCTGTAAAAATATATACGCTTAACTCTACATGATTTGACAAGATAGAAAACTTCTTTCTAATTTCTTCATCAAATACAACAAATCATATGTATAATGAATGTGTTGATTTGAGTTTTTGGTGTCATAAATTTTACATTATCACAAACTTTATTGTAAATGTATGTTTGAGACTGATCTTATGAATGAAAATATTTAAACTTATTTATTGTATTTAAACTATTCATTATACTTCTCATCTATTTTTATTAACAATGTATTTTCTATTCATAGTTATCATAATGGCATGAAATATGATCTCTAATAAGTGTGAAATTAAGTGGCTTGCGATGCCTATGCCATTTAAAAAAAACATTTTCAGTTAACTGTAAGTCAATGAAAAAGGAATGCGATTCGAATAACTAAGGCATTATACTCTGTTTTCAACGTGTCATTAATGTTTAAATCTTTTTATTTAGAGGTTGTATATAGATAAATTCAAATTGATCTGTATTTGAATTAGTATGTTTATTTTTAAAATTATGATTTTTTATATTAAAATAAAATCATAATTTGTAATGTAATGTAAATATGATTTAGATGTAATTATAAAATCTCTTATATAGTTTTCTATTGATCAAAATTTGTTTATTGTTGATATAAAATTTCCATTTGCTTGTAATGAATTTTATACTACAGTCATAAAATAAATATTTAGTTGATTACTAACAAATTAGAAAATCTGTTTTTTGAATTCGTTTAAATACATACAGAATTTTTCTTATTATGATGACTATTTATTATCCTATTTTTATCAAAATTGTAAGATATGCATTTATGTATACTAAAATAATTATACTGAATTAATCTCATGATATAAAATGAGTTACACACAATGAAAATTAATAATTTTTAAGTAATTAACTATTTACATGAAAGCGTTTTGATGTTTGGTCTCATAAGAATATGTTTACCCAATTACAGTGTCTATAATACAAGTGTTTCACTCAATAATTACAATATTAAATATATATAATATGTTGAATTATTTGTACAAGTCTCTTAATGGAATACTATTACAGTCGGTGGCCATTACATTATGCCATTATTTAATAGGCAATATAATTTAAGCATGTAAATATTTCAATGATATAAACATTATTTTATTTGAGGAAGTGATTTTGAGAGTATAACATATTTAATAATGCAAAGATTTAATAGCCAAATTTAATACTGTTATGGTAAACATAACACTTTTCCCATAAATATAATTTAAGCTAATATTGAATGTTTTAATGGTTTTGCTGAAATTAAATTTGAGCAAATAAGGATATTGAATTTAGAAGTATAATTACATTAGGGCAGTATTGTAAGATAAAATTGACATCTCCAGTTGAAAACGCTTGATTGATTACCGTACAACAAATTTAAAACTTTTCTTTATCCGTCATTTGAAACGTGGTAGTAATTATGAATTTTTGATTGTCAAGATAAAAGACATGTCCTTTTATGTTTATTAAATTACTTAATAACAAAAACTAATCCAAATCTGATTCTTTATTTTAAAAATGTTTTTAAAATTAGAACTTTAAGCCGTTACTTGATTATTGAATACATTGAATATTAATTATATTTATAAATCATTTTATAAAAATATACAAGTGAAAACAAATTTATAATTTTAGAACACGATTAAATAGGTTGAATTTATGATTATGATAAATAATGTAAGGGAAGAATATTATAGCTAGTGCAGTGAGCATTGTTATTTGTAATAAGATGATAAAAAGAGCTTTATGTTGAAATAATTAAAATAAATGCATAGGAGAAGAGTCGAGGCTGATAAGAAATTTTCACTTGGTTAAGTGGAGTTGGGTTGTCATTGGTATTCATTCCCACAGCGAGCTCCTTTGCTTGTGTTTTTCTACGGCGTAGCAATTTCCTCGCGCCCCGGGCGCTTAATCTCTTACTCCTACATCTCTCTGCTCGCGTGGAAACAATGAATATTACATTAAAAAATCCATGTGCTTTTGACGTAGGATAATAGGATTGGCCCCGGGCCACCCCCATATAATTTTTTCGGTGCTTCTTTCAAACTCCGATACTGGTGATAGGGCGATTTTAGCGCAGTATTGAGTTTTGATATCGCGAGCCGCTTCTTAAAAATACACATTATTTAATTTCCCTTTCCTTCCCTGTATTCATCTTTTGAACTCGGTAAATATTTTAACGAAAACGATTTTTATACAGTTTCCAGCCATGGAACTTAATATGTTCATTTAATATGAAATACTTCGATTTTACATATGAAATGTCCGATTTTATTGGCAATTAATAAATCAACAGTAGTTGACGAAAACAAACACTCTTTACTAGATAACAAACTGTAAGTATATAATAAATTATTAAAATATAGCAATATACTTAATTTACATACATGTATACTGAAGTATTTAAGATTTACGCGAATCATATTTATACATGATTTGTTGGCAGTCAATCCTTGAAAATGAACCCGATAGGAGGTTCGAAATATCGGATAAAGGCAAAGGCTTAAATATAATTTTTCTTTTAAAATCATCATCATAGTGCAAGCCTCAAACAGTCCACTGCAGAATTATGGGCCTCTTCAATATCCATTCACAGGAAGGGGTTACATCCATTTCGTCTGTATCATACATTCACCTCCTCATTTGCTCGATATTAAAGGTATCATAAACTTCGAGTTACATTTATAACTTTCACCCAGTGGGTCTCCTGAACGAACGTATTGACAGGCGCTTTCACGACCGGCTCGATAGGGAATGTGGAAGGTTTGTAAAGACTGAACAGTTTTCCTCAAAAGACAATGAAAAACTACTCTAGACGATCTTGTTGATTTTACTGAAGGGCTTTCCGGAGTGCAAAGAGTCCAGGTGCCTCTTTTCCAGTGAAAGAATTCGTGAGACTTAAGTGCATCTAGGATTCGCTCCTACACCAACTGAGGGTATCTCCCCGTCCACATGCAGCTTACTCGAGCAAATTCGAGACTGAACGGTTTCTTATTACGGGTTGAGATCCTCATTTCGACGGTTTTAAAACGATATATCATAGAAGGCAACAGAAGACAATGCTGTTACTGTTGTAAAGTGAAATTCTTCATTTGCCTCTCTTCAAGGTCGTCCGCTTGATATTTCTCTTGTCCTGGTTCTGTTCCTAAAGTTTCTTGGCTCTGAACCGGTCCTCTGTATCATCCAGTAGTCCAAATAAACGAAGGTAGTCCAAGAAGTACCCGATCCGACGTACAAATGGCGGTTGTTGTTTTAAAAAAAATACTATGGTAGAAAGGACCTATCTTATAAAGCTTAAGTTAAAAGATGCTATATTGTTTAGTATTTGTTCAGCAGCCATCAATAGTAAACATTCTCAGTAAATTTGTGAACGTCTATTTATCACCACGCCGCACTTTAGATGGAAATTTCTCGCAAAGATATAACGCTGCTGTGCACTCAAACGACTAAATTAGGGGATCGTTATTTTATGCCTCTTGCTCAGATACGGATTTTTATATGATTATCTATCTTGTTTTCTAAAAATAACAAGAAAGAGGAGGTTATTGATGAGATTGGAACAGATTAAAATTGTCTCTTAACTCATTTTAATACGGTTTCATTTAACTTTAGATTATATTTTTGTGCAAAAGTGGCAGCTACAAAAACACTGATATAAATGAATTTCAAAGCAGTGATAACATTGATTATATGCATGAACGTTGCATTGGAAAAATTAGCATTAGTTGATGGAAGGGAAGATGCAAATCAATGCATAAGCGAATACGAGTGCGCTGTTAAAAACAATTTCACAGCTACAATTATGTGAAAATTATATAACTACGATCATCCTTATGGTAATAAAAAAATATTGATTTATAATAAATATTGTAAATTTGATGTTAAGAGATGAAAGATTGACAATGTCTTTCATAGAATGTCTATCGACCTGAAAAATGATCAATAATCAGATATGGCGTAAAATGGATGAAATTGACTAAAGGTAGATATGATCGGAAATAATTTGAAGATAACTAAAATTTAAATGTACGTGCCTTCAACATTATTGATATATCAGGTATATTAATATTTATTCAGATGATGAGAAATGGGACATGAATTCGTATCTACGTGAATGTGAACGTACCGGGTTAATTAAAATTGGTATTGCAATTAAATTTCAACACACACAATTTTCATGATATTTGCCAACATAAAACACTGATAGAATTTTCCGATAAAATAAAACTAGATATTAACATATATATTTATTTGCTCATATTTTATTAATACTCGTCCGTAACTAATGTCTAATATAAGCACTTGATTGTTTACAAGCACCGAAATTTCAAGTAAACACTTCCAAATTCATACTAAACATAGAACTTCGATGGACGATAATAATCGTCTGACTAGCTCTTTGTAGATGGAAGTAGCATTTTCGCAGTAAAAACGACGATTCTGTGAAACACTCAAAGATGATAATTTACATTTTATAGATCGACATTAAAACTTTAAATAAGCCAAAAATATTAATTTCCATTAGAGACTGCAAAAAAGTCTCCTCGCGGACGCAAATGGACGTCGCAGTAATTACGAGATTACTGCTTCCTAGAAAGAACATTTTAAATATTAATTATAATTCATGAAATATCGTGATATAACATATATTCTACTTTAAAAAGTGTAGATGTGTGTGAAGCAAAGTGGGTAGTTACTGTGTTCTTTGCTTTGTAAAGCCTTCCTTTTATGTGCTTCCTAAAAGAATAATCCTATCCGATACTATAACAAAGACCCACTCAACATTTTAATCACAGGATATTCCCCTAGGCGTTGTCATTTAATTTATATACGTATAGATATGAGGATCTTCAATTAAAAAATAATCCTTGTCTATGTAAAATCTTTCGCGATGTAAATCGAACGGTTTGTTAAAATTGTTGGATCATCAGCTCGATTAAATCCATCGTGAATTGATTCATGTCAGTCACATTCATGGATGACCATGTGTTAAGCAAAGGTCATCTATTATATTTTGCACCATAAAATTGTTTGATTTCATTCAGTTCGTCTTCCATTTATTTATTTTTATTACAAGATCTGTTCTTGGTTATTTTAAACACCTAATTCTTAGTCATTATACAAAAAAGATTAAGACATGCAAAATTCATGTCTGTCCGAAATGCATTTTTGCATCACGTAGGATTTCACCTTAGTCCGATAGCGCCCTCGCGAGGAAGGAGGGACTGGACTCTTTGTACTCCAGAAAGCCCTTTTCAGTAAAATCAATCAAGGTCGTCTAGAGTAATTTTTCACTATCTCCCTAGGAAAACTACTCAGTCTTTTTATGTGGGAAAAAAACAATAGTTTTCTTAAAACTAATAGAAGTTCCTATCCCTAAATCATCATTAACAATGAAAAAGAACCTTATCTTAGTACGATGGAATATTACTAGTGTAATTCTTACTAAATTGCTTAGATCTGATCAACCTTTATAAAACAAAACCGGATACACATTTGACAAAGACTCGTCTTAAATATTAATTATACTTGGACAGCTTAATAAAAACTTGAAAAGAAGTCACTATATCACACATTAGAATCGCGATCTATTTTAATATCTGGATCATTGGGACATGTTTGCATTTTCTGTATGAAAAAAGCCCAGCAAAATGTGTGATAAATTAAATCTGTTTGTGCGTTAGCTATATTGTCTACTAGCACAGATTTAATTTTGAAAGAATGTAATCCTTCGGGAAGAAGATTGAAAACTCTATTGTTGTACAAGCGTCAATGTAAAAGAGGATGTCTCGTTTTTCAAAGGGCATCTACCCTCAGCTCAGGTAGTTTCGACACCAAAATCGATATGAACACAACCGTATTGTTTTACAAATGTGTCTTAAATAATTAACAAGCCTTTTTTTAACAGCGAGGCAATGTAAACGAACATACGCATAATTTTTGCTGACAACATTACTAGAAGATTCAAGGTAGATCCTCGCTCCCCGAAGAGGTGGCAGGGGTAGTATTAGAAGCAGCATTAGGTTAATATGGCAACCCTTTTGTGCTTTCCCCTGGCCATGAGGGAATACTTAGCTAAGGGTATATTTCTCAAACTTCATATTCTACATTCCCTCCGTCAACAACCGACGAGCTCATACATCCTATCCATAAAATAACAATACCATATAAATGATGATCCATTTTGATAGGGTAGCTCAAATCTGACTGCATTGATCCTCCAGTAGAGTTTCAATTTTATAATATATTCTGCACGTCTTATAATTTCTGACCGAATGAAAAAAAATTCACATGTGGAGGTGATTAGACGGGTTATACTGTAACTCTTCTGTGCCAGTAATCCAATTGTGTTAACATGGAATTAGGAACTAAAAATACATATCTATTTATATATCACAGATCATTCATACTTAGGTGTTGGCAAACACGTGGGCCCTATTCGGTATAATTTTTTTTTTTAGAACATCTTGAAGATTTTAATGTTCCATATTTCTTATTGGATGATCTAATATGTTAAATCTAAATAAATCTTCAAATGTAATACGCTAAATTATCATACTTGAAAAGCATTAGAATAGAACACCGAAGTAGTCGATCATAAATGTGCAAAAAAATACTGATTTAACCCGCTGCGGTATTTTGAAAAAGTTCCAGCAGGTCACGAAATGCTTGCAATATTAAAAATAATATTTGAAGTAAAATCTAAAACTATCAAGTAACAACCTGTATTCAACAAAACAATTTGTATTCCTCAATTGAAAATATTAATATTAAAAGCTTTATTGCTTTAAATTCTTTTATTGAAAACCTTTGCAATTATTAAAAATAAACAATAGCAAACATAGATATATACAAAAACATTGAGTATTACAATTAGAAATCTTCGCAATGCTAAAAAAGGATCGATGTAAATTAACATATAATTATTTAGAATAAGTTTAATCATATTATTTTGGGGCTGGCTTAAGGATTATCAAAGTTTCGCACGTAAATATATATAAAGTTATTTGCATTTAGACAATGGAATATTCGACAAAACTTTGGGAATCTTCAACTCACCTCAAGACAAAGTATAAAATATTAACACGAACGATTAGAGCTCATGAAGGATCATGACGTAACAGGATGTAAGGAACTGCTGAATTTATCATGAAGACTGCGTGCGGATTAGCAAGTGAGCAATCTTCGCGAAAATTAATAACAGGCATCGACTTAAAAATTTTCTATTTATCTGAAATAAAAAAGTTGATTTTTTTTCGATTACTGATATATTAACGGGAAGGATATACCTATAAAATAATAAAAAAGTTTAAAAATAAAATTTATATCGGCTGTTAAAAAAAAAGTCCAGATTTTTGGCTATTTTTCAACAGTTTTGACCCCAAAAAAAATATTTATTAACCCGATATCTTTAAACTTATAGGTATATCCTTCCGATAATATTATAAAGAGAAACCCCTGAAAATTTCAGCCTAATCGGTCAATAAATTTTTGAGTTACAGAACGAGCAGTTTTTGAAAACAGAGTTTCGAGATAATCGCGTTCAAAGTTTTGATTCAGTATAATTATAATTTAATGTGATTTACCGATCAATCGGCGATTCTGAATCCATACAATAAACCTTCGACCTTCTAAAAAAGCTGATTATCTTCGAGCTGCTGCTGTTTTCGACCAGTACGAGCTGTTTTGGTTTCGGAAAAACTCATCCGGTTCTGTTTCACTATTCGTGCCTCATCGGTATTTTCAGCGAAAACTTTACAATAGGTGCCAACAATTATACCCAGCTCATTCATAAGTTTGAGAATTGAGGTGTAGCCTTCATTAAATATACTTTCAACAATTTTTAGTCCAGAATTGAGGTGCTTTGGACATATTCGCCAAATTGTCGCATTGAAACTTTTGTTGGCATTCTGGGCCACCCAAGCATCTTTCCAGTAAATCATGTCTGGACAAACCTTCGTAAATTGGTAGAAGATGTTGTTTTATATCGTCGTCAAGTAATGGAGTAAGATCTTCAAGCTGAGGATCTTTACCTAAAGCGATGGCTTTCTGCCATTTGCACCAAATCTCGGCTCCAGTCGGAGAGTTGTTGTGTTGTGGATTTTTTTTTGTTGAAAAAATATGGTAATAAGTAGCCATAATTTCTCGTTTCATATCTTCCACACTAACGTTTCTTCGAATACTTAAACCATAATATGTTGTAAGTTTTTTTACAACGTTTTCTATCAACTTCCCTTTTCTTGAATTTTTTTTATCTGTCGCAGTCTGGAGCTCATTCTCTTCTCAACATGGCCAACACACTCACTTTTCACAATAGTCAAATCATCACCGTAAGGTTTAAAATCTAAAATTGCCTTGAAAGTTAAAAAATATACAAACGTACTGTGAAAGAAGCATTGCTCCGACCCAAGCTCTCCGACTACCCGAGTTGATGACAGTATGCGGACTGACGTTTTTGACAATAATTCCATTTATATTCAATATTTCAATTTTTCCTTTTAACAGTATATTTTTAACATATTATACATTCGAATTATGTAAAAAAAAAAATTTCAATTTTTTGAAAATTCTAAAGGTATCTCCCCCCTTAACTAACCTTCCCTGTATGTAACCCTCCCCGTTTGTGCATTTTTTTGTTCCCCTTAACAAAGCAAATCATTTATTTTACGAGCCCTTAATTAGCGATGAAATATTTGCTCGGTTTCATACACACTAGATCTGGGTCACTAGAATTTCTCATACAATTGAATGAATTCAACGAGAACTCATCAAGGAAATGGAGAAATTTCCTCGCATTTTTAAGGCTGTAATTGTACAATTATAATAGCACTTTTTAATTAAAGAAAAACAATCATCTAAAGATTGCTCCGAATTTTATGAGGCATTCAAAAACAGGAAGAAGCATTAAAATTGGTGTGATTTATTGTACTAATTGGTTGATTTTTATTCTCATTAAACCGTCAAGATATTAACAATGGAACATGGTTGCACATGATTAACAGCGTGGAACTATCCAAATCACATTAAGGGAAAACTGGATTAGGATGTTGAATGCCACACGAACTAACTGATGTAGGGTAGTGATAAGCCATTATAATTTATCTATCATCGTTATACGATTTCTATACATTTTTATAATTGGATACAAGACATCGGCTGATTTTAAAAAGCATGACTTTTTCACTGATGGTTGCAATTGCTAAGTGTAATCATTAGACACAGATTTTAAGCCTCCAATTTTTGCTATTATATTTATATGAAGATTTGATCCTAATGTAAATTCATCCTCATCATTATATGCGATTTATCTTTAAATTGAAAAATTAACATCACAGGCGATATAATATATGGTGAGGACGCTATTAAATAGTCGACAGTTAAGAATTGTTTTTCAAAGATCAAAAAAATATATCAAGTTGAACGATACACATAAAAACGACCAAATAGAAGCTAAAATGATACTCTGTAGACTCTGTTGAGTGAGGATGTCGTAAATTAAATGCTACTTGGTATATTGCGATAACTCAGAAAGGTAGAGGTTATGGGTGGATCCTGGTTAATTGACAACATCCTCCCCAAACGTCGATTCATGCCGAAAAGTACTTTTGGGTGTTTGGTTTGGATGCAAAAGCGCAAGATGTAAGATTCAAAATGAGCTATTAAAATTAGAATAATTTGTTAATAAAATTGAACGAAAAGCTTAAAGATAAGGCCATGTTCTATACATGGGGGACAAAGAATCATATTCCTGGATGATAACCATAGGTCAAATGTCATTTTGGTGATGAAAAATTGTTGAGAAATTTTACGTCATATCCAGCCTACTCATTAGATTTAGCTCCGACTTTTTCAAGTTCCTTCAGCCCACTATTTCTAATTAACACTTAAAGGATGTACGAATAAATGCTTTAATGCTTTGATGATAAGATTTTGGTTTCAATTAATATATTTTTTTAAAACAGTAAGAATTTATACATCATCCCAATATTTCAGCGTAAATGTATATGAAACCATCAATTTTAATGAATAAACTGTAATCCTGCTACATGATAATGCTATATCAGATACAGTATGAATTACAGGTGTAAAATATTTGAGCCTTTCGAAACATTCCTTTAACATGTGACGCAAAAAGACCCACCCCAATGTCATCTGATAGGTATAAAAGGCTTTAAAATATTGAAGGGAGCCACCTTGCGAAAATAGCATTTAAAACTTTTATTTCAATTTTTTTTCTGTTCGCGAAATAAATTATCTTTGGAAGATGAGCCTAGCCACACAGGAAGATGATCTAAAGATCATGTGCAAAGTATGTGCGGCCTTATATATTTTAAGCATTACTGACGATAAAATAAACATTTTTTAACGAGTGATAAGATCATCTCATTCATACTAAATTAATATAACACTTGGAAGATACATACATTCTGTGATTAATTGAGTTTTCCGTTGAAATATTTAATTTTTTAATATTTGCCAACTTCATCATATTTAAGCATTTAGATGTATTAATTGCCTTTTTTAAAAAAATTGTGGTCTATGTATTTTAACTTTAAATTTGAATAGATTGTATGAATAGGCTCCGTAGTTTTAAACTATCTTAAATCAAACAGTACTTTATGTATTTTTCATGGCTCGACATTGATAATGAAGTAATAAAAAAATCTCCACTTTGAAAATATTTAATAAATCAGCCTTTTTGAAAACGCAAATTTAAATATCAACATTTTAGCATATTACTTTTTTTTGCCTGGGTATATTGATTTTCCCCGTATTATTCAGGTAGTAATAATATAATCTTTATCTTTTTATTTTGGGCGATATTCAGACTTCTAACAATACCAAAACTACGACAACCAGACAATTGTTGTCTTTTAAATTTCAATGATTATCTGTTATATTATTCCATATAAACCCGTAACGATCCGATTCATATCTACCATTTCAATTATGTGATGTTTATTATGAAATTCGTATTTTTGACAGGTAATACAGTGGTAATGTTTTACTATCTTATAGGCCAAAGGTTCTTAAACTCATATAACCCGAGGACCCACTCTTGAATAGCAAACATTAGACATTTTATATTATTTTACAATAGAGTTTCATATCCTACTGCAATCAAAATTATGGTTCCTTTATTCATCTTATCTAATGTAAGAACCTCCTTAATATTTGCGCCATTTTTTTTCATTCAGGCATACCTTCAAGTTAAAAACTATCTTTTTTCAAGTTTTTCAAATATGTTTTCCATACCTAATTTAATTTCATTAAAGTGGCAATTGAATATTTCACCCTTCTCCAGAGTTACATCATCTTTCATGGATGTAACAACATGAAAAACTAAACACAAAATTGAATTTAATGTCCACTAGAGGACGATAGGTAAATTGATTATAGGTGAAATTTCATATTTTGCTAAAAAAACCTTATGAGGTCTTGCTAGAGGAGGCCACCGATTTATATTTATCTTTAAAAGTTATCCTTGTTGCGATAATTAATGCGTTTCGTCTATGAAAACATACAATTAAGCAAAGTAAGGAATATCCATGAATTGCGCCTTAAAGTAGAGTACAATCTCTTCTTGCGTAGACTTATTTGGCGCAAAAAGCAAGTATTGTCTGCTGATCCATGACGAGATTTGACGGCTGTGTACGTTAAAGTGTTAACAAGCAACCGGTCGAGTTTTATGACGAATAACTACCTAACAGCTACTGCGTCAAAATTGTGAACGATCGATAAATTGTTTGATCTGGCTTCGATTTAAATGAAAACTTTAATAATAGATATGCATAGTTTTTATTAAATTCATTTTATTTCGTGTTTTTCCCCTTCTCAAGTTAAAGTCTTACGTCATAAATATTATACATTAAACTCATACAAATATTTCTTGGGCAAATATTGATCAAAATAGATCTAATTATAATGTTTTCTTAAAATAAGTAATTATTCTTCCTCTTAATCATAATCTAATATGAAAAACGACTCTTCTCTGAATATAACTGGAATATCATCGGAGTAATTCATTTTGAATTATTTGAATCTGGTTAGAAAATTGTATCTCATTTAATATCACTCAATAAGTTCGTAGGGATGACATATAGTTGGACGCCACAATTGACAAATTAGCAGAATTATGAAGTGCCTTTCTTCAAATAATACGTGTCAAAATTTCATAACAATCTGGACGCTTAGTTCATAAGTTACAATGGTTTTGGTGACGCTACTTTTATAATTTTCCAAACAATGGATAAATCTGAATTTCGTCTATTGATAAAGCATTGTTTTTTAAAGCAAAGCATGACAGGTATTATTTGGACTATGCTCCATCAGGATAAATGATAGAGAAGTAGGTTTGATGGTGCTGAACGCTCTAGTCGCCTAAATGCGGCAGTTGTTCCAGAAAACATTAAAAAAATTACAAAATAGTTTTGGCCGTTCATAAATTGAAATTGAATTAGATAATTGACACTATAAAGATAGCAGATGGCATTGTGTATTCGCCATTTTGCATCAACGTTTGTCCGTGAAAAAGCTCTGTTCGAAGTGGGTACCGCGTTTGCTCATAATTGATCAAAAACAAAAACAACGCGTCGACGGTTGCGATAGAATTTGACGAAAATGGAAACGTATGAACGTAATGTCTAACTGTTATTCCATTAATGTTTTTAAAATGATACATAACAGTATACACTTTCCGTCCCCCCTAAAATAAATTTCATAAATCCTATATCGAAAAGACCAACTAATAATGTTATGACTTTGTTATAAAATGGAACGAAATGTGATTGGAAAGTTCATTCTCTTCAACATTTTCGGTATAAAATTAATTCTACATTAATGACGAGTTATTAAAAATACTGATTTCTATATCGTATCGTACATCTATCTCTTAATATCAAAGCTTGCGGATTACGGCGATTACAGTAATCGTCATAACGAACGCTAATCGAGATGTAATTTGTCTTTGACTGGCGCGAGGAATTTATGAGACAGAATTCATTCCAGCATGATATTCTTGCAATATTCATAGAGTGATTAGCAAATCCTACAAACGGCAGTCGACCTCGCGGTGTTAAATATATATGTTATTATTAATGGGTCCCTCGTCTGAGATCGGTCGCCCGGGGGCGAACACCTGTTCGTGATCCACCTTTTGATCCAGGGTTGCGGGCTTCGGGCTTCGGGCTCTCGCTTTTGCTTTGTCTTCGGAGCCTCTGAAACTACCTCGCACCTCCGACGTCTACGAAATACATCCTGGACGTATTTCATAGTCTAGTACGAGACATCAACTTGAGAGAATACTCAACCATTTTTTATTGTTCTCGCTATTGATAAAGAGAAAATATTGCCTTTCATAAGCTCCAATTGGACGACGTAAATAATAAATCTTTTAAATTTATTTTAGATTTTATCCCCTCTAAAAATCGCGAAAGCAATGAAACGCCCTTAGCATCAGTTCATTGATGCAGATTAAATCTTTGATCACAACAAAATTAGTATTATAATAAATAACAACCCAATAAAAAATGCTGAAATTGATAATAAGATCAAATACATTTTTAAATGGATGATCAGATTGCTTGAAGTTGAAATATAATTATAAAAATTCTTCGAATCGGTCTTTTCGTATAGTAGTACCGAATTTATATCTCCTTTCTCTTTTTAGCGCAAAGATTCCAATGTTATAGTCTCTGTCGCCCTTAAACGATACGGTCGCCATTTCACCCCTATTACAAGTGTGTTGCCACGAGCGAAAACGCCAACTCTACTTATTCGATGTAAAATATACATTTTATTTCAACTTGCGTAGTATCGCGAACAACGAAATAAGTCCTTCGCATCAACATGATCTTGATTGCGTTAAATATGCCTAAATATAATTTTGTATACAATACGGCTTTTATGCGCATTTTAAATTGTGTTCGATATATGAATGTGAATTATAAAATTATGATATTAATTTTATCACGACAGTGAAAATATTTTTTTTATTATAATCTAAATAATGTATTTAATGTGTATTTAAAATAATAAATGTGCTTGATGTTTATACTTTGATGTAAATAATATTTTTTATTGATATATTGAATACATTTAGTATTTATTTAAGTATTAAACATTTTGTGCGTTTCGTGTAAATATTTATGAATTTGAAATATGTTTAATTGCGTTTGGTGTTTTGAATTAAATGTTTTGAATAAAAATATTGAAGATGATGTTGCGGGAGAGATGGTGAGATTGCGGTGTATGGTCGGAGGCGATCGGTTCTGGAGCCGTTGCGGCAGTGTGGGGCGGCGGTTGGCAGCAGTGCTCGTGTGCGAGCGGACATGAGCGCAAGTGGCGGAGCTTTCGTCCGTCGCGCCTCCGAGTGTTAGTCGCCGCCGCCGCCGGCCTTCGGTTCCGTGCCCCGCATGCTTCGCCCCGAATCGATGGGCGACTCCTTCAGGTCGCGATTCGGCGCCCCCCGTGCTCCTGGCGCCCCCCGCTAGCCCGCCCTCTGAGGGCAGAGCCGCTCGCGCCCGCTCCCGAACAACAATACCAGAATGCTGCCGACGTTACAGGTGAGCCGATCGATGTCCGACGACGTTTCCTTTGTACGCTGAAGGCTGTGCGATTCCCGTGCATCTTCCTGCGGCCGATTCGCCCCTTTCGCGGATGTGTTCCTCGCCCCCCCGATCAGACTGACGATCGACTTTTCCGCCGATCGAACGTAAATAAAAACAATCTTGCGCGCTCCGGACGAATGACGTTTCGACCCGACAGATCGACGGGCCGAACTTTTCATTCATTTTTGACAGAAACGTTCGGCAAATTCTCGACCAAAGATAGGATGGCATATCTTCGATGTTTTTATTTGAAAAATTGTTCGATTTTTCACCGCGAAAATTGAATTCATATCAAATAACGCGCTCCGTCCGATCGCACCGCAGTCTGTTTACTTTTGTATTGACGTTTCGCAAATGGCGATACGAAAGCTCCGGCAGGCGCGATCAAAGCTCTCAATCCCCTTGGATACGATAATATCTGTCAAAAATAGAATATTTTTGTTCGATGCATAATTTATGTCAAAAGATCGATGTTTGAATACACCTAAATTTTTCTGTGTGCCGCTGACGTTCGACAAATAAACAAATACACATCGAAATGGTCATAAACATAATGACATTTTACGACTGCGGCATATCACATCATTTTTTAATATTCAAACTCGACACGGGAAAAACAATGACGCGATTTGTAACCGGTGTTGCTAGATTAAAAAAAAAAAAACAACCGATATGCATGCACATTTTCATTGCACTTTTTCTATACTGGCATCCCTACGACCCCGCATTTATGTGAAGCGGTTATATTTGAATTATAATTTATGCATGGATTTTGACGGTCCAAAATAATTGTATACAGTTTTTTTTTTATTTTCAGTATGCAATTATGATAAATGGCGTATTTAGGTTAATTGGAATTGATTCTTGTATCTCGACGAAATTGCTGGAAATACCATGAAATTCGAAAGGATCGGAGATGTTTAACCAGTTTATATTCGAAACATGATGCACCAGTTTAATTTTACAGCATTAAATTATGGAAATGTTGTAAACGTGTACATATAAATTTAAAAATACCACTGATATAAATGATGATTGCTTGTATTAAAAATAAATTCGAAAATAATTTTCTATATGCCATAGACTTAAGGTCGCGAAACACGGAGAATAAATGTCAAAGCATAAAATGTAAAATGTAGATGATAGTCAATAATTGGCATAAAATATGGCAAAACATTTTATGCGTACAATGAACATTATTTTAGGTAATATAAATGGAAGTCAAATTAAAACCTGTTTATTTGCATGCATCTAAAAGCCGTTTCTTGTAAACGTCATTTTGACATCCTTGACGTTCAATGATTCAGTTACGTAAGATCCAAATAATAAAGCGAAAGATCATGCATAAATCTATGCATCAAAATTCTTAACCCTTTGCGAACGTATTAATTTCCAACGAAAGAGCACTGATACATAACGAGCAAGATTATGAAGGATAAACAAGATTTATCAATTCTTTATTGAACATTAGATGTGTGTTTAGACCAGCGACTCTTAAACTAGAGTCCGCGAAAATATATAAAAAAAATTTATCTATACTCGAACGAGATATTTTCGTGGAATTATTTACAGAAAATATTGTAAGAAGATCTATTTTGACCAAAAAATGTTTGTTTGTTTGAAAAATTAAGTCAGAAAAAATTTGTTCAAGAGGAGGTCCGTGAAAGAAATTTTACACAAGTAGGAGTCCGCATACTACATGACTTTAAGAACCGCTGGTTTAGACAAATTTAAAAATTGTATTTTCCATTGTGTGGTATCTTTGAAAGCAGTCTCCAATATACAGTCCTAGTTTTCGACTACACATCTTTCGGCGACTTTCTTTTTGCCTTTTTGGAGTATTATATTCGAATATCTTAACAAGCGAGAATACCTAATTACAGTTGAACGTAATTTGTAAAGTATCTCTGAAGCTTGTCGATTTCTTCACTCTCAAAAAGTGACTGACTCGCCACGGTGTTTTGCATGGCGAGTGTGGAACTACCGCATTTTTTTAATATCAAGTTTCGTTATCTCTGATTTGTTTTGTTCGTGATAAAGTCGCTTAGACACTTAACACTTTGATGTACATAGCCGTCAAATCCCGTCATGCGTCATCAGATAATACTTGCTTTTTGCGCCAGAGAAGTCTATGCATACCGTCTTCGTGGACACTTGAAATTTTATCTCAATCTTCGATATTTTTTTGGAACGCAAACGCTAATTTTGTATGAACTTCAAACCTTGTATAACACGGATTTGTATTACACGACGTTTTTGTGAAACCATATAACCATGTTATACGTGTGTTATTTGACACTGTGCTAAACATCACCGTATATGAAATGCCATCGCTGCATGATCCTGATGAAATAATTGGGAATCAAATAATAAAGCAAGAATATGAAAGTGTGAAGTCCAAGGTTGATGTGTTTATCCAATTGTGCATTAGAAGGGATCCATCGCGGTGCAACGCCAAGTCTGCATTCCTTGCCGAGATTGCTCGCAACAATTCGCGAGCGGAGGATTCATAAATTCCCCCCGTCGCTAAAATTCCTCTTTTTCAACCCATCGGATGGAAATTTGTTTCATTGTAAATGATTCAGGCAACGCGGAAATATTTCTTGACTTCATAAAAGAGCTGACGGCCAGACGAGGAATAATCCGAAAGCTCCAGACCGTAGAGACAAAATGAATAAGATAAAATCCTAACATTTTCTATTCGGTTGCGAGCAGTCGTTTCTATCAAACGTTCCTTCCAGCTGTCTTCTTCTCCGGCCCGAATGCAGCATCGCATATCAAAACTAATTTTCATATTTTGCATCATCTGCTGACCTCCAGCGTAAGATTGTCCATCAAGAAAGTCACTTATACCTCAAAAATATTGAAAACATTTAGATTAAATAACAATCATACAGTTGAATATGAGCAGTGTGCGCTTTCTGCTGATTTGTTATTCTCACACGATAATTTCATGGAATCGTATGACAAACTATTCAAGCATGTAGGTCAAAATGTTCGATGGACAAACAGGCTTTCAAAGAAAGTCAATACAAAGCCAAATGGACGTAGGATGTCGCTTGAAGATAAAGAAACACCGACGCACTTGTTTCTCGCTCAACAGATTTTATCAGGCGACAGGATGTCGATGTTTGAACCTATTTATCTACAGATCCGATGAAATCCATTGAAGAACGAAGTCATTCGTCAATATCACAAACTTTCACGCGTTCGCCTCGCCACGTAATCTGCCCATTGTCACTTAAACTCTTCCATATTTATTTGATGATAAAATTCATGAATTATCAAAAATGACGCTCGAGGGCTGAGACAGAGAGAGTATGTTGCGTACATCGTACGATTGTATAGATCGTTAACCCAAATTTATCGACTAATAATGATATAATCAATCGATTTCAAATGTATTGTTTATGTTTACTTGAAGAAATGAACGAATATTGTTTGCTATCGACAGTGTTTATTTATTTATATACAAACTTCATACACGCTGCGACGGTCCTGAGAGATAAATGGATTTGTACGGATGATAACTGGCGAACATACAAATATAGCATTTATGATGATTTAAAATTAGCTCACTTCAAAGGGTTAATATATTTACTTTTGCTGTGTAAAAATCATTTTTTTGGACTACCCTTTTTTAACATTTCCATGGTTAGTTTCCCACTAAAAATACATTTTTATCCTCTCAATCTATAATATTGTTGTACGCACGATCAACGAAATTGACCTAAAGCATTTGTGAGATCAAATTTTGCCAATTAGTTTCTTGTTGGTTGAAATCTAATGATAATGGTTCATATTTCACAATCTATTACAGTAAGATTCCGCTTAACACTGTTTCAGTATTACGCTGTAGGATTGGTATTCCTCAAAATTATGCACAATTCTAATGCAATTATATGAACAAAGAAATTATCTTCCTGAATTAATGTTTAATGTTGATGAGATGGGCCTTTTTTGGAAGAAAATACCAAAAAGTTAAATCAGAACATAAGATAATTTATTGTTGATGTCGATAAAACTGTCAAACTACTTAAGATATTGAAGAAATTATTGCAAACTACTGATGAATAATTAGTAGAACAACGAGTGGGATTTCCTAACAAATGTTAAGCTACTAAAACGGAAATTATGGATAAGTTTATACTTGATGATTTAAATTTGAAGTGATTAAGTCTATGAACCTCGTTTAACAACGTTTCATTTAGCGCTGAACTGATTGGTATGTACGCCCGCGTTAAGCGGAGTCTCACTACTCTTGCATCATACAATAACGCGTCACCGACGACGCTGTAATTGTATCCCAGCCGTCGAGACTTAAATTGTAATACAAGAGGTTAAATTCAAGCGACTATTATATTTGAATTTATTTTATCGCCGTCTCCTGTTTTTTTTAGAATTCAGGCAGCTGAAGATCATTATTGGTCAAATTTAAAAGGTCTCGTTAACTGTTAAATTATTGTACACGTTTGAATCTATTTCGGACGTCGTTTTCGATGTCAACCCCCTTCAACGCGGCGTCTGCAGAGTTATATAAATTCTCATTAAAAATATGGTCGACGACCCAACGAAAGGTGTAAGTTTTGGATTCGAACGGATGAAAATCTAATGAACATTTTGATGGGCAAGTTTTAGAATACACCTCTCGTCTGAATAAAATTCCATATGTCTGACGTATGCAAACAGCCCGACGTTATAGAAAGCCTTTAAATTCAGCTGAACTTTGTTGTTTTATTCGAGGTACATAAAAGCTTACTTTGCACTGTGTGTGCACTGAACTATAAATTCGTTTTACACGTCCCCTAAATGTGTCAATATAAAGACGAGCTCGATTTACGCCCCCCGCCGTATTGGGGCCTAAATATAGCGTGAATTTTAAAAGCATTGCAACATTTTTAAGTCGGCAATTCGTCTTCGTCCTTCGGCCGGACACGTGAAGTTGAAAAATGTCCTCGATATTTGAGCTCTTTCTACGTTTGCGACTTGTTGAATATTGAAACGCTTGTGCAGGGCGAGGACGTTTACTGCGGCCATTGTTTGTAATATAATTTCGTCGTCAATCATCTGATATTGGAATTGTCCTTTGTTCGTCGTAAAAAATTGAAATTTGATCCTCGAATAGGGACCGTCATCGTCGCCCATTGCGCTGTCATTTCGGATGGAAAAAATGTGATTCACGCGACTAATACCCTTTGTACAATTAACGACGCAAATATTTGCTCCCCCCATTAATACTCATCGAATTCTTAAATGCGTTCATACATGATTCAGACTGTTTGCCTATATTAATGACTTGATGCATTCCAAAAAATGTGTTGAACACTCGTATGCTTTTTGAATTAAATAAATATTAAAAAGTCTCTTCCTCTTTCATAGCTGAAATATAAGACCACTGTTAAAAAGGAAATGTCAAGATGTGGACACGTGGTTCTTGTCAACTGGACAGTTAGAGTACTTACTCAGACTGCAATGTCACGAATATAAAAATAAATCGCATAAGTAATCTAAATATATCTTTGGATTTAAATACAATCGCTGTATGTAGAGTGTTATTTTAAAAGACAAAGAACGAAATGGATCGATAAACAACGTGCAGAAAATTATTTGGATCAAATTTAATGCAAACTTATCATAAGACAATATATTATAAAACATTTAGTGATTGATTGATTAGATTTATTTACTCTATTGGGTTCAAATCCAAATTGTAAATTAAAAAGTGTTAACCGTACTTGTAAATTTAGAAGGTCGAAACCATTGTTATTTCTGATTGATCGTCTTGATCCAGGCTCACCCTGGTTTCCCCAATCGGAAAATCGATCGAGTCAAATCTAAAAAAAGGGACCCGCAATCTTCGTCGCGGCTGCCTCACGCAGCCTATCTCGAGTCGTGGAGAAGTCCGGGGATCGGACACACCCATGCGCCTCTCATCTTAGCCTGAAAAGCCTTGACGAGAAAAACGGGGGCGTCTGTCGCTCAGTAGCGATGGGGCTCCGCAGCCCCGAGACGGACGCGCAGCATACGCAACAGAAATCCGTATTTTATCTCCGTAGAGCATATTCTTTATATCCGACCGCTCATTCGACCACACCGAAATGGAGTAAAATGGAACTCAAATTTATTTACCATTTGTGATACGGCGACGATCACGAGGCAGAAGCTTCCAGATGTAACGGAAAATTAACACACGGTGGAAAATGAAGTTTGCACGCCAAGAATTAACACGACCAGTCCATAAGGCTCCCCAGAAAGAATAGACAGTCTCTTTATCCTGCAACCCTTAGGATCGGGTGCAAGGTCCGAATTGCTTAAAAACGGCCCGCTTTAGGCCAGATCCACACTATGGTGCCGGTAACGGTTCGATCTCGCTCCGATCCCGGTCCGATCAAATATTCTTGCATAAGAAACAATCAGAGTATTCACACTATCGGATCGTTCCAATTCCGTTTCTTGTATGAGAATATTTGACCGGACTGAGACCGAGAGCGAGATCGAACCGTTACCGGCACCATAGTGTGGATTGGGCCTTAATGTCCAAAAATCAATAATTAATGGCAGAAATTATTACTTTGTACGATACAAAATATTAATTTATGTAAGAGCGAAACACAAGGTCGTAAATGCGAACCGTCGTAAGTCGAGGACCATCAGTATATCGTCTCGATAATGTTGAAATTTCCATGAATTTGACACATAGAATTTCAAAATATGCATCAATTTGAGTTTGAATAATCTTTCTAAAAATATGACGCTTTTTGCGGTAAAGTTAAATTTAATTTCGTATTAATTAATGTCTGATGTCATATTCGGCGGTTACTACAATCCAAACCAAGATCTGAGTAAATCTTTGCTCTTGTATGGTGACTCGTTTCTTCAAACTATTAGCGAATTTGCACTTCAAACAAGCTTAGTCGCTTTGTTTGCTGGCAAATTGTTATTCGGAAAGATTAGGCTTACTTGCAAATGTTTTATTGTCTTTGTTTGTAAATCGCGTTTTCTTTTTTTCTGTTAGATCTTGCATTTTTTAATCAAAGTTTCCTGGCTTTATTTAAATTATCACAGAATCACAGATCAATTTATGTTTTGGCAGCTACAATATGTTTGTAACATTTGATTTTACGAATCATGTTGATTTGCTTGAGGAATTTAAAATAAGGTTTATGAGATTTCGGATCAATTTCATTTGATGTATCCACATGAGTGTGATATTATAGAGTTGTTGACACTCAGTTGGATGTCAATGGATTGATGGCAATTGGATAAGACAGGTTGACAACAAATGATGCATCGACAGTGGAAAATGAGTGAATAGAATGTGTATACGCTTTTTAGGAACATCAAGTTTTTAAACGACTGCTGTCAGTCTGACGGGTTTAAAATGTTTTATAGTGACGTGTATAAATTGCATCTGCGATATTATTGACGGCGCCAAAAGGGTTAACGCGATGCTTTTAACATTCGTGCAAATGTATTGTTTTAGCGAGAGAAGCATACATTTTATCGAATCAATAACTGCGGCAAAAGTATCGAACTATAATAGGCAGCCAAGTTTTAACATAATTCGCCGCAATTATGTGGAATGTTTGAAAGGTGACCGTATCAAATTGTCTGTCCTCAATTGTGTTTGTTGGAATAGGGACTGGGAAATAGCGTCATCGTGTGGAAGTATTCGATCGATATCGCAAGCTGCCCTAGAGTCATCGTTGCGGTAATGACAGTCATCAGCTCGTTATATCCTGGAACTTTCATATGCAATTTGAGAGGACTCTAATTTTAATCCTTTCGCAATACCCAATAGCGTTGCTCGCTTTCCGCCGAGGCACACAGCATTACTCCTTATTTTTCCGGCGTAAAAATTAATAAAGGCTTTTCAAATTGCTTTTTTCATGAATAGGCTTCCGAATTTGGAAAAAAATATCCAGCAAATATTGACACAGTATTTGAATATACGCGTTCGAGTGAAATTGAGGATTTTAGAAGTAAAACAAAAGGAGAGATGATTGAAAAATGTTTGAACGGATTGTTATCGCGCAAATAATCCGCGTTTAAAGGAATAATGTATATTTTAAATTTCTGATACGCCGTTGGATCTTCTTTCAATTCCAAACTTCAAAAATTTATACAGGATCAAACAAAAAATTGTATCGGATTCATGAATGAATTATGACATCATCGATCGCACCCAATGCGACAACACTCGCTTTTTTCGGTTTTGCGGCTTTTCAGCGGATTCATTACATTGAAATATTCAACACCATACGACCGCGATTGGTGACCGATTTCGTAGCTATTATACAATCCGCGGTGTTAATCGCGCGATAATGATATTTCAACGTTATCTTCAAATAATTCGTTATTGATGTCCACTAAACTATTTCGTCGATTATCTATCATCATAGTCCTTGCATATCTGAAATTAAATGCTATCTATGATTGCGACATCTTAATGATATGTTACACGAATTCGCGTTGTATGATACAAAAAACTGATTTTAATTTCAAACTTAAAATATTGCAATTTTTTATATAAAAATACGATTATTGAATCAATGGTGATTAAAAATATAACATAAACAATACTAGTCGACATTGAGCAAAAGCATTTTTTTATTGGCGAAATTTTCATAATTTTTTTCAATAGCAACTTGAGCAAGTTTTATTTTTAGCAAAAAATCTGTTAATTTCGATTGTTTGCTTTGGCTGAGAGATCTTTATAAATTTCGTTGTATGAAGCCTAAGCACTTGTGGAGTTCTCTTTTAAATTGTGTGCTTCTTTCAGCGGAAGGATCTTCGTTTAAAAAATATATTCTCAATTGTTCGGCCAAATTTAGGGCCTTTTTTAAAACCTTTTTAAGATAAAATATTTAATAATTTCATCGTCTCCGTCTGTATTATCATCCTCGTTGGATTATCTCATTTCCACCAAATTTGCTTCATATCTCGTATATATTTCTCCAATAATAATTCTTGAATATCATCGACTGATATTTTTTTCCAGCGTGGATTGAATAAAGCGTCTCCTAATCTTTGCATATGTTATGTTGTAGTTACTTATATTTGGCATATTATTGTTATTTGACATACAGTAAGCTGTATTCTGCAACAAGATAAATAGTTCAACATCTAGGTAACTGGAATCTATGATCAAATAATCGAAATTCCCCAATTCTCGAAGCATGTAAGGGTGAAACCGTATTTTGTATTAAATTTTGGTGCAACTTATATACTAACATTAGCTCTGTTTTTTTAATACCAAAGTAAATAGTTGTTCTCTCAATTTATAATTTTGTTTAAAAATATTATTGAATATTAATGTAGGCTTTCCAGCGCCAAAGGGATAAAGTAAAACGTTGTAACACTTATTAAAGCATATTTACTGCCTATTGTAGTTAAAAGAAGATCGTGGTCTGTAATGAGGTAGAAGAGGTTTTTCTGTGAGTGCTTTAACTCAATTACGACGGCTAGACAAGTATTTGCATAACTAAATTCGTACTCGTAGCATTTTGTCGCCTTTCAGTTTTTTCTTGTTTCTGACTGCTTCTCTTTATTCAAGATATTAAACTCCATAACGAAACTCCGTGACATATGAATAGATAAATAACAGTTTTTCGTCGTCGATTTAGCAACCCCCTCGTATTGGCACGTGGCAGATGTATCAGTCGCATATGATGGCAATAAAAAAAAGTTGATTTCATGTTAAATTCATATTTATGTATCCTCTGGTTAACCTTCGAACGGCAATCGTTCGACTTTCTTCAGCCGAATCAATAAGAAATAACGCATTAGACTCATTCAGTACCAATCTGATAACTATTTCATTTTTGTTTACCTCAGGAAAATAAGCCTTCCCAAGCAGACGATATAATATATTATTTGCTACACGTGTTTGAAGTTAAGCGAAAGAGAAAATGAGCTGCCGATGAATGCGAGAATTTTCACGATATGCTGCAAAAAGAGTCGATAAATTATGAGGCAATTACGGACAATATATTGGTCGATCGGAGCGAAATGTCTTCGAGAATGCCGGCCAACATATTGGATCTCGTACGGTTGGTCACATCGACGTTTTTAATTTTAAAACACACGAACTTCATTTGTACCCGCCGAGCCTCATGGGAAATTCAACAAGTAATTGAACTATCCGTATACAAGTAATAATGTATCATTTTTCAGCAGCACTTCAATATTGCAGGAAATAAATGTATTTTTATGCGACGGAAGGCGTCGGCTGCGCCCCCCTCTTTATGGTGGCTTAATTAATTTGGAAAAGTTTGATAAATGTAGTAGTATGGATCCATGAATTTCGGAAAATTCACAAATGAGAAAAGGGACTTAAACCCTCAAGGTTAATTTGGCTCTAGGCCAAAAACAATAACTTTCAGTGTTTAGTTCTCCTACATTTTCATATCTTGAATACTGAATAGAACCTCCCCTAAAATATTTTTGTTTAATTTCAAACCCTTATATACTCGAGCAAGTAATACGGAAACTAATCCAACGAAATAGGTACTGAAATGAAATGAAAAATGGAAAGCAACTTATGCACAAAAAAATCATTTGCGAAATATCACGCTGTCTCATGAGTTTTTGCATATTTCGTGTGCTAATGTGAGACTTGCAAGCTCACCGGGTCTTTTTTATGACTTTCGCGATAAATCTCCTCCGTATTTGTCAGTCTGTAGTCTTAACATTTCAAAACGAATAACAACTTTTACATCTCACGAAATGCAATATCCAACTCATGAGCTGCGCTACAAGCCACAAGATTTCAAACTAATACTGAATTATATACAAACATACTGTTGATACATCGATCGATTTAAGAATTAGATTGTATTTTTATAAAAGGAGCGTTCTCATGGAAACATAAGACATCATACAGCACGATAATTAATAAATAATAATCATTTTGATTAAAATTCACACGGAATAAAATTTCAACTAAAACTTTAAATATAAAGTATTATTTAACATTATCAAATATGTTCTAAAATGCTTAATTAAACAGTTTTAATGTTGTGCAGAATACGGATCTGGATAGCCTACTTTAATCAGGATATATTTTAAATCTAAATTGCCCCAAATGTCACTCCTAAAAGTAAAATAAAACAACAGGAATGCATTAAAATCTAAATTAAATTTATAATTTGGCCGTATTCATCAATTTGGGCTATGTGAGTCCTGATTCCAATTTTACATGTATCACGAAATGATTTTATTCTGATGTCGTTTGTCATCTTTGAACGACAGTTCCGATTAGAAGCTCCAACTATTCGATGTAATCTATTTGAATATGGTAAAATTGTAAATAATTAAATTGTTTGATTAGAATATGAATAGAATAGAATTATGGCTTTTAACATTTCGTTTTGCCATAAGAATTTTACAAATTTATGCATGAATTTACCTTTGTACAAATATATTTATACAAAGACGTTTCGCATACATAATTTTCTAAAACCAAAGCAATGAGCTAGTCGGGCACAGTTTTGCGAATTGATGCGAAAGACTGACGACTGCATAAGATCAGATCGGTATGCTAACTTATTTTCAAACAGAATTTGCCTCAACCTCACCCTCTGACAATGTAATCAATCATTCAACTTCGTGAGGATGGCTTTTCTAATTTTGTATGCAACTCTCGATATATCCAGACATACGATTCTTCAGCTTGCGTTGGAATTTAAAGAATCGCAAAGAATTTTTGACATTAAGAAGAATATTATTTTCAAATGTATTCCAAAGTTAGTTCGGCGATATCTAATATCGTATCCATATGCGGATTTAATAAAGTTCAACTGTATTTGTAATATTTTCTATTCGATATCGTTTTATTTATATTAAAAGATAAGAGCTTGCTCACACGCAAAATGCTTTCATATGCCATCGCCCACACAAAACAATTGTCCCGCGTTCATACTTCTTACGCGTTGAATTCGAAAAAAATCGAAGTTGTTGTCAATATCTGTACATGATATCAGTAAACAGTCGAACTAGAAAGATGAATTTACGAAAGAGAGTACATACTCTTATTTTCAAATTTGCAAGATTTTGAGAACAGGGCAGGGACACTCATTGGAAGTGTAGAAACTATTTTAAGATCCACATAATGAACATCATATAGATCTTCACCCTGAAAAGAAGGGGCTGGACTTCAGTAAAATCAATATGGTTGTTTCGGAAACTTTTCCATTACCTTCTAAGGAAAAGTACTCAGTTTTTGAAACCCGCTCACATTCGATCGCAAATACGCGACTGTACTCATCAAATGGTTAATCATACAAGGAGGTGATTTTATAATAAATATGATATGAATGTGACCCTTTCCCATACATCAATATGGAAGAGATCCTAGCCTTCCGGTGGACTGTCTTTAGATCAATTACAAAATTTGATTACAGATTACAGAAATATCACACCCTATTCAATTGGTTAGATCTTAATAATTTCCTAGTTGACATATGGATATTATATAACAATATTTTGTGCAAGCATTGTAACGTTAACGTTATAACCAGACAACCGCATAGCGTTTTATTGGGAGAATGCTATACAATGATATAATTCGTCACGCTCTCAACTTGCGCCTTCGATTCTATGGAACAAGAACCATTTAACAATCACTGCAATAACACATTTCATTGCTGCAAACACGAGGCTTTCGTTCGACAAACAATAATTCCGCTCTTATTCATGCAACCCATATAATCGCCGATGTGTCGCCCGTTTCGTAATGAGCATCACTTTCGCGATCCCACTGCGCTGTATACATTATATATGCTATTTCCCCATGTACGTTTGTTTTTTTTTTTCTTTTCTGGGAGTTTGATTGATCAAGTTTCAATGGCTGGGTAAAAAATTCATGTTTCTCGTACAAAAAAAATGTGTTTTGCGCCAGAACGATGTGGACTCGCTATCGCGTTACAAATTTCAGGTTTGCGTGTCTTCGCGTATGACTGATGAATGTTGGAAGAGTTCCTGAAAATAAATCACGTATTTTTACGTATTATTTTCTTGTATTTGATTGTCAAGTTGACAACTCTTTTCATTTTATTTGAACTTTCCACATACATACTTACCTAATGGTGCACGCGCTAAAATGGCGGATATTTTGAACGAATGTAAACATAAATGAATATATGTCGACAATTTAAAACTCTACGTATCATTACTATGGAAGAAAATTTAGTTCATAATATTAAACATGTGGAGCATAATATTTTTTAATACTCAAGGGAGCAATATTTCATTGCGCTCTTTTTAAGATTAATAACGTAAAAGTAATATGATGTCATTTTTTATTGCCAATAATACTTACTAAATTATCCGTCTTTGGAAGCCTTCGGGAACAGTTGACTGGGAAAGTTTTTAAATTAACGTGGCAGTGCACTTGGTTGAATTTTATTACATGCATGTTTATTTTTGATTTTTTTCATGAAGGGCGTTAAAAACTTATGTTACGACTAGGGAATCCAATCCCGGGACTAGGACGTAAACGTAATCCCGATAAATTCGGGATTGAAATTTTTATCTAACCGAAATCGTACACCTCACCAGCACGATGAAGGCTACTAAATCGAGACATTCCCGCCGAAATCCGAACGCTTGGAAACAGTGGTGTAACTACTAATTGGCGAGCTTAGGCGACACATAGGGGCTGTGACTGTCTAATATATGTATACAAATATACAGTACATATATGTTTTCAAATTGTTATATTAACCTTTCCCTACCGGTGATGTATTTACTACACCTCGACTCTAATAATGGGCATATCGATATGAAATATAATAGATGCGGGGTTCAGAATTTTTGTATTGCTCCGTAATATAATTAAGAATCACATCACAGTATTATAGTATATAAGCATTCATCTGCAACGACGGAAATAAATAATTTGTCAGGAAATCAGGAATTTTGCGAGTTTTAGTTCGTGTCTCAGCAGAAAGGAATTTTATCAGTCAAAAGTCACGACGTTATTTAAATATGAAACTCTTCAATGCTTAAATTTGGATTAACTCTGGTATTCCTATTGTATGTGTATTCTGAACCAAAAAAAATAGTTAGATAGAGCCACACCATGAGCCATTATTTTGCAATGATTGATTAAAATATCATTTTATTAATAATTTTTATTTCACATTTCACTCATTGATCAAACCTAAAATTCCATTTTTATATGAAAACACAAAATCTATTCCTGTATCGTAATTATTATTGAATGCTCATTAATTGAACTAAATTTAGGTGGTATAGTTTTTGCGGCACCCATTATCCATGTCCGAAAGTAATGATTTCTAATTAATATTTAAATGTACTTTGATTCGATCATACACATTGACTTTTATGAATATTTTCACTGATATCGAATTTGAGCAAGCCAAGCACATTAGCACTCATATCCATTAGTATTGTAATTTATATGTGGACGATACTAATAAATCACACGTTTGTTTCAATGTTTGCTATTGATATTTTACACTCCCCCTCTCCGACTCAACCCCATTGAAAAAATCGTTTTATATCATTTAATCGGGGGGTGTAAAAAAACGAATTTTCGCTTATTCATCATGCGTATGCGACACTTGTGTGGCCCTCGAGCACATGAAATATGATTTGGATGTAATTTCCCGCACTTACCTTTGTTTCCCATGATTTGATAACAGGTAGAGTATTTTTACCACTGTGATTAATGGCCATAAAAAACGAAAACTGATCACGCTGTTATCTCTCGCGTTTGCTGATAACGACAAGCGGTTGCGGTTTAGTCGAGGCTTCATTTTTAGTGGCTCTGAGTATGTCGCGCTGTGTGGTTGGTAATTTCGTTTCGAAAAAAGTTGTTTTTGGCGCGAGTCGTTTTCGGTGATTCATCCTGGTGTTTTCTAACCTTTCCTGTTTGTGATCTCATCAACACTGGATGCCGTGATATCACAGCGTGAGTAATTATGATTGTGCCAGATTTCGGGATCTATTTACCTTAAAGACAAATTCAATTGGTCATCTTAAGATCTCACTTACTTTATGTCAAAGAATGACCTTTTTTCATTTTTCAACATCATATTTTGCAAATTTACAGATGACTGCTTACATATTTAAATCTATGGTGTTTGGTTACATGAATGTGTGATAGGAAAATTCCTCGTAAATAGCAAGTACAGCGATACAAAACTAATAAAACTACATGGTGAACTAAAACTATTACAAACATGTTATTCCCTGAACGTAAATGTATACTTTCCACGCGAAATATTATTTATTTCTCTCAGTCAACTGCAATTTTGAGATAATGCGATACTCACTTTTATAACATACAGGAGGTCCATACATTTTATATCCGAGATATAGATACTTATTTATTCTGTTGAAACTTCTATGGAATACATGATGACAAATCGCTTGTTATTTCGTTTGTATTACAATGATCAACAGCGTCGACCGGTGATACTAATTGTTTTTATACTGAAAAACTTATCAGACTCTCCCCATTCACTCAGCTCACATTTAACCTGAATTTTCTTCATTCAATTTGAATCATTTCTTTAAAAAATCATCGTAAATACGCAAACTACAGCATCACCGTTAACACCTTATAGACCGCAAAAAATACCAGTAAACTGTTTATTTATTTACATACAAGCTTCATACACGCTACGACGGTCCTGGCAGATAAGTGGATTTGTACGACGATAAGTTGCAGACAAGCAATTATAGAATTTAAGATTATGAAGATTTTAAATTAGCTCACTACTCAAAGGGTTAGGTGGTACTTTCAAAGTAAAATAATTTATCAATGCGCTTTGATGAAAGGCCACTTATTCTGTATATTACATCTGTTTTTTAAACAAGAAGGCTGCGAAACGACTTTTAACACGTACATATTTGTCACCCGTAAGGTAAACATACTTTTGATATTTATCTTGAATGACTACTAAGGAAACATTGTAGATTGGCTTTGTATATGATATGATGAAATGTATTTGGAATTTCCTGTAAAAAAATAATTAATTTAATCTATCTATAATAGGTAGTGTTTTTGCGGCATCGACTGTTTAAATAATGACCACAATTAATATTGACTTATTTGTAATACTGTTTTATAATGACTGTTTACGTTGTTCATTCACGCATTTTTCGCATTGAAATTTTATTGGCAGCGTTGACTCATACCGTAAATAAAATTGTTCGCGCAATGCTTTGATCTAATATCAAAAATGCATTTTGTGCAAAAGCTGAGGGTCGTTTTACGCCCTGTGCATAAGCAAATTAGGTGGTGTCTGATATCGACACGTCCCAGCCGAGGAGAAGATGCAATGAAAATCCTTATCTATCGTCAGAATGTCGACAGAATAAAAATCTGATTTGTATCCTTAAGGCCCCTTAGTTGATACTCAGGTTAATATCCGTTTGATTCGAAATCGATAGGTTTGGAGCTTGTTATTTTCCTCGTCGTTTGCTAACCAAGACGAAAATTGCCATTGCGGTAAAAAAATAGAATTATGCTGCTACGAACAGCAACCGACTGATTCGATATTTTCATAAGAGAAAAAAATGATGTCGATGTTTGTCGAAATACAAAATAGGGGTTGCATTTGAGGCTCGATTAAATCGAAACCCCTCCGCAACCGCGTCAGGCGCTTTTATGGATAGGCGAGCAAGAAATTGGAGCGTAAGCGATTTGGACGACCTACGACGTTCCAAGAATAGTTTAATTACTTTCACTTTCATAATAATCAACCTTGATAAGGGGAGCCACTGTTTTCCATCTTTTAAATTGTGTGGGTCGGATATAAGCATGAAATAATTGCGTCGGCTGTTTATTTAAGTTTGACTTATAAATTACTTTAATAGGGGTTTATGCGGAGAAGATTCTATGTGTTCGCGATTTATCATTTATATCGTACGTCGTATGACAGCATAAATTTGACACCGAACATTTGCCGCTCGTATTGGATAACGCTCTAATTGTTATTTGAGTACCTTATTCGTTTTTCATGATTGTTTCAATGCTTAGCTTTCTAGGCGAAAAATGAGTAATATTCCTATTATCTATGTCGTTAAGTATGATTATTTTAAAAAAATATGTTTTTTGTGCATATAAACCCAGCCATAAAGCGACCTCCAACTTTTTCTCATTGTTTAAGAGATTCCAAAAAGGATATCCTAAATTATTCATAAAATACTAATGTTAGTCGATTCGACTAACATAATATGCCGCACTGTTTTTTTTCCATAATAAGTAGTGACTGCTCAGATATTAGAGATTGTAGTTATAATCCTCATGTAACTTACCATTTTAATACATACATTTTGTATTACATACTTAAACTTAACTCTACTGCACTGCAATATAATTCATGATCGATTTGGCGCTGATTTAATCTAAGCTCGTGCTATCCTTTAATAAACACACTGCGCGTGCGCATTTTCATTGCACAACATCTGGAGATCAGTGATCACGGTCGTGGTCCCCAGATGTGATCCACGATCGCACGTCTTCCGCGCTGTAATTAAATCTCGTCAATGGATGCTTTAAGAATTCCAATATGGCGTTTTGGTTTAACTTAATGATATAATAAAAACGTCTCAGCATCCAAGATTTATGTGTGGAGAGGCGGTGGTGTTTGATTTAAGTCACATTAGAATTGCATAATTCTTTTGCTTTCATCAAGCGCGTCTTCTTGAGCACTAAAACATGAGAAATTACTGGCATAAGCTCTATATTTTTCTTATAGTGCCACATTCATCAAGCGATGTTACCATAGATTTTTCTAAGATAAACGATTTTAATATGATGTTATTATGAAGAAACAATTGGCAACATCATTATTTTTTATTTATTTAATGATGCAAATTTTTGTGCAATAATTCGGCTTAAAAATTGTTCCGTTGGAGTAGCAAATAATATTTCAGATGACATTGAAGACGTCGAATAACAAGAGTGTCTTAAAATATTGACTTCGTTGTTTTCATTCAACAATCGTTTAATCAATTACAATTGAAAGCCAACCAGATGACGCATTGAAAGGACCGACAGAGCAGACCGTTACATTGCAGACGAAGTGTTCACAACGCCAAAACATCTTTCTTGTACTCGTATGTTAGGTACGATATGGCTATTGATGTTCATGTAGATATATTTGCGCGATAAATGTTTTTTTTTTTCAAAATTCACATGAAATTGTTCATTTGGAGTGATTGTAACCATATTGATATTTTTGAGGGTGATTATATTAGATCCGTTATCGGGTGAAGGTATCTCTAAGGATTCGAAAACTTAAATACGTGGGATCCATCTCCACCCAAAGAAATTTAATCAAGAACTATAACCTCCACAATTCAGCACGGTAATCGGTAGTATGTATGTACTATGTTGGTGAGATGGAATATCAAAATATATAAAACTTTGATATGAGCCAGTGGTTCTTAAGTTTTTAAGTGATCTGCACCCCTCAAATCTGAAAATAGGTCTCCGCACCGCGTTCAAAAATGTGTTTAGATTTTTTCATCTAGAAAAATACATTTTTTGCGAAATATATTATTTAATTAAAATATATATATATTGGGTTGGTGCAAAAGTTAGGGCCGTTTTTTACATATACAATTAAACATTTTTTTTAGACTTGTAGTATTTATTTAATCAATTATATAATTTCTATCTGTTCTTATAACCTTCTCCCATCTTTCTATCAACTTTTTAATACCATTAGTGTAAAATTCCGTGGATTTTGATGCGAAAAATGTAGTAAGGGGTGTTTTTACCTGCTCTATTGTATCAACTTTTTTATCATTTAAAACATTTTGCAGTGATCGGAATAAATAAAAATCGGAAGGAGCAAGATCTGGAGAGCACGGTGGATGCTTGATAACATCCCAATTCAACTCATTTAGCTTGTGTTGGGTCATCAAAGTCTTACATGGTCGCGCGTTGTCGTGATGAAACACTACCCCTTTTCTGTTTACCAATTCTGGTCTATTCTTTTGAAGGGCGATGTTCAATTTGGATAATTTCTGACAATATCGTTCTGCTGTAATTGTCTGATTGGGTTTCAAGAGTTCAAAATACACAATACCCTTACAATCCCACCAAACACAAAGCATAATTTTTTTTTATGGATTTCGGCCTTCAAAGTTGTTAATGGGGCTTGTCCAGGTATAGCTCAATGTCTTTTTCTTGTCACGTTGTTGTACACGACCCATTTCTCATCTTCCGTTACCAAACGATGCAAAAAAGGTTCACATTTTTGTCTCGCACTCAAAGTAACGCACGTTGAAACACTATCCAATAAATTGGCAGCCGACAATTGATGAGGTATCCAAACGTCGTACCGCGAAACCATCCCCATACGCTTCAAATATCTTAATACAATTCTTTGGTTGACTCCCATCATCGTCGCGATCTCCCTGGTGGTTAGACGTGGATTGGTGTCAATTATGACTTTAAACTTGTCGTCATCAGACTTCAATGGCCGCCCGATATGTGGTTTATCAATTAGTGAAAAATCCCCAGATCGGAATTTTGTAAACCATTTTTGTACCTGTCGAACTTTGATGACATCTGTTCCATACACTTCGCAAATGTTTTTGGTTTTCACACTCGCGGTATTGTCTTTTCGGAATTCATAAAGTAAACAATGACGTAAATGCACTTTATCGACCGACATTTTGAAAAAATACAAGGGGTTTTCACTGTACTCTGGCCAGGCCAAAACTGAATAGAAAGTAGAAGGAAAGCATCCTTTATACAATGGAATAATTTAAAAGAAGATCCTATTCATCATTTTTGAAGAATTTTTTTTTTTACCTAGGATCATAAAAAACGGCCTTAACTTTTGCACCAACCCAATATATATACATTTTATATATCAAATATTAGATTGACCAGTTAGAAATGTCGTTTTTTTTCATACTTACTTTTTGACCATCAGTTGTGTCTAGGGAATCCAATCTCGAGCCAAAATTTCGTGCTCATGAATCCTGGGATTAATAAAAATTCCCGCTGAAATCTGGACGCTTGGAAACAGTGGCGTAACTACTAATTGGTGAGCTTATGCGACACCTAGTGGCAGTAACTGTCTAATCTATGTATACATATATGCTTTGAAATTGTTATAATAACCTTTCCCTACCGATGATGTATTTACTACACCTCGACTCTAATAATGGGCATATCGATATGAAATATAATAGATACGGGGTTTAGAATTTTTGTATTACTCTGTAATATAATTAAGAATCACATCAAAGTATTATAGTATATAAGTATTCATCTGCAGAGACGAAAATAAATAATTTGTCGGAAAATCGGAAATTTTGCAAGTTTTAGTCCGTGTCTCGGCAGAAAGGAATTTTATCAGTAATGTCTTAAACTATTGAAAATCCCGATCCCGGGGACTAATGAAATCCCGGGATTGGATTCCCTATTCACAACAAGAATCCAGAAACCACCATAACATAAATTCGCCCCAAACATTAATCATTTGCTTTAAAATAAGCATTAGTTATTTATATACGTAAAGTAAATCGACGATTGTAATTATTATTTTAGTATTTCATTTCGGATTCCCGTTTGCGTCATGTTTGACGTTCTACTTAAAAAATGTGAAATTATTTTTCCTTAACGGCCAAATCGCTCGTTAATGACGGACATATCGATGATGTGTGCGTTTTCGATGGTCGTTAGAACTTTTTTTTTTCAAAGTGCACATGTCGCTTATTTGAGTCGCGATAATTTGTAATGGGCGTCGAGGTTGTCATTATGGGACTGTTACGTTTTAACGCTCCTCCACTATTTGTTTATGCCGCGCTGAACGCTCTTTTTTATTGTTAAATCCGAGACAAAGAGAAAAAGGGCGTTGCCAAGGACGCTTGTTTTTGACAGGAGCACAAACTCGGTCTCTCGGAGAAATGAGCAATATTTTAATTCATCCTAATTTTGACGCGGCATGGGCATAAATTATGGGCGACGACGGATTTGCGAAAACTTAATTGATTCTAAAAATACCGAATTCGGAGCTGCTTGGCATCGGGATTGTATCGCGAAAATAAAAATGTTTATCGTGTACTATAAAAGCGGCGAATCGCAGTCCTGGTCAAATAAATGCGACTTGCAATATCGTCGGGGATTCAGTTTAACTGCCGATCTCAAAGACGACGCAGCCATTACGTCCGACTTGTTAATTGTGAGTTTGTTTTATCGCCGACGTTAATTGAATTCGAGCAACACATATTCATCGTCGAACGGAGCGTTAATCGAAAAATTCTTCAGCCAACGACGAACGATGCGTCGGTGCTAATTAGCGATCGTCTTAATTAGTGGTAAGCGGCTTAAAGACCGCTTTTGTATTCGCGATCGCCGTGTGATTTTGACATCTTCTGTGACATCTTTATCTTTTTTTAAGTGACGCTTGACACTCGCTTTCGGATACCTTTCAACTCGTTCGGCGCTTTGTGCTTCGTAATTAAGATATGGTGTTGCTATGACGTGGACCGAGAAGTATGCATCGTGAGTAAGTCGGGTTGTATTTACATAATTTTTAAAAGTTCAACAACCACAGTAGAAAATGATATCAATATCGGCTGTAAGTCTGTCATCATATAGAAAATATTTATCATTGAGTAAATGTATCAATAGACGAAACCGTGGTTGTTGGGTTTGTCAATCTGTAAAGTTGCATCACGGTAAAGGTGGCGTCAAGATAACGCTCAACATGCCGATATAAAATATAGGACTTACAAATAATATTATAGCAGAATTCCACCAATTAGAATTTGATATGTATGTAATAGAAGTATTTTGAATGCGTCTTTTTAACACTATAATGATCGATGATGCAACGTGTGTCACAGGCAAGATAATCGTTAATGAACATTATTTAACTGTTTGGCGACACAGATCCTGCGCCAAATTTTTCATCAAAAACGCATACACTACGTGGTTTTCTTGAATTCTTCAAAAAAAATTGCATTGCACATTTTGTGTTAATATGAAAAATTTACCCAGTCTTGATTTAGATCAGGGGTAGCCAAACTTCTAATCACAGCGGGCGATCTTTGTTCATTTCAAATTATAGGCGGCTGTCTACCAACATTGTATGTGATCATAAAAAAGTAGTAATTTAAAGTAAAAAATAAATATAAATTTAAAATAAGCATAGATAATATCAGGTCAGTCCAAAAGATCGTGCGCATTTTCGCGAAATTTTTAAATAAAACACAATTTAACATTTTAATCAATGGTATATTTTCCTCCATTATCTATAATTTCTCGCCATCTTACAATTAACTTTTTAATTAGGATGTAAAAACACCTTTGTTGTTGGATTGGCTGCTTATCTTTATCTTTCCACTGTCTTTTTCTTGTGACGCTATGATAAATAATCCATTTTTCGTCACCTGTTACAAAACAATCAAAAAATGGCTCTCTTTCGAAGTGCGATAAAAGGAAAGGGCACATGTATTATATATTCGTTTCCAAGCTTGTATACTTTCCCAATCCTTTTAAATGACGAAAAACCGTTCCATGAGATGAATCCATCCTTTCTGCTATCTCCACAATTTTTTTAAGAATGACGTTATGAAAATTAACAAGACATCCTGAACGGGGTTCATCATAAATGCTGCTTTCTCCAATTTTAATTTTTTAAAACCATATCTGGGTAGTTCTTACACCGCACGTATTGATGATTGGTATTCATTTTCTATGAGTATGCTTCCGATGTTTACGAAAATTGCGCACGAACTTTTGGACTGACCTGATACTAGTACATATTCAATATCTAGTTATTTTAATATGAGAAAATAATGATTTCTTCTTACAAATTAATTAGGACGGGCATCAGAGATGACCACATGGCGACTAGGAATAGTTACGCGGTTGACGCTTTGACCGCCTCTACTCTGGACTAAACAGGAGTTTTTTTTTTAGGTAGCTTTTCGAAATCCCTTTTATGGGACCATTATAAGTGAGAGTAAGAAGTACTACAAATCCCCGTTAGCCCTGCCCTCGAACCAAAAGAACATAAATAAACTACATATGTACATCTCGCGACCAGTTTACACCCAACAAATGGGCGAATATTGCTGTAATTATAATAATTTTTAAATAAATGTTTTACGCGAAACATTCGTTTATTATGGAACACATCACTTAATAAGTCAATAGTTTTGTAATTTCAAACGGATTTTGTTCTCTTGTTGACTCAATTGAGTCAATGGATTGAACACCAAAACGTTATCATTCATATTCATAGGATATATAAATTATAGGATCGACCAATCAATACCATGTGAAAAATAATAGATTTTCATATTATATCATCAGTTTTTAATCCTACGCGTATACATAAAATAGTATAATTGATTTATAAAATAATACTATTTCAGCTATTTTACAGCTATTAGTAATTGAGGTAATACAATTTAGTTGATTGTTAACATATCTTTTATATATTAACTTTTAACAGTTCAGCGAATACTGTATTATTGATCTACATTTATTTTGAGACAACCAAAGACACGATCTATGGTCCAAGCTCTGCTCATGTTTCATTACTTCTGTCTTTCAGTGTTCGTTGTATATAGAATCACATCAGCTAGCTCGCTGAATTGATCATACCAACATCTAAATAATCGCCCTTTTCCACCATTTTCTCCGTATTCATTAACCAAATTAAGATTCTATTTAATACCGTCAATTCTTGGGAATTCAACCTTATCTTAAGCACATGTCGCCCACGCGACGTATCAAAGATCTTGTTTGTCTATTCATATTCAAGTCTGATTAACCTTGGCATATAAATCCACTTCATTCACTACATCAATAATACAACTATGTACATTATTTTCAGATATAACATTATTTGTGGAGTGATTTTATTTTAGATCGAAAATAGTAATGATGTCTCATGATCCGTACACCTGACAAGTTTGTTTGTCGCTGTTGGTTAATTTTAAACGCTGTTAAAATTGATCGGGATTGTTCAGTTTTTACGATCGATTTTATTGTTCCATTATGAAAAGCTTTCGTATATAGATAAGCATTGTGGTCGTTAATATAATATCATTTTATGCTAGATATGTAGCTTGAAAGCATTCAAAATAAATGAAATGAGCAAACTTGTACTATAAAACGTATTTTTTGCAGTGCGAAAATTTAGAATGGCACAATAAACACTCGAGTGTTTATGGTGAAGTTTTATATTTTATGGTAAAATATATAAGATAAAGTTTAGCATGTGTTAAGGAGGAAGCAAGGAGACAAGTAAATCGCATATGCTATTCAGTGCAGCTTTAGAAGACCTTTCAAGAGACTAAATTGGGTAGAAACACTAATTGTTTCAGTGAATTTGAAAAATTGGAGTCTAAATTTGGGTTAAATGATACGCTCAAGTACATTAACTGTGCAAGATATTAGCATTAGTTGGGGTAAAATTAGATGAGGTAAATTAATGTATATTTATCCTGGATCACAGATGGTTGACATGTCTGGATGTATGGTCAATGAACGAATAATTAAATTTGTTAAATCCCAATATATAAAAATGTTTCATTTTGTTAAATATTATTAATGATATTCATAGAAGAAAATCTATTGCATTAAAGCAAAATCCTGTGCATTTATTATTCATCACTACTAATAACCACTAAGCGAAGGTGTTTTTTTATTGGCTAAATATTCTCATTTTCGGAGCTTTAGCAGCATTTTGAACTCTATTTTTAGCAAAAAATATGTTAATTTCGATTGATTGCTTTTGGCTGAACGATCATTATCAATTTCGTTGTATGGAATTAAGCACTGGGAAATTCTCTTATTATCTTTCAGTGGATGGATCTTCGGTTAAAAAATATATCTCCGATTGTTCGGCTAAATCTAGACCTTATTTTTAAGCCTTTTTGGGGTAAAATATTTAATAACTTCATCGTCTGCGTCTGTACTATCGTACTTTGGGTTATCCCAGGTGCCATTTCCACCAAATTAGCTTCATATTTCTTGCCCAACAAATGTTACTATTGTATTCACTCTGTTTTCAGCTGGCTAGATTAAAATTAAAATCTAATAACTAATGACTAATTCTGACTCCAAATTTTTCTAGCATGCATTCAATATTAAAGATCTTATTTCTTAGATGAATGAAGTAATGATCAATGTGAATAAATATCTGAAATATTCGTTTATATTTTCATTCAGATAGCGCATATTAACTATTTATTTATCTTATTTGATAATCTAGATCCTACAGAACTAAAATGGAAGATATCCTCATATTTAAATACATTCGAAGGCAAATTTGCCAGATTAGTTCGAACTTCTGGCGAAATACTCATTGCCAAATCCTTGTGTTGTGAATGAATATTGAGTAGGGAATTTCACCAATCATTTGGCATAATGAGTGGCATGATAAAACGCAGAACAGCACGGATCATAATTAGGCACAAGATTACTGATTTTGTCGGAAAATTTGTGTAAACAAAAGCCCTCCCCATTATGATAAAAATACGCTCAAATGGATAAGACATTTGTTTCGCTGTGGACTGATATATCGCGTTGATGTTGTAATGAGACCGATCATGAATAATGAATATAAATATACTGAGTGATATTTTGTAAGTAATTAGGGTAATGAAATATACATTCCGAATGAATTCTGGATCGATTCCAACAAGTTCCTCTCGATCCCCAATACCGAGTTAATTGATGTATGCTGTCTTCTGCTGTGGTTTGCCGCAATCTTCAATAAATCGTTCACATTTACTGTGTAGTGTTTTATTTTTTTTAGGCAGGACATTTGATGTATCCTTACGTATTATCGGAGACCGCTCGCTGTTAAGATTGAGAGCAACTGTTCTCACCTATGGAATGATATGGAAGCCATTGTACGTCAGGTGGCGAAGGAGGACACCCATTACCGATATTCTTCTACATAAAACTGTTGATAATAATCACCAAGTAGAGACATGTGTACGTACACATTCATACATCCGGTAGTATATTAGCTAATGGATCCCGGGGGTTTGCGGTACACATGTCTCTCCGAGCACACATGTACACGTGTCAGACGAAACGGTACCATTTTTACGGGCGATGTAAATTTACATCAGCATAAAAAATAGATAAAGCCTTTTACCTGTGGGGTAGATAACGCCAAATTGAAGGTTTCGTGTCCCTCCCTCCACGTCCTTATGTTGTTTTAATAACTCCAAATTGGTCACTACCACAATCGCCATACATCCTGTGTGGATCGGTCACGACGGTACACGGATATCTGCTACGTCCCTCCGTAATTTGGATTCTTATCCCTTTTTTATCGACCTATTAAAAGCGTTTTTTATATTAAAATTCGCGTTTAATTAACCTGTTTCGGAGCGATAAACCAGCGTAGTTTTTGATGTTATTTTCTGTAGGAAGTATCGATGGCAAAATTGCTCGTTTAACGTAATGGACGTGGTTATAAAACTATGATTTTGTACCATTAGTATTTAAGACGAACGCAATTATACGTTTGTGGTGTACTGGAGGCGCTTACATGGGTCATCTGCGGTTAACTGACTCATCGAACCAAATGCATAAACAGCTGACGATGTAACAGACTTTTATTATGCCTTTCTGTACTAGACTCCAACAACACACGTTGGCATAATACTAACAGAGTATATAATTAAACTGCCCACAATCACAATGAATCTACAAAAAAATAGCACACGTATTGCTCATCATATACATTTTGTCGCAAAAACACCCTTCAATACGTCCACCAAAAACCCGCTGGGTAAGCGCTCAGAAATAAAACTCTGAGATGAATATTTGAAATATAAAGATGATATAAATGTGAACCTTTCTCATGAATGGATATTGAAGAGCCCCTAGTCCTGTAATAGGCTGCGTATAACGCACTATGATACTTAGCTGATCTCTTTTTACGCGGTTTTTTTATATACGTTTTTAAAATAACACAGACGAAGGAAACTTACATCTTCCTAATTCATAGCAACTGTAGTGATTTTATCGAAAGGTTTTCAAGTTGTTCAATTCATCATGAAATTTAGTATTCAGGGAAATCAATAAAACTTTTTTCTCCTTCTTTATTATTGTAATGTACTACCACTTAACATTTTTTGGTGCAATAAATGCGTTCCGCGGAAAATCGCACAAAAAAAAAGCTTTGACTTACATAGAAAAAGTGAAGATGCCTTCCATGATTTTAAAAACCGCATAACTTTGAAACTTCCATATATCCAAAATCGCATAAAAAAAATTAATAAAAAAACAAAAAGACAGTTAAAAAATAACATTTTGGTAACATTTAAAGGACTTCTTGCATCATTGGTAAAATTTTAAGGATGTCTGATATCTGGCATCTCAAAAAAAAAATATCACAAAATGGTGACTGTTTAAAAAAAAATTCAATCAAGTCAATTTTTCAGCCTTAATTTGTCAGTTTTAATTTTTTTTTTAAATTTGGTTTGAAGTAAATTAATTGATTAAAACTTGAGATATGATGTTAACCGCGTTGAAAAAAGTAGTTTCGAAAAAACGCGTTAAAAGATTTCATTATGGTAGGACCGGCCAAGTTGCCGCGTCACTAAAATAGCTATAACTCGATAAGTAGTTGGAATTTTGGAAATTACTTTGGAGAATGTAATTTTAAAAGTCGAAACATTGGAAAAATGCGAAAAAAACACAAAAATCTAAACCAGAATAAAGGGTGTGGTCGTAATTCAGCTATAGCAAATGCGATATGATTTACACAGTCCCAAATTATATTTTTGTTTCCAAATTTCGGTTAGTGTTGATGATTTGTTTCCTATTTTATCCAAAATATCTCGATACGTTCTTTTTATGAAATTTAAAAAATAAAAATTTGCTTTAAAAAAATCGCATAACTTCGAAATCGCACAAAAAGAGGTTTGGCTGTATTTATATAATGCTATTTGCGAACGACAGTTCGCACAGCACTCTCTTTTGCCAATAAGTATCAAGTTAAGTTTTATGGTGTAAACGCATCGTAATTTTGTGCTTTGGTATTTTGCATGTTTTCGGCTTAAAAGCCATGCGTAAATTATTGACACTAAAAATGTCATCATTCGATGTCAGTAGGGGTGGTGACAAAATTGTGCTGCTAGATATGGTGGTGAATTGTAATGGAGGCGATAAACAAGGGTTTCGCCCCATAATAAATTATGGATTTCTGTATTCTTTCTCGAAGATTTTTTACTACTTTGTTCGTGAGTCTAAATTAAACTTGTCTTTTGTGCTGTCTTGTCTTTATCGTTTTGTAAATTTCGTAAAATAATGTTATGCAAAATATTTTAAAAAAAATAAGTTTTGCATGTGAAACTGTTGATGCATCCTTTTCTTCCCCGCTTGTATGAAACGCCGGAAAGTCTCCTTTCTCGTTCAATAAAAGTATCCGCATCCTGGAGGGTTTTTAAGAATGTAATCCTCTAGAATAGCGAGGGTTTATTCCACTTAATATTTGAAGAATATGCCATTTTCCAACTCTTCAGTGTGAGTACTTCCACTCTTTGACGTGACTTCCAGACTGCAGTGATGAACATTAAAATGCAAAAGAAACGTATCCCATTAACCTCGCGTATTCATAATTGGATCTCAGCGCATATTTTATGCAAATTGTACACGCACAAAGCAAATAATTACCTATTTTTTCCTCATTCGTCGCTAGATAAATCCAAGTCAAAACATGATTGGATATAGATTAAATACAAAGATACTTTAAATATCATGAGGAATAAATATTATGCAAAGCTAAAAGTCATTGCATAATTTATCCTTTCGCAAATGCTACTGTCATTCAATTGATTAAATTTTATTTTTTGATTATGAATATATCTTTTATATGCAAATCAAGTTGAAAATAAACTGACATTTACCACTTTCTGATATCGTTTGCATATTTTCTGATTTCGTTTTCTTATACATATATGCATTCATCATTCTAAAAATACAAAAACATTTAATGTTAAATAAAAAATATATCAGAACACAATTTTAGATATTTAAAACGATCGAATTCATGCTAATCTAATTGAATTACGAATCACTTTTGTATACGCAATTGATGTTGAAGTTGGCAGTAGAAAACATCATATAATTGACAGCTGACATAAGTTTTAATGATGATGGAAGACTGAAAATACACATTGGTAATGATTGCCAAAACCGTAGATAAAATTGTAGCGAATGATTTTAAAATGGGTGCAAAAGCAAGACGAGGTGATCTCCTTAACGAGCTAATCACGCTAGACAACTTCATCATCAAGAATTTCAGACGAGCCAGAATATGCATTGCAATAATATATTTCTATGTAAATATGCAATTAAAATAACTTAAAATTAAAGTACGATTGGTTTATTTTACATCGCGTGTTGCTCTTTGCTTTGTGTTAAAATTACTTTGTTTAACGCTATTTGGTCTAGTACTTTGTAGACAAGAAACATGTACTAAGCGCTAAACGAGATATTGATATAGCAGAAAAAAGTATAAAATGTCATCTCTTATGTATCACAGCATCAAAGTGACGATATCCAGGTGCTATGGGGAATCAGACCGCAAAACCGAAGTGTTTCGGATTAACATAACGTCGAGTCGGGCCATTTAAACTACCCCTGTTTATTTATGTACGGAGTAAATTATTCATATCGAATCTTTCGACAACTTAATATTCATCTTTTTATGTGAGAACTTTTCAGCGAATTAAGGAGTTTCGGAGTGGCGTCGTAAAGCCCATCGATGTAGAGGCGTAACGCTCCATAATCCCCCGGTCGGCAGAAACGCATGACTGATGCTGAATTTTAAAGCGTCTTTTTGTTCTTCGGTACTTGTAACAATTACCGTAATTGTTTCATGCTGCAGTGGTTCGCTCCGGACGTGCCGGAATACGGTGGATTTATTGGATCGCTTATAGTGAGCGGTTACAATGTACCTTATCTTATATCTCCTGACCCTTCGGCTGGAATATCTTATCTCAGCAAAAAAAAAGTATATATTAGAATTGCCGAGGAAAACGTGGTCGTGGCATTTTTTATTTTGGGCATTCTTCCCGAAGCGTCCTGTGCTGAAGTATCGCCGCAGCAATTGGTTTATCAGGCAGATTTATTCGGAGAATCCGTCGCCGATATGGATCGCGAGTGGTCCTGTCGACGATAGTTTCGGGAATAAAGTTTGCGGATGGCCTGTTTGGTCGTGTGATCCCCTACTTAGGGGGTGGTTATCAGCTTTATAGGTCGCATCCACGACCTTCCCTCGCGGCACAACTGCCCCCCTTTGTTGGAGTGTGCTATGCTTCTAATTCATTCTGGATGTACAAAAAGCGACCGCGCGAACCTTCTTCTGCCCTTCCGCATGAAGGGTGGCCAGATTGCTTTTTAGATAAGCCCCGGCAAAACACCGTCACATCAATCCGTACCTTCAATCATAACATCCCCCGTTCATCGCATTTATGATTTTTCTTTTGATACAGATTTCATCTCGGTCCGTATCGCCTCATCTTTTATTTATTACCGGTCCCAGCAACGATTCTACTCTCGCCGACTCCACCCCATAAACTTACCACAATTATGGCAGTTCATAAAAGTGGTACGACTCAACAAGTGAAACTTGTCGCGCTTTGATTCCCTCACCTATTCATTAGCTTTTTACAATCATTTTTATGGCGGACTCGAATATTACGATTTAATTTATCGCCCGTTTCATTTGTCACGGTGTAAAAATGCATTCATTTGCGCTATAGTATCGAACGCCCTAATGCGTTCATGTGAAAATATGCAAACCGCAAAATAGAGAACAATGCTTAATATGTAATTTTATCATTTGATTTCAATTTGGCCTAAAACTGTTCAACCAATAAATCGCTGCTTGTTTGCAATTCGCTTATTAAATCGATTCGAAAGCATTTAAATCAAAACCTATTTAAAATAGTAAAACAATAGTAGCTAATACACATTTGTTACCAAAGAGCTGATACACCTATCATTTAGTAATCTGATATAAATGCGGTCCACCAAATCAAGTGTTACCAGCGCAACTAATTACTACGCTGTTGTATCCTTTGGCTACCATGTATCATTCAGGTATATCTTCTTCGAATGTCCTCTCTGTATTCGTAATAGGCGACTTTTCAGTGTTATGAGTGAAATTATTTCCAATCAATTGCGAATGTTTCATAAACATGAAAGATTATTTCTGCATAAACATCACCTTGTTTTCTATTTTATCTTTTAAAATTAATTGTAGAGTTAATACACATACTTTTTTTAAATACGAATTAAATCACTAGACTAGTAATGATTTCAGAAGCTGAACGATAAATATGTCCAGATTTATCTGGTTGAGGTTCTATCCCGAGCACATCTTATAGGGCTCTTTGTATGAAGAGCTTTGTCTTTGAATCCAGCTCTGTTTGTAGGATTAAAGATGCGCTTAAAGATCTCATCGCCCCATTTGCCGCCCCAATTCTTTTATCTATTTCATCGTTGCTCGAATCGAAAGCTCCACCCCGTAGTATTTATTTACACTTGTTGACCAGTTGTTACGGCGAGTCGTCCAGAAATACTCCCCAGACGTCGTATCGAATTTCATCCCCCGAAAATATTGTATTTATTTTTTAATTGAGTCAAATGTAATAGTTACCGGATCCAAAGGGTTGTGTTCGTATTTACGCTGTATATAATATAATGTAATTTATGCTCTTTTGTAAATCATGCAATTCGGTATTGATATAACAAAGGCGATGACATAACCGTTTTCAAGTTGTGTAAAGTAATATGGGTAGATAGGTAAGTAGGCGAAACCCGAATCAGGGATCAGTAGGTCTCGTGTGACCCGCGAACTACATATTTGACATGCCTACAATGGGACGGTTATAAAGTTTCAGCACAAACTGCCCGAGGTTATTGTGCTAACCCTTACTGTTTGTAGTGACATCCTAGTTGGTCCGTTTTGTGGTCATCTTCAGCTCGGGCAGGTAAACGCCTCCAAAGCGTTTGTACTCGGCTAGTCACTAGACCGAATATCCGCTGCCATTCACCGCATCTCCACAGCCGCTTTTCCCGTAACCCCCCGACAATGGAAGAAACAAAGGGATATTCGATACGACCTTATTTCGATGCTCATTCCACACAATTAAAGCCATTATTTATTTTACAATATTTATCCCAATTAGGAATTATAAATATTTACTCTTGTCCTCGGAAAATTTTTCATTATTCATAAGGCCCATTATTTTTGCAGTAACTAAGAATGTTTTATAAATGGAGGCGAAATTCGAGCAAAACCCCCCGGCGTGAGGACCCTTTTCTTACGGAAGGTTTCGTGGGTTATGCAAGACGTCCGCGGAACGGAAAAAAACGAAAATGTTGTTTTGCATGCATATTCTATTATCTCAACCCCTTCAGACCCGACTCCATACCGAAATTGTAATTTTATTCACATGCTGTTTATGTATGAATTAAAAGGAACTGCGTCGTTTATTTGGTTCGGGTTTAAATATAAACAATTTTATTGCTTCAAGTTCTCGGAAAACATGCGATTCATCACTCCTTGTTTATACAGTACCGACGAGAATGTAACGAAGGCGCATGTAATGTCTCATATCGCTGCTTGGACAAATAATTATTTAGAACCCGATATATGGCCGTTAATAGTACACGTTGTACAGTAAAAATAACGATTATTAACATTTAATGAACATTATTTTTCTTAAAGTTACATCCGTTATCAGGCGTAGACGATGTTTATATGAGATTTTTAGAGAGAAATAAAGATATTTTCATTCTATGAATTACCATAGACTCTATATATGATTATGTTCCATATAAGATATTAATAAAAAAAATGTATAGGTAAAAATATAAAACAACAAATTTAAAAAATATATATTTCAATGATTGTTGAAAATCAATCATTCATATGTGGGCCCCACACAACTTTTTTAATACTTGGTCTTCATAAAAGTTTAATTAATATACCATATTTATATTGTATATGGTTGAGTTTCATTTTGTGCAGGTTTACTTTGAAAAATAATTTAAATCTGCATAACCCCAAAGCAGTGACTTAAAATATACTTCAATTAGGATATATTACAAAACAACGAAATACACTTGGGTCTGTTTTTATGCGATAGATACGTTCCACGGGGAGTCGCATATAAAAAGGCCTTGAACTACACAGAAAACTGAGGAATAGGTTCCGTTATTTTTAAAAACCGCATAACTTCAAATCAATGTGATGAAATGTAGCAAAAATCGTATAAAAAAAACTTTGCGAAGATTAATCAATATTTTTTATGCAGTTCGTGACATGTAGACATGTAATTTTAAGCTCGTTCAGAATTTGAGTCATGTACAATAAACAGATTGACTAGTTTCTTGGGTATTTTGTTTAGGGGCAGGAGTTTATTCCACTTCAATATCGTCTTCTGTTTCTTTTCTGCCATATAACATCAAACCAATAATATCATTCAAGGGAGTATCCTCAAGCAATTCATCAACATCATTTTGATAAAAAATATCAAAGCCTTCTTCAAGTTGATTTGCCAAAGTAATGATTTTAGCTAACAATGTCGAAGTTTTATTACTTTGCCATCTGATGTTTTTATTAATTCGTGCCAAATTGCTTTCCAACAAGAATTTATAGTGTGTGGAGTAATCTGAGATACCGCACATGAAACATTTTTTATACAGTACAAAATTGAAAACTTCAGGAACAGTACTCAGGGACAAATACTTTTTAAAAGTGGAAATGATGCCCTTATTTAGTGGCTGAATTAAACATGTCGTGTTGGGTGGAAGAAACACTATTTTTACATTTGGATGTTCTAAATCTGGATGACTTATATTTTTTTATGCGCATTCGCATAAAAATAGCTTTGTGCTCTATAGAAGAATGATGGATAGGTTCCATTATATTTTCGCATAACTTCAAAATCGCATAAAAACAAACCCAAGTGTACATATTTATGTTATTTCTCGACATTCCCTACTGAGAAACCAAGTGCGTTAAACATAACTATTTTGAAGTGTGGGTGATATTAGTCGATAGCTTTCTTTGAATTTCCAGAAAATCGGGATCTTAGATAGCAACTTCAATTTCGGGACGATTCCGCTCAATTCAGAACGGTTGGTAACCCTACTCATTATCTTATATATGCCATCACCCACACAAAGCAATTGTTTCGCGCTCTTACTTGTTACGCGCTCGTTTTTTGATTATAAAATAACATTTATGAATAAAAAATGTAACTTGAAGTAAATTGTAAGACATGTTATAAAACAGATTATATTAAAATTAAATTATGATTTTTTATGTTTTTATGGTATACTTACTGAATCGAAAGCATTTTCGTTGTCTATAAACTTTATAGAAAGTTATTTTATCACCATTATTTTATCTGTTTTATGTCGTAATAATTAAAATATCCCCACAAATAATTCGCTGTTGAATAACGAAGAATTTAACTGTAGATGGTTGAAAAAAAATGAAAGAGCGTGAAATATGATTGTTCTTCGATCGGTATTCATTAGTACTTTGTAAAATTCTTTTGATATTAATCGCTTTTATGTCTCTTCACATTCTTCGAGAACGCGTTGTTTTCAAATGTTGTTTTGCGAAAACATATACAATCAGCTCTCCAATAAAGCAAAATAATCCAAGTCTATGGAATACGATCTTTCCTGTGTATTATTTCTTTGTTGGCATGTTTCTCCGCACCGAGCTCTTTAAAATAACAAACCCAATAAGTGTATACTTTTATTGGTTCGAATTTCACTCTCGCATACTTCAAAACTCATATAGCAAATTGACGGCTTGTAAATGTGACCTTTCCATATTAATTCGTAATTGGGAGGATGTTACGGTTCGTGTTTCAAATTAATAAACCGTCGAATCGAATTTTCGCATTTAATAATGTTCGGCCAATATCAATGTTGTTCCGATGTGAATTGATTCATAGGTTCAAACGTGAACTGTGTTTACACAACATATTCACTAGAATTCCTAACGATAAATATTTGCTTCGTTAATTTCGTTTTGAGGAACTAGACAGGAGCGATCCCGTGCATTATATTGGGCTACCTGATTTATTTTAAGTTTACCTGGACCGTTCTGGGATGAGGTGCACACCGGTGCACGAAACGCCGAAAGGGCATTCGTAATAAAAAATATAATAATGCATCGGGACCCTTTGAAGTCATCTCATGCGTCGAGAATTCTTTTCAAAACAAATTATAAAACGTCCCATGCTCACATTCGTTGTGTTGAAACTACCCTTTGAAGAAGATACAAAGCATTTTTTTCATAAAAACGCCATATCCTTTTTAATCATTTATTGTATTGCAAATTGATGGCGAAGATTTGTTAGTCGCTAAATTTGTTGTTATTCTTTGATTTGAAGCATTCAATAACGTCGATTGTATAATATAAGCACTTACGTGATACGGTGATTTTATGATACTAACTATGTATTCTATTTTTAAAGACTATTGTGTATGTGACAATGGAAAAAATCGATTTTGAAAATCAAACATTTGCACTAAGTTTCATTGTTAAAGTTACTCGATGTACAAATAAAACAAGGTAATCCCACAGAAAATGAAACTGTGTTATTCTTATAACATAGTTTCAGAGTTTGGTAGAAATGGTATTTGGGATAACTCAAAATTCAGAGTACGATATAATACAGATGGAGACAATGAAGTTGTTAAACATTTTAATCTAAAAAGCTTAAAGAAAGGTCTAGGTTGGACTGAACAATTGAATTTGCTTAAGTTTACAAAATTGAAGGATACTTTTATAATAAAAAGGTTCCGCGCTTGATAGTTATTATTAGTGATGACGAAAAAACTTTGTATTGTATATACATACTTTTATTTCATACACATAATAAACTAATATAATCCATTTTTTACACTAGCTGTTTGCTTAGATCTATTTAGAATATATCGTGAATTGGTTGAAAAATGTGGATTTTAAATATTTTCCCTCGTATTTGGTTGAGTACCCAATTATATACAAACACAAAATGGCTTATAAAATAATATACAATTCTCGAAAATATGTTTCTATTTACGGAAGATATTGTTATGCAGAGCAAGTTGGACTATATTTGCTTGTTATTTTTTAATTTTTAATTTTATTTATAGACATCCAATATACTTATAAATCCTTCCCTGCCCTTTAAGCGCACATTTATTTTTTTTTTCTTCAATAAACAATACATATAATATAAAGAATACATATTTATTAAGAACAAGGGAATCCATTTGTGTTTTATAAAAAATAACTTGAAGGCGAAAGAATTTCATTTATTTAAGAAAAGATAAAAATACAATTCAAAAATAGCTAAAAATAGTGATTGATAAAATTCCTTTCTGCTGAGACACGGACTAAAACTCGCAAAATTCCCGATTTCCCGAGAAATTATTTATTTCCGTCGCTGCAGATGAATACTTATATACTATAATACTTTGATGTGATTCTTAATTATATTATGGAGGAATACAAAAATTCTGAACCCCGTATCTATTATATTTCATATCGATATTCTCATTATTAGAGTCGAGGTGTAGTAAATACATCACCGTTAGGGAAAGGTTAATATGACAATTTGAAAACATATATGCACTGTATATATGTATACATAGATTAGACAGTTACTGCCCATAGGCGTCGCCTAAGCTCGCCAATTAGTAGTTACGCCACTGTTTCCAAGCGTCTAGATTTCGGCGGAAATGTCTCAATTTAGTAGCCTTCGTCGTGCTGGTGAGGTGTACGATTTCTGTTAGATAAAAATTTCAATCCCAAATTTTTCGGGATTACGTTTATAATCCCGGGATTCATGAGCACTTAAAACTGTTCGGGATCCCGGGATCGAATTCCCTAACTAGAACATATTTTCTTATTTTTCCTACTTTCCAAGATAGCTTACAGGTTTTTATTACTGCTAGACATTTTCAAAATTTTGAAATACTTTGACATTCGGTAATTCCAGCTGCCTAGTTTAGCGTGTAAATATTAATATGTTTCATAGATCATTTTATTTTTAAAAAAATAATTCAAATTTATCAGCCGATTCCAAGTCAGCATCAGCTAAAATTGTGTTATACACGTATATTTTATCACAAGTAGCGCGTTATACGAGGATCGAGTGTATATTAAAAATAATTGCCATAAGAAATTAAATTCATTATCGTATAAGGAAAGCTTATTCATAATATTTAAGTAAATTAAATACGAATAGTGATAATCATTGGGCATAGTTAAGTATCATTCAAGTCAAGAACCTCAGCATATCTATGTTATTGACTGTATGTAGTCACCTGTGAGCTCACAAAAAAATCAAGTCAAATAACATTTATGCCCATTTCGTTCTGCATCCAAATACAAAGGAAAAATGTGTAATATTATGAAAGAGAATGAATTTATAACAAGGGTTAAGTTAAGATCTCAAATATATTTAAGCGTAATGGTTTTATGATACATTTATTATCCATGGGATCGCTGAATTATGGCTCGTAACGATTATGTATCTGATCGGAAAAGTTTTAAGGATTTATGTGTGTTTTTCGGTTGAAAATAAAATAAATTCTTATTTAATATATTTCGATTGCGTATCAATACCCATTACGCATATTTCGATATGATTTATGGGCGTTTAGTTCGTAATTACGCACAATATGTTTTTACGCGTAAGTCTTTAAGTCTGTCGCTTCTGTTCATGTAGCCAATCATCTTGACGCCGTAAAGTTTTCGGATTTATTTTCTCGAACAATTTGCCCGGCATGAAAGTTGGCGTATCATTCTAAAAATGTCATTTTCCCCCCCATTTATAATAATTTTCTTCTCTTTTTAGTTATGGAAAAAAGTTGGTAATTGAAGGCACGCCAGAGCGTCGTTTGTTTAGAAACGGCATCATATATTTCGTTCGTCCATTTAGCATTTTTAACGTCGCTCCATTATTAACCCCGTTCCGTATCATGTTTGGTCTTTTGTATCATCTGGGTGAAGTTTAATGCCAATTTTTACGGGACAGATGTAACGCGATCGCTTCAAACATGCTATCCCGTCCATTGTTCAATTCTACCCCCGTGCAAAATTATGGCTTATTTCTTGGACAAATATTTTTGTACGGGTATTGATTTTAATCGCGATATGACCGGCTTCATTGTGTTCCGGCAGATAAGGAAACCGATCGAAATGCACATGGGATTTGACACAGAAACGTTTCAACAGGCTGTAGGGCCCTTCACGAAGCATGAGGCTTTTGAAGCTTCCTGAAGGGCTTGTATATGAAAAGAAAACCCTTGTCGTTTGACGAGGGGCTGTGGAAAGTCGTAGCTCACCCTCTGGCAAAAGTAAGGTGGGACAGGTCGTTGAGTATTTTATTGATGACACCTATATACATCGATATTTTCCCCATCTGAAAATGACGTCTTCTCTCCCCCAATTATTTTGTCAACAATATTTTTTAGACAGTAATTGAACTCATCGATAACAATTAGTAACATAAACTAATTTGAATTTATATACAATACATCATGCATTTGGGATAACGTGACATGCATTTTCCTATGTTTTATTATAATTGTTAATTTAAAGACATACTAATAAGATACAAAAACTATAATGATTTTCATAAGCACTTAACCACTTTTTCAGTGTAATTTAAAGGGACGTTTCTATCTTATTGGACCTAAAAGTGATCGATCAACATTTTTTTATGCGAAAAGTATTAAATATAAAATGTTGATATTTAGTATGTTGACTAAGTGATCTTTATTGATCATAAAAATATTTTTTAAAGTTCGACAAAGTGATAATGGAAGTGGAAGAATTCACGTATGTCAGTGCGCGAGCGATGACATTTTTCACCATGGAAGTCCTTAGTCCTGAATAGGGTATCCAATCCCGAGCCAAAATTTCGATCCCGGGATTTCGGGATTTCATTAGACAATCCCGAGACCAGTCCCGGGATCCCGGGATTGGGATTTTCAATATTTTAAGAAATTACCTTGATGAAGTTTGATCAAAAATTACTAATCAGTCCATTTGTTCAATATAAAAAATCACCTGAAGGCCAAAGAATTTTATTTATTTAAGAAAAGATAAAAAATACAATTCAAAAATAGATAAACAAAACACTAAAAAATTCAAATATTATTTTGAAAATATGCCCGAAGTAACATTAACATTCAACATTAGTGTTTCGTCATTTAGTCTGGATCTGATTTTGGAAGTCAGACAACTTGCTGCTGAAAATGCACGCTCAGCTTCCACACTCGTTGGAGGTATCGTCATCAGATATTTAAATGCTAGTTCGAGTTGATGATCGCGTGAGCCCTCATTTTCGTATAACACCATCAATGTGACTGATAAAATTCCTTTCTGCTGAGACACGGACTAAAAATCGCAAAATTCCCTATTTCCCGACAAATTATTTATTTCCGTCGCTGCAGATGAATACTTATATACTATAATACTTTGATGTGATTTGTAATTATATTACGGAGGAATACAAAAAATCTGAACCCCATATCTATTATAATTCATATCGATATTCCCATTATTCGTCGAGGTGTAGTAAATACATCACCGGTAGGGATAGGTTACTATAACAATTTGAAAAACATACATGTACCCTATATATGTATACATAGATTACACAGTCACTGCTCTTATGCGTCGCCTAAGTTCGTCAATTTTTAATTACGCCACTGTTTCCAAACGTCCAGATTTCGTCGGGAATGTCTCGATTTAGTAGCCTTCATCGTGTTGGTGAGGTGTACGATTTTTGTTAGGTAAAAATTTCAATCCCGGGATTTTCGGGATTACGTTTTCTAATCCCGGGATTCTTAAGTACCTAAAACTGTCCGGGATCCCGGGATTGGATTCCCTAGTCCTGAACAAGTGACCAAAAAGTTGCCAAAATCAACAAGAATATTTTGAAACGTATAATGTTTCGAATCGATGAAAAATGTTCGAATCCTACTATCTTAAGATAAGCCGTTCATCTCCTAAAATCGTTAATGATAAGTAATCGATGGCATTTTATATAAATTACAGAGTCAATATTGCCAAAATAAATGTCGATTTTTTTCTCGTTACATCCGTGATGCTCCTGGTTAGGCTGCACGTTAATGAAAGAGATGTAAAAATTATGTACAGATATGGATATTTTATTTGTGCGTTCGTTATGTTCACGTAAGCTAATTGATGATTTTTGACTTGGCTCTATATCAGCATTAATTTTAAGTCGCGTATTTTTTTTTTGGTATAAAGTGAATAATTAATGATGAAGAGGTATGCTTAGGGTCCAAAAGGGTTATAGGTGTGGGCCGTGAATTAAGTGCTTTTATTATGATCCAATTTATATATTTATCGCGGCGCATGTATGCGTATTCATTCAAAGTTTCTCCGGGACCTATTATTACGTCAAATTTTTCTTCGCTCAATGCTTAAGGGCGGAATCGATCGAGGCCTATTTTTGAACGTGTACGATTAATGCCGCCAAACTGAACAAATCCGATTTCAATTTACATTTTATATCGCGTATGTATATTTATATGCATGAAGAAATAATGGCTTGTTACCACAGAGCCGAAAAGAGAAGCGAATTTCACTGACTAAATATTTTTCACAGATTTTTTTTCGTCCTTCGTAATTGTGAGCATCGTGCGGGCTTATAAACGAATCGATTTTATTGAATTGGAATTGTGATCGAGTGGATTACTCGAGAGTGTCTTTTCGTCGAGAACTTATTGCATATTTGTTTGCAATTTAAAAAAAAACATACCATTATATTTGATTTAATAAAATCTACTAATTTCTATCTGCGCTTTTCTATTCTTATCGTTTATTATATGTTTTGAACGAATAATATTTGCAAAATGATAAAAACCCGATTATTGGAGGTAATCAAGTGTAGAACATGCTTTAAATAAGGAGGAAGCATTTACTTGCTCAAATAGCATTTACTAAACAATTTCGCTTCAGATTATAATTTCTAAAGAACGTATACAATCATCCATCAGCTTTATCAAGTATTCGTTACAGTAATGTTTTACAAAGTACAGTTTGATAAAATGTTGATTATGTGCAATTACTATGTATATTTCGACTATTCGGTATTCGGTATAGCATCATAATAATTCCTATATAAAATTAATCATACCTACAAATGTAATTTGATACAATTAGCTTTATATTGAGAGAAGCTCATGTTTGTACAGACAAAGGAAATGATGCCACGTCTGAAGCGACTGATTCTGATGTATTCGGAATAAATCTGTTTGAGAACAATAGATGGCTTTGTACATTATTGATCGATAATCAGTCCTAAAAGAGCTTTTAGTTTCAATACCGGTAGTATCAAATGCTCCCGGAAGTAAAGCAAACATTCGGGCTTTGACGTATTTCACCATCCAATTATAAACGCTCTTCAAACCATCAGCGAAAAATATACTTTTTATTGTGAAAAATTGATTCATCAAAATATCCTTTGACGCCATTATCACACGATATTTAGATCAGAAATACTAGTGATAAACTATGTCAGTTGAAATGAGATTGGACCAATTGGGCCAAATCATTTGCGCAATCAATTGTAGATGTTCTTCCACAATCGATTGAATGGCACCCACAGTTTCCCTGTTGATTGAACTTGATGAACTCCCACTGCGATAGTTGTCTTCAATCTTCAGTCGTTCATAAGTTGTCGCTTCCTTTATTGCAAGGGAATCTCAAAAGTGTTTGAAGGGTGGATAGAATTAAGATATTTATAGTGCTTAAAATAAATCCAGAGTTGTTGATTCTTCCGAGACAATATAATTTACCGTCAATGAAATACATCGAGCATAGTTTATAAGACAGGATAGATTTTTACTTATTTTGAAAATGTACAATTGTCACACAAGACTTCAAAGCTACACGTCTTTTTAAATGGTTCATCAGTTTGACGAGTCCATTGACTTTGATGACTGCAGTCAGCTGTTTGTTTGTCTCTTAAAAGCATATTCTATTTTAAAATTAACAAATTTAACTTCTTTCATCGCTCTATTAAGGGGTACTAGTATGTTAGTATACGAAGGGCAGCCACATGATTTCTCTCTAAAAATGCTGTTGCTTAAAGCACCAGAATCAAATTCTTATTTTATTCAACTGCATTTTTTAAAATTGCATTAATTGGAACTAATGATTTTGCCCAATTAAGTGATTTCCCAACGCAAACAAAATTTTAACTACAAAGCAGAAAAATATATATTGGAATACCGAAGGCAAAAAATGAGCGTAAGCTTTAATAAGTCTTTATTTAAATTACATTGGTTACAAATATGAATACAGTAGAACCTCGATTATCCGGACTAATTGGGGATGAAGGTAGTCCGGATACCGAAAAATCCGGATAATCGAAAAAAAATCATAACTAACAGGGAAAGTATAAATATTTTTTATTCGTCTAGATTTACAAACACATACACTTATAATAAATTATTTTTTATCAAAAAAACCAAGTATCGATTAAAGTTCGCTCTTCTTTTAGAAGCTGCTAAATCGCAAATATTCTTAAGATATATAAGATGTCCTGATTTACATTCTTTTTGCTTCTCAAGCCATTTCATGGAGACATCTAAACAATGAAAAAATTCAGAATGTGTAGGACCAATATCTCCACCCTCGCAAATCTCTTCTTCGTCTTCTGGATCTTGTTTTTCTGAGGCAGATATTTCTTTCCTCCTCATTAAAAATTTGAAATTCAGAATTCTTTGCATTGTAATTTAATCACTCGATTGAAGACTAGTAATCTATTTTTTATTGTACAAAAAATGCATCATATTTTACACCCGATGTTCGTCAAACAAAAGGCGATGGGCAAAAGGCCCTCTTTGTGTGCGGATCTCCGAATAGTCGACGATAATGTTGATAAGGTAAACCGATTATCCAAAACTTTTGCAACTAATCACCAGGATTCCCAGCATTTAAGTGACAACAGCACAAAGCAGACGATTTCGAAATCATTAAAATAATTCTTCAAAAATAATCCTAAATCCTTAACCGATACTAAAATAATCACTCCGTTAGAAATTTTTATCAAGAAAAAAGAAAGATTAAAAACAAAAAATCCACAGGTTCGGCGGAATTGATAATCATTAAAAACTTCCCACGAAAGTTTTCAATGCTTGCCTGGAAATCGGTTATTATCCCACTTTATGGAAATTTGCAAAGGTAATTCTGATTCCAAAATCAGTAAAAAAAATGATCTATCCCGAAATCTATAGACCGATCAGTCTACTGTCCGCACTTAATAAACTCTATATCTATAGCTTAAAACTAAGACTTCGATATATGAATTGCTAGACTTAAGTATGTATTAATATACTCATGTAAAATTATTTTTATAAAGGATTATTATTTATACTGTACACCCGATTATATTAGAACAAATTCACCATACAATGAACCAAAAAAATGTTTGTTTGCAATCCATCACATACGTGAGCAAAAGTGAACACAATTCTCCATGTGCACATCAATAAACTGTAGTTTTATTTTGAACGATCCGGATAATCGAAAATCCGGATAATAGAGGTCCGGATAATCGAGGTTCTACTGTATATGAAACTCGGACGGCTAAAAATTTACCCTCATTTAGGGTAGCATAAAAACGTAATTCTTATATAGAAATATTTATTTATAACGTACGATCTCAATTAACCTTATTAGCACCTTTTGTATTTTAAATAGCTAGATATTTTAGTAATTCAAACAGGCAGCTCTAGATTATTTCATCTTCTTTATTAATTATTTTTCATCTCATTATTACAATTGTCTTGTATGTGTATTGTCAGAATATTTTTATGTTGAAAAACGTTAATAACATAAAGGCGAAGTTGAATATTAGTTTCATATGACGATTATTAGACGGCATTGACGTTTCTATGAAAGCTGATATATCAACTCTCGTATTTTCTAAGGTCTAGCCAGTAAATTGGCGTAAATCGAAGAAATAAAACCGCCAACATTGTTTGCATACTGGAAAAATTTATGACCAAAGTTAGTTCAACGTGTAATTCTAATCGAGCTAGCTTAAGGTAGAGTGGATGCAATTGTAGAACTTGTAGTCTATAGGCGGGAAGACTTTAATGATATGCATTTCGAGAACAGTGAATAATTACTGGTGGAAGAATAGACGGATGAAACGGATTTGGTTGATATGGTATCTGAGAAAACCCAAAATTCATAGGACTAAATGTTAGCAAATTTGAATCCACACAACGAAATTTATAAAAATCTCTTAACCAGCTTCGAAAATGATGAATGATTCGTCAATAAGAAAAATTTCATTTTAAAACATTCCGATCCGCTCACTTAAAAACGCGTGTTTCGCGCGATGCGTACACGTGAAAATGCATGTTTTTCTTATTCTGTCGAAATATTGTGTCAACATTTTGCTAAATTATAGAAGAAAAAGAAATATTTTTTACTATAAAATTCAATGATTTTTTTTACTTTCGTCCAATATGACACGTTTGAATGTCAAATTCTTCCTGCGCTTATTTTTAGCTCAGATTTTTTATGACTGACCCCACCAACATTTATTTTATGATCCACGCAAGGATCAAGTTCAAGGATATCAAGTAGTCATATTATTCATGCTTTTATAACATTGGGTTTATCACACTGGTACGCACACCACATATTGAGAACCAATGCGGACTCCAAGCGACATTATGTCGAACATGATGTCGAATATTTTGAACTCTGCGTCTTAAATTTTATACAAACACCTAGCTTAACTCGCCCAAACTTAATTTAACCAGACCAATATGCGTTAACATGTTGCATCCATGCAATATGTTTACTATGCCTATGTTATTCACGCAAGTGTAAACAGCAAGTTGACAAAATTTTATGGCAATCAGATGAACGGTATGGCAGCGCATTGCATACGAACAAACAGAGATTCATTTTTATATATAAAATTTACTAAATCATCAATTGAAAGTTGGTATACTAGCTTCATCTGTTAGTCAATTATCTTTATTGGTTTTAATATAACAACGTTTAAAATAAAGTCTCACGAAGGATGTAGGGAAATAACTATGAGAAAATTCATCGCTCTATTTTCGGGCTGCTAAAATTTTCAGTTAATCAGTTCCAAGCACTTAATTAATACGATATTAAAATTTTGACCTCAAATCGACAGACACTTGAGCCCAGATATTGTCTTGAAATTCTGTAATTTGCACTTCGAATCATCAACTTAGTCACTTAAGACGCTTTGGTGTGTCACCTTTGACCTGCGTGTCATAAATTCGCCATCACGGTCCGGAATATGTTAATGGTGATCAGTAGTTACGGCAAAGAAAACCTTATGTTATTATAGTATACGAAGTGTTTAATAATCATTGTTTTAATAAAGAGATGTTTCTTAGATATTGCATTAAAATATTTCTGTTTTGTTTGATATAACACTGCTTTTTTGAAATTTTGTTTTGCCTCGGTTATTTTTATTCATATGTTATGCAACGAGATTTATCTTATTTTGAATTGTGAGATTAATTTTATGTTTTTTTGCTTCACAGGTGTCGCCATTTTCCATGCACGACAAACCGGGGGAAATCGTGGACGATTGTTATTTGAAAAATATCTTGCCGCATTGAATTCCTATCGAGTGTAATGAGAGAATTAAATTAATTTTTAAAAATCATATAATTTATAGCTTTATATAGTAAATATTTTGATTCAGTGCACTTTTCGTATTGATAAAAATTAATATACAATAAAATAAAACTCTTAAGAAATAATAGTCAATAAATAAATTTTGCTGTATATAAAAGAAAGTGTCTGTGTGTGTGATATTTTTGAGCATTTTGTTGTTTCGCTGGATAAACAAAATGGCTCCTGCTTTAGAACGGGACCTATTTGCAGCGGTCACTGCAAAAAGATACTTTCCTTGTAGAATATTCCGGATGCTGGCAGTGGTGATCTTCGCTCTTCCCTCAACATACGGTGAGTTGTAAAATGCTTCGCTATTAAATATTAAGTCAGGTTATGAGCCTCTGAAATAAATGGTCCGTGAAAATGACAAGGGCCGCGCGGAAAACCCTCGCATAACTTTCTACTGCATTCATCTTCGTCCAGGACAATGATTCATACACACTCCCTTTGTTCCGGCTACATCCTAATATCATGCCAAATTTTTCACACGACCTCTGCGACCGACTATACTTTTTTTCAAGTTTACATTTCCTTTCTTGTTTTTCGCTGATATTTTCTTGCCGCCCCGCGAGCTCTTTTCCAGCCTGTCCTTTATGATTTACTCGGGAAGAATCTCTCGTAAACCATTTTGCGCCGAACATAATTTATGTAGTTAAAATTCTTTTTAAGTTATCTACCAGGCTTGGCTTTGATCCCAGTATACATTATTCAATTTTCTCTTTGCCAACCGTTCATCATCATACACCGCTCGCGTAATCTACGTTAATCGGGAAATGGGTGGTTTTACATACTTACGCGACTAAGTGAAGTATTTCGAATTCTAACTGGAGTAATCTCCAAAAATATGCGAATTATCTTTGAATCCGTAATTATTATTTGCAATTCGCTGCTGCTTCTGCGTAATTCTGGTTTGCTCTAATTTAATCATATATTTATGCTGGTTAACCAATTATCTCAGCATTAAATGCTTTTCGTCGCACCGAATTGCGATGAAAATGTATAATATGTCGAAATAGGTCGAGAGCTTGAATGAATTAACGAAAGCTTGTGATTGATCACTGCTGATCCTCATGGCCGATAATGGACGTATATTGGGCTTATAATTTATTTTTTCATAATACCATGCTAATTTGAATTGGGGAAAAATTCACTGGGGTGATTTTAAATGAGTTCATAATTGGCCAAGTATTGCAATCAGATAATTCTGATCGATTGTCGGAATATAGTCGAATCGACTAACATTAACTTTTTAATATTTCTGTCGATCAAGATCCTTAGCTATAATAAAAAAATATAAGAAAGACGAAAGATATTGTCTTATTTCCGATTCGTTGTTCGATAATTCAAAAACGTAGAAATGCCCAATTTAGTGTAAACCTAACGCATTTTCGATCATTTAATTATTTACAAGATCAAAAACAACTCAAGAAATGTGCCGTGGGCGATTTTATTCTGATGAATGGAAAGGGGATCGTATGAACGTCTCAGAGCATCGTAAAATTCGATAACACACGAACTCGTTTTATTTCTTTATTATTTAAAAATAACACATTTGAAATTATTTACATGTGTAAATCAAGGATTATTTTGTTATAAAAAGCATTCGTCATATTAGATAAATATGTTCTTAAAAGGGTCAATCGTTGCTAAACTATATATAAAAAAAAGGATACACAAATGAGTGCACTGCGCATGCGCAGATGATGATGACGCAATATGTTATGCTTAATTGTTTTGTGCTTTTTATATTTTACCCCCATAAATATAAGAGAATGTGCAATTATCAAGAAGGGGATAAAATGCTTCAAAACATTGGAGCTTACCCTTTTACATTCAGTTTGTATCAATACACAGCCCAAGAAAAGCGTATTTTTTCTTTTCATTAAACATTGAAAATTGTATACTTGTTGTCTTTGTTTGGAATTATTATTATAAATTTCATTGCATAATGTTTTTATATGATCTATGAATGAAGGCAGCGCTATAGTTGGGGGAAAATTCAGAAATGTTCTCAGAACAAGAATGCTGCATAAATTGGAAGATGATATTCTGACATTAATGAAATCAGATTCTGGTCAAACAATAAACAAGGAATTTTGGATCCTGTAGAATGTCGTTAATCGCACTAGAGCAGTGAATACATTTTGTGTATCTTTCTTATTGACTGACTAACCTGTTGAGATATCACTAAAGTAATTAATTTTGAATTGCTTGAACTTGGACAGACAGTCACAACTAGGGAATCCAATCTCAGACAGTTTTAGATGCTCATGAATCCCGGGATTAATAAATGTAATCCCAAAAATTTCCGAACTAAAATTTTTATATAACAGAAATCGTACATCTCATCAGCAGATTAAAGGCTACTAAATCGAGACATTCTCGTCGAAATCTGGACGCTTGGAACAGTGGCGTAACTACTAATTGGCGAGCTTAGGCGACGCCTAAGGGCAGTAACTGTCTAATCTATGTATTCATATATACAGTACACATATGTTTTTCAAATTGTTATATTAATATCTCCTTGCCGGTGATGTATTTACTACACCTCGACTCTAATAATGGGAATATCGATATGAAATATAATAGATACGTGGTTCAGAATTTTTGTATTCCTACTTAATATAATTACAAATCACATCAAAGTATTATAGTATATAAGTATTCATCTGCAGCGACGGAAATAAATAATTTGTCGGGAAATCGGGAATTTTGCGATTTTTAGTCCGTGTCTCAGCAGAAAGGAATTTTATCAGTCACATTGATGGTGTTATACGAAAATGGGAGCTCACGCGGTCATCGACTCAAACTAGCATTTAAATATCTGATGACGATACTTCCAACAAGTGTGAAGGCTGAGCGTGCATTTTCATCAGTAGGTTGCCTGGCTACGAAAATCTAGATCTAGACTAAATGGCGAAACGTTCGATGCTTTAATGTTACTTCGGGCATATTTTCAAATTAATATTTTGATTTTTTTAGTGTTTTATTTATCTATTTTTTAATTGTATTTTTATCTTTTCTTAAATAAATAAAATTCTTTCGCCTTCAAATTATTTTTTATATTAAATAAATGGACTTATTGATATTTTTTTATCAAATTACCTCGACGATTGCGACATTTTGATTACTTTCCGGTCTCCTAATATTGTCTGTCTTATTGTCGCGTCAGTGAGTCAATTATCGATGTGCTTTGATAATGTTATATGATGATATTTTTAATATGCGCAAATATATAATAGATATATATTTTGCTGTTATTGGTTATTTTCGAAAATAAATTAAGTTTTTGAAAAAAAAGTTGTTTTCTTCCGTCGCACTTTTCCGTTATTGATGGTGCTTATATGAAAGCGGCTGAATATTTCAAAGAGAGAATTGTAGTTTTCTTGAATATTGCGCTTCGCCGTGTATTTTTTATGGTTTTCATGTTTTATTTTTATGAGTTTCGCTTCACTTACGGACAGTTTCTTCTCAGAGGACTATAATAATAAAAACATCAAAAAAAGTTATCATTTTTTTCTGTGTAAAATAGCTGAAAGCGGCGTATGTACGCGGGTTGTTTTTCACGAAATTAATATGTATTGACTTTGGGAATTTGTCGTTTTTGTTCGATTGAATTGAGTTTTGGATTGATGGGGTTGGGGGCGAAATTTAATTTAATTAAATAGGTGGGGTACGTTTTCGAGTTTCGGGGGCGGTCTATTTTGGTTTATCGGTGGAAGGCTCAAAAGAAGTATGATGCGAGGAATCTTTCTCGGGGAATATTTAAATAACAACGTTAGTAAATCACGAAAAGTTTTCGGTTAGCTTGGAAGTTATCTTTTGCGCCAAGAATATTATTATTAATTAATGTAAAATGTGACCAAAAAGTTTTGTAATGAGCGAGATCGCCCCAAATTTCGTCCGCGAGCTTCGTCTTCCTCCGCGGGTCGAGTCTCTCTTTTCTTGCAGGGGTAGGAGTTTCGCGGGTACACAAAGTAATTACATTAAAAAAAAACCTGTAAACATATACATATTTCGTCGCACCTACAAAAGCTGGGTAAACATCGTCCATAAAAAATTGCTTCAATGCATATTAAAATTTTCGCAGTTCTTTTGTGGGGGACCGGGGTCCGAAATGTCAAAGCAATTTACTAAATTTATGCAAATTTAGGTATATTTTATATTGTCAATTTCGTATAATGAAATATTCATTTGATGAATTTAGTGCTAAAACAGAGAGAGGCGGTAACAAAGCTCCGGGAAGGCGGCCAGATTTCCTCGGCACGACTCCATGATGAAAGTTTAAATGGAGCGTCGTTATCAATGCGTCGTTAGACACTATTTTAATTTCACGTGATAGATAATTCGTGTGCCGAAAACTTTATACTTTCGCGTTTCTCCGTTCTGAGGCCGCGAAACTCACCGGCAACTAAACTAATTAAATACGTCTTAATGTGTAGTTCCAGTCAACTAAGCTTTTCTTTGAACAAGGCTTTAATATGGCAGTCAGGAACGCCGACCTCTGATGTAACACACTAAGTGAGCAATTATACACGTACGCGCGCCGACACTTTCCCGCACGCAAGCGGTTACCTAGCGTCCTCCCGCTCGCGCCCGTGACGCGTATTCGCGTCCTCGTACCTTCGACATGTTCAATTCCTCGCGAGATTAATCCTGAACCTCCTGCATCCACCTAAACTTTCTTCCGCTGGAAATAAATTAGAATCCGCGAAAATACGTCTGTCTGTTTATCCCGGTATCGATCTCATCTTTTATCTTTGACCTTTCTGCGCAACTTGCGCTCCAACTTAAAACATGCTCAAAGAACATGTTTATAATAAACCCTTAAACTTCTCAATCTTTGCAGCTCAACGAGCACACCTGGAATAATATTATTCGACAAAGTTCCCCCGTTTTCTCCATCGCCGGGAACACAATTGTCTAGCAAAAAAACCAACTACTTGTATACGTACCCTTTTACTTATCAGATTAATCATTATACATTCACTTCAACACTACACAATAGCACCCCTTTATCGAACACATAATATAGGTAGATGGCCTTTAAAAAAAATGTATTTGAACTTTTTTACAATCAATACTTAAACATTCCAAGCATTAGCAAATCGAAAATTTATACCAAAACACTGTAGTTACTTAGCAATAAGTTTTCAAGCAAAATAACAAAAACTATTTTACCGAGTGTTTTTACTATTTTTTTGAATTATTCTAATATTGTAGGGCTCGGCCTCTAACCCAGCGGTTCTTAAACTTATGTAGTCCGCAGACCTCCTCTTGACCAACATTTTCTTCGCGGACCCTCTCTTCAGCAAATTTATTTTCGCGGACCCCCTCTTGAACAATTTGTTTTGGCAAATCCCATCTCAATATTTTATATCGTTCTTAAGACTTGATTTTTCAAACAAATATCGAAAATATCTTCTTTATATATTCTTTTTTGTATTTTCGCGGATCCCCAGGGGTGAAAACGAAAACTGTCCACACAGACTATGATATATCTTGAATATGTTTTTAAAACATAATTTACGAATATAATACATATGTACTATTCACAGTTGTGGGTTGCTTTAAAATATTTTAAATTAAAATATGATGTTTGCGGCTATAGACGCGTGTGGCCTGTGGGTACACATTTATATACGCATGTCATTTAACTAGTTAATATAATACATGTTTTCATACGCTCGATATTGAATGTAGTCCAAATTTTATTTGTAAAATCTATAAATTTGAATAGGTTAAATAACTCCGATGAAAAAATATTTAAAATGGGACTAAATCAATTAAATTGGATTTTTTTAAATTAAATTGTATAATTAGCTTATTTAATCTACTTAATTTGAGCTAGATGCTTGTAATATACAATACAATCAAAATAGGTTCGTGCAATTTTTATACATTTGTAGAATGTGTCCAAATGCCTAGACATAATTCAATATATTTAGTATTGTGACACGTTTGCAATGGCAGCCTAATTTTCCGAGAATCTAGCGTAATGAAATTGAGATATAACTATGTATTTTAATTGAAATCATGAATCTCCATTAGAATAGCATAAAGAGCGAGTTAAAGCCATCATAATATACGTTGAAATTTCATTGTGTAAAGCTTATTTTATATTTATTTAATAAAGTGAGATTTGATATCCGATTTATATTGAATATATGACTGCCCCCTGTAGTGAATCGCCCATATAAGCGTTATTGAATTAATGTCACTATAAAAAGAGATATCTAAGGCTTCCATATCACAAGCAAAATATTCGCCATGTCGTGTGTACAATTCATATATGAAATGGTATTGTAATTCTAAGTTTATTTTCGCTATACTATTAAGCGTTGATAAATTTAATTTGGTCACGTAAAATACTTTGTAAAATAAAGCCAAATATGCGCATATTTTAATATGTAGATATAATTGTGCATTTATTTTAATCCAAAAAAGGAATTGCTAAAATCCACATAGGGAAAAGATATTTTTATGCCATTGGGGTCCAAATTATGATCAACTACGATTGAGCTGTTTACAAAGTACTAAATCATGAACATCTTCTTGTTCAAAAAATAACATTCGAGAAATCTTGCTTGCTAATAGCTAGATAATTATCGAAAGCTAATGATATATATATATATGGCAAGAGGTAATTCCTAGAAAGTCATTAAAAACACATCGATCTCCAGGATATGAAGTTTCAGTTATATCTCTTCAATTGCTAGAACTTAAAACTAGATTTAAAAAAGGATCGATAATGAAGATTTAATAGACTATTAAAGTAGACGCAGGCCTATATAAAGTAACGTTTGGAGCGTTGTAATCACGCCATGAATTCACCTTTATAATACATTAAGTAAACATTATATATTCTTTCAAACTTTGATAATGATCGTCTAAAGACTTCTATTGAATGTTATAGAAATAAAAACGCTGGGAAAAATCGTTGAAGCTATTCTTTTCGAGCGTTTGCTAGCAATCGTAAATGTCAAGAAGCTTGATAAGTGGATGGAATTAAATGATCGCCGATAATATAGACGGTCGATAAATCTGCTTTTTGCATATTGCAAAAAATAAGAATAATCGTCTCGATTGAATCACAGCAATGAATAATCAATATTGTATTTATATTGACGGCTACGCGAGGTCAAAACTACACACAAAGTGCTTCGTGGTTACCACTCAAAAATTGGCGTCCATAAAGATATGAAAACATTCACACTGTGCATAAATATATTGCTATGAAGTTGTGCTTCTTATTTACACGAATTGTGCCATTATTGGTTACATGGAATTGTCCTCAAACCTCCTGGATTTTATGAGTGCTAATTGCATACTGAAGGTATGAATTCAACCATTCCTGGATGCTCAGAGAGAGCTAAAATTGTATCCTGAGTCAAAAAATAATCCAAAAACATTAAATTTAATAATGTAATTATTTTGCATGCCGAATTTATAGCCAATATTAAATACGCTCCCATAAAAGTGTTTATTCTGTCGCAGTTGACTGGACTACCTCGGTAAAGTACTTCATGCACAAATTACTAAGTTCAACATGGCAGTCACTTTCGTCAGCTTTGTTTTATTAACAGTTACCGTTGACTCTCGGAACACTTCGTACTTGTTCTCCGCAGTTATGAACAAGAACAAGTTAATGCGACTTCCCAAGAAAAATAACCGCCTTTACACTTTTTACCTTATTTTCTTCATATCGTCCGAAAAGATAAAAACATTATGATAATCTCCGACTCGCGATAATTTAATTAAAACTTCCCAGGCGTAGGTGGGACGCTGCACGTTTCGAAAAAAAACACAACTAAATGATATATAGCACTAGTTGTGAGTGTGAATCCGCGTTGAGTGAACCTAGCATTGTTCTAGATTCTAGATTAATGACCATGTAGAAAAATAATGGATCTTAAGACAAAGCGTTGACATATTTGAAATTTGGATTTGGTGTGATGCCTTTTTAAAAGAAAATTTGACACGACATCCATGTTGATCAATCATTGGTAAACAGCTTTGAAATTCGCTTGGGATATACTCTCAGGTCTCGTATAACAAGGTTATATGGTTCCGCAAAAACGTCGTGTAATACAAATCCGTGTTATACAATGTTTAAAGTTCATATAAAATTAGGGTTTACATTCCAAGTAAATAAGTATGTACACTTAAACCTTTTTTTGAGCGGTGTTTTTGAGTGTATATGACAATTATAGCATGTGAATGTGTACCGTATAAATTAGATCTGTTGTTAATTGTTTGACTCACAAACAGGCCATCAATTAATTGACTTTTTGATGGCAATCAATTGCATTTTCATCATTTCAATTTTAGTTTATGCCAAACAACAAATTATTAAGCGTGAAATGGTTCGGGTGGCATATAGGACGAACTCTAATCCTTGTTATTTCAAATCTGCAAACATGCATAATTTTAGCGTAAATCCATTACTATTACCATTCCACTTTCATTGCACAAATAATTTATTCAAAATAAAATTAATTTATTGCATTAAATTAAAGCAATTCAATACCAAATAACTATATTTTTTAATATGAAATTATTACGGCGTTTCGATAAATGTTAACCTTGCAATTAAAATGGCTCATCTTTGGAGTAGCGTTTTTGCTTTGCATCCAAATGTGATATTTTTTGTTGTCCAATCGTTCCCCTCATACACAAAACAAATAGGAATAAAAACGGCCAAATACTATTGATATCATCAAACGTACATTTTTTCATACGAAGATAACTCTGGATCCCATAAATACCGATGGATAAGCGTTTTACTTCGTATTTATATTGATACAAAAATAACTACAACTAAAAGAAATATGGCATAAGCGTTCCAAGTAAAAAAAAAAGTACAGGTCCTGTGTGGCAAGCGATCAGATCAAAGATGAATGAATTCCGAGATGATTTGATGAAATCAGAAATGTTATATTATCATAGATTATGTCGGTCGTATAACGACGACGATCATGAATATATCACTAATGAGAATATAATTCCGGGAAATATATGATTTATCTTTTTCGCAGAATTTTTCCACTGGATAAGTTTGAAATTGGCCTAATTGGAGAGTCTATTTGTTTCGCCATTCTCAGCATGTATTATTTACGTTGGATCATTATGTTAATTAAAAAGATTTCGGGAAGTCAGCCCCGAAACGTAGCAGTCAAAATATTTATCTTACAAAGTGTCTTTTTTTAGATATGCTGAATTTGATGTCCCACAACGATCAAATTTACGTCGCTTCGCGACGCTACACCAGTGGTTGCATTCTTGTATATGAAATAAAATGAGGTGTTAATTTTTGAAATCGTCCTTGAAGATGTCCGATGTATCTAGTTTTTAATTTTATTCCTTGAGCTAATAAATAAAATCGAGTTTATTGATTTAGTGTCGAATAGAATTTATGTTTCAATGCAAAATAATACGCTAAACCCATTATTCAAAGTCGAAGACACTTATTCAAGAGTACAAAATGACATGGTTGATATATTCTTTCGTAAATTGGCTTATTTTCGAGTTGATATTTATTCAAAAGTAAAATAAAGCTTCATGAAAACAAATCCCCCTCGTCGTCAGTATGTTTACCGAACTAATGAAAACTTTTTTCGAAGTCATTGATAGACATGTCCGGAGTATGTAATAACTCCTCGTTGTGCTGTTCGTAAGGAGCTTTAGTACTTTGGTACGAGAATTTAACATTAAGCTCCGCAGTGTAAGGACTTTCGGAGAGAGTTGTCTGTGGTTGTTCCCAGTTTCTGCATTTCTTGTTCTTAGAAATATATAAAACGGAATCAGTCCATGTTTGCAGCCGGCGTCACAATTTCGCACGAAATCATAACGTTGTCGAATTTATATTTCGTTTTGCGCATTTAATCGCATCCACCTCTTCCAAAGTCGTGTTCTTATCTAATTTTACTAATTCAGTTGACTAAACACGCCGGTTCACGACGCTCTTTGCTCGTATTGTACGCCATTTTTTTTTGATGATGGGGTGTTTGACGCTTTGAATATTTTTTCAACCAACACTGGAAGAGAAGAGAAGGTCGATCGTGGATAATTCCGTCGATGAAATTATGTCGGAGATTGAAATAATAAGCTGGATCGAAATGAGAAGTGTGAATGAAATAATGAGCGTTAATGAAACCGCCCGACCATTCTTGGCGTTGATTTGTATAACGCTTGATGGGGCTCCCTGCCTCGAATACAGAATGCCAACTTCGTTATCGATATTTTCCGATAATATATTCACAGGTGTAAATTCCGCATTGTTTCGTACCAAGCAATCTTCAGAAATTTTTGGCCTCAAATATTTCTTCAGCAGCGAAATATATTGTATTAAGATCATATTTTCGTTATTTAAGACTACTTTCATTTTCTTTCCCATTGAAATTAACTGTTTCTAACATTTTATTCCTTATTTAAATGTTAGTTATTGAATTATCAGACAAACAAAGAAATTATAAAAATTGTGGGTTGGTTTCAGATTATGTAAGATCCGCACTAAATGTCATCATCTCGATGCAGATTTACCCTGATTTTTTATTTTAAATAAATAAATACTAAGACGGTTTTTGTATCCAGTTTAACAATTTTTATTTATATTCAATATCGAGCACACGAGAAGGTGAATGTTTGAAATAGATGTAACCTTTCCTATAAATGTATAATATATTCAAGAAATCCTGCAGTGGACTATATAGCTGCACTATAAAGATGATCACACGTGGAAGGCAATAAGAAATATTAGAAAATCTATGGATACGGAAATGATACAATTTTATTACTCATACTTTTATGTTCCATTAATCAAGATCTCCATTTTATCGATATTTAGAAATAGATTATACCAATTTATTATGCTATTTAAGGTTTGATGTCATTATATGATATTTTATTACAACGTACCAAATAGAGAAATTCTAATATTTACAATGATATTTTTCGTTGATTCATAAAATTCTGCTGTACGCTCAAACTTCTTTTTGTGCGACTTTTTTATGCGATTTTGAAGTTATGCGGTGTTTTTTTAATTTCATAAATTCACCTCAAAATTTTTGTATCGCTTGAATCATATTTCTCAAATATTCAAAACTCTAAAAAGTTTAATGCACGACAGATCAATATGTAATTATTTTTATGAATAGTACATTTTTGAACAATCTTTTATTTTTTAAATTATTTATTTATATGTATTTTTCTTAAATTATAATAAAAAATCGAGAAATATATTGTTTATCGCAACCTTTTATTGTAATTTTTTATATTTATCAGGTTTTTTTTGTACTCCAGATATATATATATTGAAAAACCAACAAATTACAAACTCACATCAGCAATAGGAACATATTTTCAGGGCTCTCAATAAATGTTATATGGACCATGGACTCCCAATATAATGACATAGAATGTTGTAGAAATTGATGACTCAGTGGACATTCATATATAAAGCTCGCCGGACGATGAAGAATTGAACTCAGATTCTATTCTGTCATAAGATGCCATAAGCCACATCGAAGGCCCAAATATTTTTGAGGTCAACCATTTTAATAATACGTTTCAATTTATATCCTGATGTTATCCACATCGGTTACTTCTGAGGCGTCAAATGTTCATCTTGCTACATATGCCTTTACATGCTTATATAATTTAAAATCATCATTTACTTAGACGCTATATTTGCTTATTTGCCATTTATCGTCGTATAAATCTAATTATCTGTCAGGACCGCAGCAGCGTATATGCAGCTTGTGTTTAAATAAATAAATACTGTCGATAGCACACAATATTCGGTAATTTCTTCAAGTAAATATAAATAATGCACTTGAAATTGATTCATTATATCATTCACGATAAATTTGGGATTAACGAATCAATACAATTGTACGATGTACGCAACATACTCTCTCGAGAGGTGACTCTCACTCACCATATGAATTGATGCCGCAACTCAAGAAATTCGCCAAAAATGCTGCGAAACAGTCTCGAGTTGCTGGTTTGCCGCGCGAAAAAGGATCTCGAGTGCAAAGGGTTAAAACAACGTTACAAATTTTACTTAATCCGTAGTAGAAATTTTTGTATTTATTCATTATGTTGCGAGGTAGTACACCACTACAACAGTACAAATTGATCAAATATTTTCCTTAGAAAGCATCATCACCCCAGTTTCATTCTTTGCTTTATCTCCTTGATTTTCAAACAAGTCAACTACTTGCCTTAAATAAATATATTCAATTACTTCCTCTAAATTAAACACAAATATACTCTATCGATGTTACTGTCTCTCGAAAAGTTGTATATAACTTTTGAAACGTATTGGTATCATCATTTCTACTGGTGCATTATTGAATTGAATTGGTGTATATTTAATATTTGGATCGTAAAAATCTATATAAAATCGTATAATTAATGGGGTCATAGATTGGGCTTGGTTAAAGTTGGGATTGGTATTATTCACAATTTATTTTTATTCGATAAACATGGCTAACACCCACTTAGAGTAATTTCGTCAAGTAAAAGAATCAATAGCCATTTCCATAAATGCCGATAAATAATAGTTGGTTATATCTAGGCTTTGCTCGAAAAACAGTATCCCGACGAATAGATGAAATAAATTGGCCTATAACTGTTTGAATAATTTCAATTAGTTTTTATTTATCGCCATGTCGTGAAGTTGCGTCGAGCCAGTTATTTGTCATTTTAGATGTCAGCCTCTATTAATTTATTTGCGTAGCCGAAAGATAACCATCGCTTTGAAGGATGATCCGCCATACGACGGGAACCCGCTTTTGCGTGTTTTGTACGCAAAATTTGCGGCGACGTCTGCTCACACACGTATAAAACTGGTTGCGAACAGCTGAAACGTCAATATACAGCAATACAAATTTTAATATATTTCAAGTGTTTGTCACGTCTTTGCCGTGGAATAGTGTACTAGGTACGTTTAATATCCATTTTGGGGACTCGGTAAACAATGAGTGATGGGGGTGACAAGGAATGAATTATCTCTAGGGGCTAGAGAGAGGTTCGGGAAGATTCCCTCCTCCTTCGTGTGCCTCCCCGAGAGACAGATGCGAAACGTTGAGGAACACAATCGAAAGAAGGAACGGGACGAGCGAAGAGGAGCGCGCCCAAAGCAGACTGATGATGTATATTCTATGTGGCAAAAGGCATTATTATTTTTCACAGTTATGTCTATATATTATTCAAATGCTCCCAACCCTAATTGGAACGGTCATTTATTTATAAGAAACGCCCCATCCTCCATTTTATTCAAAAATACTATTTGCCACGTGCCTTACGTTAAGTATAAGGTACATAATGTTCTTTTTGATTGAAGTTCGCCTTCTTCGAAAATTATATGTGCAATAAAAACAATATATTGATATATTTAGATCATCAATAAAATAACTGAACTGTTTCACCCCACCAACAAATTTGGAAGATCGGAAGTATTAATATTTCAGATTGATCCTCGTGATCCAGGCTTACCCTGATTTCCGGGATCTGAAAAAGAAAATACTGAGAAGATTTAAGTAAGTCATTATAATATCATCCAAATATATTTAAATCAAAAATACCCTATCTTAACTTTACCACATGTGAAAGGCAATTGGAAAACTACCACATGAAAATGGAAGTCTCCCATGGAGATCGCTTCCATCCGATAACAGATATGCCACTTTGCCTGGACGCGATTTCATGTTCTTGTGCGATAATTACAATATATAAATAATCACTGATTTTAAGTTTTATTAAAGATAAAATTATAAATTTATAGAGATTATTCTTATAAATAAACTTAAACCTTTTTTTGTGCTGTGAATGCGTTTCGCGGAAAATCGCACAAAAAAACTATGACTTCCGTGGATTTTAAAAACCGCATAACTTTGAAACAGCTATATAAAATATATCCAAAATCGCATAAAAAAAACAGGAATGCAATAAGGCAAGCAGTAGGAAGAAAACAATAAAAAAAATTCAGTCAAGTCATTTTTTGGCCTTATTTTGTCAGTTTTAATTTTTTTTTAATTGTTAAAAAATAAATTTTGAAATAAATTTGGTAGGAATAATAGAGAATTGTATAGAAAAGATTTTATTATGGTGGATTGGCCAAGTTGCTGCGTCACTAAAAAAAAGCTATAACACCGTAAATAGTTGGAATATTGGAAATGCCTTTAACCTTTTAACTGCCAACGACGCACCGGCGCGTCGAATTTGTATGCGCTGATGAATCATTGGCAGTTAACCGGTTAAAGGATGTATTTTTAAAAGTGGAAACATTGGAAGAATTTAAAAAAAATCTAAACTAGAATAAAGGCCGTAGTCGTAATTTAGCGATAGTGGATGCAATATGATTTATACAGTTCCAAATTATATTATATTTTTTTCCAAATTTCGGTTAGTGTTGATGATTTGTTTCCTATTTTATCCAAAATATCTCGATACGTACTCATTATGAAATAATAATAAAAAATGCTTTAAAAAACCGCATAACTTCGAAATCGCACAAAAAGAAGTTTGATTGATTAGCTACAAATTCATACGTTGAATATAAAGTACACAATGTTCAAAGCATTTTAGTAAATTGTTTATTATTTTATCTATCTGTATAAAATAATAAACCATGCATTATTCATCTTATGATTAAATTATTATACCTTTATTATTAGGCCGATTTATAAATAATTCATTGAGCAATTCATATATGTCGTGGTATTCACATATTGATAGAAATTAGTTAATAAATTTTCTATGTAATGATGATATTCTTGTGCTTATCTAATTGACTGATAAATATACACACTTCTGTCAGTTTTAGCATTTAAATCATTTCATTTTTGTTAAGGATTTATTTTAATGATATATATATATCGAAATGCTTTGGTTAAGGTTTTGAAATTGAGAATCTTAGCGTTGTCAGTTATCTCAAATTTATAGAAAAAATTTCAATTCATGCTCCCGTGGATTTATTTCAGACATTTTTGCTCAGTTTATAAAATAAAATTAACCCCATAACTCAATCAGCAAGTGTTTGTGGTGAAGTGGACTTCCATTCCGGTAATTCTTTTTGAGGTTCGAAACCATTCGCCTTTTAGAATAACTGAATATAGTTACGCAAGCATGGCGAGATGCCATCCTGGCTTTAACTCGAAGCATCCTACTTCCTTTATTCCTCCACCTCATCCGCTGCATACGACTACAGACTGACGAGACATTCACGTTTTGGTAATTTGTTACAAGATTCATTTTATATTACCCAGTTTGAAATAATTCCCGTTTGAACTGCTTTTTTCACTGTAGCAACATCACCAGAGAGGCATTAAACCTTCATTACTTATTGAATGTGGTATTTCAACATTATTTTTTTTGTGCTGTGATAATTATTCTTTTTTCGCCTTTACAAAGAGGACATGACGTTTGTCAAAGTTAGTATGATTTATTTACCGCTGGTATGCTTCATCAGAAAAATATTTTGTTAATGAGAACTTTAATGCCGCGTCTGCAGATGGGCTGGCTCCGGAGCACTACATCTCGAAGGAGAGAAAGAGAAATGTCCCTTAATAGAGTTCTATTTATATCTTCCTTTTGAGGGATGAAAAACATACCTTGAAAGTGTATTTTTCTTAGGAACTCGTCGAGATGATTTATGATACGATCAAATTCTTTCGGATGTATTCACGAGTAGAAAACGGGTGCGTGCTACTATTCACGCACTTAACATTCAACGAAACTGAATTCAATCGATGCTCGCTAATTATGGTAAAATAATTTGTCGCGGATTGATCGATTGCTAATAAAACGTGACAGTTGCATGTGATCGATGCAATTATTCGCATAAAATACTCAGTTCGAATTTATGTTGACAGTTAACTTGACAGTTGACCTTTGTGGTGTGCAATCTATCTTTCATGATGTGGTTTTATATTGGTCACACTTATCAGCAATTACAAGCTAATTTTATCAATCATTTTTATTTTTAGTCTTTACATTCATTCCTGCTGACACATTTTATTTAAATAAAAACCCGAAATATCTTTCATTTCAGCATCATATATTTTGTTCGACTCAGATTGGGTTCCAGGTAACATATTGCGAATAAATCTGTACTACTGGAAGACCTCGTATAAAATATAAATCGAATATATAAAATATATTTTGAACGGATAGACTTTCATCTGAAATGAATTATTTATTATCGAAAAACACATTAAACTTTAATACATTTGATTTTTTTTTTTCAAATCCATCAAGTCTCACAACATCATATCTGCGATTGCTGAGTCTCAAGATATTGGTTGATCCTAAAAAAATGATTATACATAAATAGCATTGACCTAAACTCGGGTAGAGGATTGGGGGATGTAAGATGTTCACGCTTTACAGCAAATGTGTTATTTGTCGACTAAAATGCTGCAATTTCACCAACGGAAGATTCTTTTACAAATGTAAATGTGATCAAAATAACGTTTCAACTGGCAACCAAAGCGACCACAATCCGGTCGCAAAACTCTTTCGATCGTTTTCGACCGCATAAATTCGCACCCACACTATCCTCCATACATTGATTTTTCTTTTTATCTTCACTCTTGAATCCAGTAATTCGAAAAAAAACATGCTTCGAAACAAAAAGAAGTTCGCAAAGCTCAAGACTTTATATAGGTCAATTTTTCCGCGAGGTCGCAAACAATGGGTATTGTGAAAAATTTCAGGTCGAGAAGAGTTGCGGAATTTATGCTCCATTCAACTTAAGAAGATCTACGATGTACTTGCCCAAACATCACTATTCTATTGGTCATCGCCAGATAAAAGGCATAAATTCAACCGCACTATAAATCTGAAAATATTGACATAATTAAATTTGAGAATCACTATAATAAACATGCATGATATTCACCAAATATAAATACATTTTGAACCTTTAAAATGTATGCTCTTAAATTGTTCAAGATCATTTAAGCAATTGGTAAAACAACAATCATCTAATTCATTATAGTAGTCGTACTGTTTTATAAATATTAGATTAACTTAAAAATAGAAAGGGTTCGATTAAAATTATGAAGCTTCAATTCAATAGAATTATTCATTTAACCTTTCCCTTGCGATGATACGTATTTAGTACGCCATTTGACATTATAAAACCCCGTATTTATTATATTTTATATAATATTCGATATGAATAATATATCTAGATTCAATGTTAAAAATTCCCATTGTTACAACTTTACTAAAAACTCGACTATTACGAAAAAGACAACAGCAGAAGTTATAAGTACCGTCGTAAGTCGAGGAATTTTGACAGGGATAGATGTTTTATATGGTGATCTTTCGTTGCCCTTAAGTAATTTTGTTTTATATAAAATGGATATATGAGTGAGACGCGATTTTTTACATGTATAATAAGAGTCTAGGAACTAAGCCACCACGTTTTGCGAGCTCGATTTGCATGCTGATTTGCAGATTTAATCAAATAATTAGACATTCGAAATATTTATAATAACATTTTTGAATCATTTTGATCCTCATTAAAATATTATTCGTACATTCAATCATTTATATGTATAAGAGCACATTAATCTTTGATACTTTTTCATGCTTTTATGTTAGGTTACATCATTTGTGATCGCAAAGGTCCCTGATCATTCGTCGTTCTTTTTTATTATATCTGTAAATACACGTGAACAAATAAATGCCACATTATTGTAAATTATATAATGGAATGGGCTAATTTGGCGCATTAAGGCGGTGTGTCTTAGAATTTCGGTGGAAATACAAATTATCGATAGCTAAATCCCCTAATTTACATTTGCGAATTCCAATCTGGAATTGGATACGACACCGTGATCTGTCAACCCTCGCGGGATTTGCATCGGTTGTAGGTACCGCGCCAATTCGTTGCAGTATTACGTAACGATCAGCTGACGAGTCGAAATACAATCTAAATTCAACCCTTCGACGTTGGAGGGGTGGACAAAATTTAGTTTATAAATTGATATGCCGTGTCGATCTCGTCCGCAACAATTCCGGTCGGCCTTCCGTCATCCCCATGAGATTACTGAAATGAAACATATGTGCTTAGTTTATGAGCTGCAATAAGGTATCAGCTTCTTTGACAGCATCCCTCTTCAAAGCGATAATCCACTTGTTGACAGCCGTCTTTCACTCTGGCCACGTTCGCCGTATAAGCGCGCCTTCGTCATCCTGCTCAATTTCGACGGAATTCCTTCTATGTCAAATGAGCTATCTTGAATAGTTCGCCATAAACTGGTCTCCGTCTCGGCACGCTTGATACACGGATATTCCATTTGGCGATGTTAATTCCGCTATGGAACTTTTTCCTAGGATTCTATTTCTGGAAAAGGCTCTGAAAAAAGGACTAAAGTTCTCCTAAGGAACGTCGATATCTACGTGTCAATTATTGTCGTTGTCGATATCGGGCTTCGATCCGAATGCAATTAATTTAATGTTGTACATGATTAAATATGTGTTTGCATTTCAGTTTGGTCGTTTTTAAAACATGCAACTGTGTTATGCTAAATGCAATCCATTTGTGAATGTAGCCGCACTTAATGCGGATAATCAAAACATGCAATCTCAGTGTTGCATATCGATCGAATGCCGTCTCTTATTTCCGGAACAATCCTATCGAATTCCCAAAATGTCTGCTAATTCAACGAACAGAATCAATTGCAAATTTTATTCAACTAATAACGTTGAGGAATTACATATTTAGCGCGATTTTAGACTGGCATTCGTCTTATTCTCCCCCTTCCCGAAACTAAATCCCGGATAAGTCTCAGTATACCCACCGGATAATTGATTTAATTGTGCCTATCGCATATTTGCTCATCTCTCCGGCGTATACTATTATAGTTTAGCCTTTCAGGTAAACTGATAAACTGACAGGCGAAATCCTGCCCTCGCTCAGATAACGCGGTTTCCCTGACGAATTCCTCATCGAATATTATCGACGTTTCCTCGTAGGCGGTCTGTCTAGAAATTCGAGCGCCGCTTCATGAAATATCCTCGATTTTTTTCTTACATCTACATGAAAACAGATAAGTGCAAGTCGGGAAGATTTATGAGACGATTCTTTTTATGTTTGGCCACATATCACGTTTCGCTTTCGAATCTCTACACCCCTTTTTCCCGGCAGTGTGTTGACAGTTCCACAAGTGTGCGAAGCGGCAATCAATTACGGCATATCTCTTCCCTTCATCTCATTAAGATCGGCCCAGACGCTAATACACTCGAGGACTTAGAAGAACGCAGTTAAAAATATGTGCGCGGATGCTGTGGAACATTTCTCGAATTGCTACCATCGAAGCCCTCATTCAGGGCTGCCGCCAAACTATCACTTGATTTCAATTTATCCTCGTTAAATTTTCAATCAATTCTTCATTGATTTCCATTATTATAATATACGACAAGTTCGCTACATTTATGTCTTTGAACACTATTTGACTCTAAACAATTAGTGTTTGTTAACCAGCTATCTAAGTCAGATCTTCTGAATCCTGCCTGAATTCCTGGATCTGAAAAAATAAATATTGATGCGATTAACCCTTTGAGTAGTGAGCTAATTCAAAATCTTTTGTCTCCCACTTATCATCCGTACAAATCAACTTATCTGTCAGGACCGTCGCAGCATGTATGAAGCTTGTACATAAATAGATAAACACTCTTGACAGCTCACAATATTCGATCATTTTTTCAAGTAAACATAAATAATACACTTGATTATATCATTCACATATCATTATTAGTCGATAAATTTGTATTAATGACCTATACAATCGTATGAAATACGCAAGATACTCTTTCCGTCTCTGTTTCTCTCCAAACTCAACGTACAAAACACTCTCCATCTTTATCTGTCTCCAAACTCAACATGCAAGAATGCTCTTTCTGAATCACTGGAATTCGGACGCAATATTGTGTCTTATCTCTTTACGGGGTTAATTTCATTGGGCAAGGCCCATATTTGCAACAAAATCAGAATATCATTCAAATATAATCATAATTTTACCAATCACTCATAGATCCTGTCATATATTCCTAATTTCGCAATATAAATCCCTATTTTAAGGGGGATTGAAAAAAGAAATCTAAATAAGTGATTTTTATCTTATTAGCTTTAATTCCTTGTATGTGTAAATTATATATTGCATATACGAAAGACAATTTAATCAGAAATACATCCTTCGCAAAAATTCCATTTGTTACAACTATAATATTCCGTCTTGTAAATTTAAAATTTACGTCGTCTTGATCGCAACAATTCTTGACACTTCATTTTGCAAAGTCTCATTCCTTCATCTTACTTTTGCTCACACACGCCTTTACAATAACCGCTCGCATTTTCCGTATCTTTCGTAATTTTTCGACCGTTCAACTCGCCTCATGATCTGTTCACTTTGAAGCTCAAATGTGTCACAAGCAATTGTTATTTATTTTATGCATTTCATGTATTGAAAATGATTTTATTTTATCTGGTAACAATCTAATACATTGTGTCGTATATATTGTATATTCATGCTTGAACAATGATCGCATCACCAGTATGGAACGCAAAAAGAACAAAAATGTTAATACAATAGTCGATCCAACCACCCACTGTAACATATTAGAATTAATTAATAAAAACGTAAAAATAAATGGCATTATGTGGTTATGCGGTTCGATATGAATTATTGACGCCATCTTCTAGATGACATCAGACGAGGATTTTCTTTGTAAAATCTTTGTTTCTATTGATATAGTGATTTCCTAGTGTATGGTAATCCATTCTAATTTACAAATGTCACTCTAAATTCACATGAGTTGGAGTCCCATATATTTATGCATCCATCCAAATAGTATTTCTAAATCATTTTATTGGATGACATATGCACCGATACCATTTTATCGGATGACGTTCAAAACTCTAAATCCTAGCATTCAAAATTCCTAAACGTCAGAATTTCAACTCAACTGGATTTTGAACGTCGACATTATGATAGTAGGGATTTGGAACCGTACCCTGTTTTATCATACTAATAACTTCACAGCTTCAGATATACAACCGCAGCCATCCATCCATTAACATCATTCCGAATCATGCTCATCTCACATTTTACAATTGTGACATCCTAAATTTTAGAGGGCGAAGCGAAAAAAAATAAGCCAAAATGTTATCTCTCGTTTTCCTTCAGGCTTTTGATGTATGAATTAACGTGGGCACTCCGAAAGGTATATTTTATTCATTCGCCGCCTTCGTCTTTGCGGCCGTAAATTCCGAAATTAAAGTTTAAATTAAAATTTGTTAATATATTCAGAAGGCGAGTCGCAACCTTGCCTTTCGTCGATTAATCATGCCACATCATCTGGGCGTTCCTCTGCGACATCTGTGAGATCGTTTATTATTTTGTCTTCAAACTTGTTAACACATGTTTAAAATCTCGCTTTTCTACTCATTCATCAGCGCCTTCCCTATCTCTTCCCGAAACTCTCCCGTCAATCGTCGCTCATTACACCGGCGCCCAATTTTACAACTCTGTTTATGCCCTTTTTTGGACATTTTTATTTCGCAATACATCTTCGAAATGAACAAATTAAATCCTAGACTCTTCCTTCGATACGCGTCCTTTTCTTGCTCGCATTGAAATAATTCCACGAAGGTTACTCATTTGCATGTATTGGTAGTCTATATTTAGTTCTCAACAGTATTTTCTTCAGCAATATTTCATTGTTTTTTTTTTCTCCTCCAGGACATTCGCTCTAAGCTACTTATTACATCCCCATGAAGAAGCGAAAAATCTAGCCAATTAAAAAACGCGCCAACAATAGAAAGTAAAGATATTAATTACTTATATAAGGGGAGCCGATGGGATGAAGGAGGCTGTAGAACACAAAGGTCCTTCATTGCACTCAAAACAACTTCACCTCCCACATAGTTACCATCTTCTTTAGCGTTAAAGTATCAATTAAAACCATTTTGGGTGATGCCTAAATGCATTACATGCGTTATACAATTATAAAATATTTTAAGGACATTTTTTTAATAAATAGAACGGATTATATTTGTGCATTGCTGGAGATCTGCGTAATCGGAAATCTATTTTCCAAGTGTTCCCTAAGTCACGAAACAGACTTGCAAATGCTAACTTTACGAACGTCTTTCTATAATGTTTTCCGGATGACAAGTGTCTAAATATTTTTCGAGATCGACCTCGAAACTTGCATTCCTACCCTTGTCTGTTCGCACTTGCTTATCACTCTGTTTTTGTTAATTCGACTAATGACAGTCAAGCTTATCGATCTATATCTGATCGGCTTACCAAGCTTATCGGTATAATATCGCATCGCTATTCCTTCTGTTTACGCTCCGACTGTCGAATTTGGTCCTCGTGAGAAACACCGATTCATATTAGCCGACAAGAGTGTTAAATATAAGCTTCAAACGCGCTGCTGCGGTTCTGACAGATAAGTGGATTTATGCGGATGAAATGGCGGACAAGCAAATATAGCATCTACGACTATGAAAATTTTAAATTAGCTAACATGTCGCTCACATCATTTCTGACTTTCTTCGAGCTCAACGTACAAGAGCGCTCTTTCTGAATCATTAGAATTCGCTCGCAAATACGCGGACATCCTCTTATATACGTTAAAGTTTTAGTAATCAAGCCATGTGTATCGCTCTTATCACCCCAGGTTCATTTCCACAATCTTACTCTTGATTTGATTTCTGCTTCTTATAACAAGATTTCTTAAACTCTTGCTCGGTTGTTTTAAAAACCAAGGTAATTAAAAATGAGAATAGGCGTTCGTTTTGGTAGATAATATACTAGCATCAACCCTTTGGCTTTAAAAAGTATTATTTCTTTAGTATTGATCTGTGTATATAACACCTAAGTACTATTCAGGAATGGCTTTATTATCAGAGTATCCATTTTTTTTAAATAATATTTTCCAGGCACGGATAATCCGCAAACTGAATAATCTGCACCCGGATAATCGAGAGTACGCTGTACATGTATTTAATGGATAAATCCGAGCAGCTATAATGCTCTGGACATGCTTCAATCATCCCGTCGTTCGGTCGCACATCTTTCCCGGGTAATGAATAATTCCCATCGATAATGTGCAAACGCAGTTTGTCACAATCATAAAATGGGTTAACTGTCGAATCCGCTGAGAGCTTGCTAAGTGCGTTTTTAATTTAGTGCGATGCTCTCAACTTTATTATCCGATAACGGAAAACACATTGCCTACGGACAATTTTCAATGTATCGTTTTCATCGTAGTTATTTGACCCCATTTTGTATAATATTAAATTGTACGTGATGTTGTTCGACGTCCTGTTAAATCGATTATGTTAAAACATTTTTTTGCCGAAATTCGCTCGAATAACGACAGACTTCGGCTGTGTTCACATAATAATCGGATATTAACACATGAATTTGTTAATTTGTGTATCTTCATTAGTTCCATGTGAATCCATTGCAGAATAGTCACCTGAATGCCAATTTTTTGCTATGATCGCTTTGTCACATCCCTTGATAATTTGATGCAGCGTTATATTCGTCATTCATGTTAAACATGCGTTCCTATTGAATCGATTATTCAAGGAATTATTACTAATGCCTCGTGTAACACATTAACGTCCCCGTAATCCTATTAACGTTTTGCTGAATGCATTTTAATATCGAATTTCAAGCTTTCATATGTTTCGTTTACGAATCGTTGCGTGATGCTTGTGAAATTCAGATATGATTGTGAAATGTAAAAAATGTGTTGACATAATCCTCAATTAATGATTAAATTTGATTCATTAAATATTTAGGTCTGTTTTTGCAGTATTCATTGACTGGTCAATAGTGTCATGGAGTGGTTATCTGAATATGATAACATTTGACTTTGAGTCAATTAAATAGATTCATGCAGAGTATTTGATCGTTTTTTATATGTCAATGCCAATGAAAAATCTGCGATGTATGAATATTTAAAAAATGCAAAAGTTTTCCCATTGCTTATTCAGAATTTGCAATTACATCCGAGATTCAAGTTTTCAACCCGTTCGCGCTTGTTGTATTTTTTGTTCTTTGCACAAGAACGGAACGCGTTTGCGCCTCTCAAAGAGAGAATGCTTTCGAAATGCGTAGTTTTGTTTTGTCTCAGGCCATTTCTTTATATTTTCAGCCAAGACAAACAGGAAACGGGCACAGTAAGAGTGAAAAACAAGCGAGCAAAAGAAACTGGCTTTTGTCAGATCAGGCCGGCGTTTCTGTGTACCTTTTTCTTAAAAAAGGTCATCGCTCATATCAGACGATTTTAATTGCTCCCCCTCCGTTCCGGCTGCGTATTTTTCTTGTGCAGACGAATGAAATGTTACATTTCGGCAATAAATCGATTAGATCGACGATGTCTTTCGTTTGAATCCCACGATAGTCGCCACGCTCTCGTATATTTCACTCTCGTCGCACTAACCGTAGGAGCATAATGACTAGAAAATATTTTTTCTCGTATTCTCTGTCCCATCTCTCCCCATTACTGGTATTTTGTTATCTTCTGTTTGTCCCTTGGTAATGTGATTTGTGAGTCGTGTTGTTTATTGATAGGCTAGCACGCCGCGGGCCCGGGTTCATATTCCGCCGGATCAATATTTACTCGCCAAGATTGGTTCGCCTCTTTTACCTGGCGATACCAACTCTTCGTTTTGAAAATCCGCCATATTTCTCCCTCGGAAGACGTTAACCCGCTTGGAGGATTCAGTGATTTATTAAGAAAAAATGCATCTGCTTTCCTTTGTTCCGGAGCCCGGAACGTATCAGTCGAAACGGCTGTCCTATATCTTGCTTTTCCATATCCTCCTATATTCCGCTGTTATGGCCTATATGTGTAATATTAATCAACATGTTCTGCAATGCGTCCCGGACGAACCATTTATGCTCATGCCTGACTACATAAACTCATGTTCCACTTTACATAAGTTTTTTTTCTTCGTTGCGTATACTCATTGATATAAATGCAGTGTATTCTCAAAATAAGGCTTTTTCAAAGAAAAACCCCATATATAAAATAATATACATGATATTTTTTAGAAATGAATCAAATTTGTATAGAATATACAATCAGCATGATTTTTACTCTAGCTTTTAAAAAGAAACAACACAAAATGCACACTGTGTTAGCCGAATCGACTAACATTTGATCTTCGTATTCCTCAATATTATCCCTATAGTACGTTCAATCTTTGTGTCAGACAAATTCCGATGACATCACATTAGTCAAGATCTCTATATTTTCGTAAGGATGATTCACAAATTTGTTTCCATCACTTTTCTTGTCTATTTGTAATACTTTCCAAAAATTTTACCAATGCTTAGTACAATATACACTTAAACCTTTTTTTTTGTGCGGTAGATGCGTTTCGTGGAAAATCGCACAAAAAAACTATGACTTACATAGAAAAAGTGAAGATGCGTTTCATGGATTTTAAATATCGCATAACTTTAAAACAACTATATAAAATATATCCAAAATCGCATAAAAAAAGTTAATAAAAAAAACAGGAAAACTATAAGGCAATAAAAAATAACATTTTTGAAAAGATTTGTACCCAGTTTGAAGAAAATTAATAGATTATAACTTGAGATATGATGTCAACCGCGTTGAAAAAAGTATTTTCGAGAAAAACGCGTTAAAAGATTTCATTGTAGTAGGACCGGTCAAGTTGCCGCGTCACTAAAATAGCTATAACTCCATAAGTAGTTGAAATTTTGGAAATTCCTTTGGAGAGTGTATTTTTAAAAGTCGAAACATTGGAAAAATGAAAAAAAACTAAAATAATTTTTTACAAAAATCTAAACCAGAATAAAGGTCGTGGTCGTAATTCAGCGACATCAGATGCAATATGATTTACACAGTCCTTAATTATAATTTTTTTTCCAAATTTCTGTTAGTGTTGATGATTTATTTCCTATTTTATCCAAAATATCTCGATCTTTATGAAATTAAAAAAAGAGAAAATTGTTTTTAAAAAAACCGCATAACTTCGAAATCGCACAAAAAGAGGTTCGAATAGTACATCTAAAGCACAGACTGGTGGTTCAAAAGATTGAATAAAACAAATTTTCTGATCATTTATTTATTTACCAATTCAAAAACTTTTTAAGTTATTTCTGACGTAAATGCAAGATAAATTATAAATCTGGATTTTGATCATTCGAAGCTGATATAATTAAACGCTAATACTGAAAACATAATGTCGGACATAAATGTGAGAAACTCAATAGCATTAAACTCAAATATGACCAAATTGCATTCCAATATTATCCATATGTTTCATGCAATTGGTCATTAAAACTTTAGCTCTTGAAAATATTTGCAAAATTGACAGTTGAAGTTCCTAACGAAGAACAAATACTACAAGTTATTTGAGAGTACGTTGATTCCACATTAGTTCATAGCGGCGATAATGAAGCAGTATTTCAACTAAATGCAAGTTCAATTCAAAAAGGCCTCCGACTTGTATTATATATACGTTTTGGACGCAATTAAAAAATATATTAATTTTCACGTGGTATTGTACCTGATGATCATTTCGTCAATTATAAAGGCGTTTATCCTGCAATGGACCGCATCGAATTCCCAATTCTTTGCATTGTGCAAAGAAAATATCGCCTCGTTGATTTTTTGAATTACATGCCAAATATCTATGTTCCGAGGCCACGTTAATGTCCTTTTTATACCCCGCTCCGAAACGAAGGAGTTAATGCCGTTAAGCGGAAACGATAGCGAATAAAATAATATTACTGGGTTGTACGCGAAAAATTCCAAGCATCCTTCTAAGAAATTCGTTATTTAAATTGTTTATCTCAAAGATTGAAATGTTTTTTTTTTATTGCAAAGGAACGTCGAATTTACAAATATTTCTTGAGGAATTTCATATTTGGATTAAATAAAATCATATTTTCACTTGAAAGATCATCGACATTTGCTGATATTATCGCTTTATTTCATTTCCTTAAATCTTAGATTATTTAGGAGTGTTCTGTTGATTTTAATTTAAATTGAGTAAATACATGCAAATCCTGTTGTCGCCATTGGAAATTCATTAACCGGTTCATTTGTGTGGCTTTGGTCGTCTCCGATCGCCGGTTTTCCTTTATTGGTATTTTTTGTTGATTTCATCTTGTTTGGAAAAAAAAACATTACGGAAATGTCCGTAGCAATGGGTTAACTGGATTGAGGTTTTTGCTCTAAAGCACATCACGTTGGCATTTCACCTTCCCGATTCATAGGATATTGAGAGTCTTTTTATTTTCAGCAGCTAAAGTCTGTGCTGGAACGATGCAAATTTAGACGAAATGTAGAACAGTTGTGCGAGGGATAAATTCCGCGATTTTCCCCATACTCTGGAATGGCCTTGTTTCACCGATTCGCTTCGGATATAATCCCGTGTTTTTTTTCCCTTGTCCTTTCGCGAATATAATTTACAATTATTGATGCGTTTTGTGTATAATATATGTTTAAATTTGTTTTATGATGATATTATTTGACTGATTGACAGACAAACATACAGATAAACAGACATACATACAAATCTATATTAAATTATTTTTAATCCATCAATTGTTACATACATGAAAGTTACTGTACAATTTAAATAATTCATTTTTATTTTTATTTTCAGGTGAGCTGATTTACGTGTATTTCAATCAAATCGTACCGAGTCGGATTTGTAAGAGGTATTTTATCATTGGATCCAAATTTAGTTTTTTTAAGTTCTACTTGCAACTGCCGTTGATGGATTTTGTGCTAATTGGCGTGCTAAAAGTAGCCTAATTGTCCGTTGTACAATCTTTGAGATCGCAGAATAGCTAAATAGCTATGTAGACGTCCAATGCATGTATTCTTTTTAGTGAGATTCATGGATCAGCGCTCCCCGGCGGATGTGGATGATGCCTCACTCCGGACAATGGAGGAATATATCTGCTATTTTTTAGTCATGGAATGTGCACCAAAAAGAAGCTATGGACTAATGGCAATGCTCTTCTTGATTGGGTGACCGCATATCGGATTCCATGTTTTTTATATCATCGCGGGACCCTCTTCACCGTCGCACCACTCCCGATTTAATATTCACGATATTCCCCTACCCCTCGAGAGGGAGCGCGTGCGAAAAAATTGGACGCGGCGCTAGGGCATAAGTTTTTGTGGTCCAATTTCAAATATTACTCTTTCCACTTAAATTGGGTGGTAGTGGTGGCGGACCTTGTGATACATAGCAGGACATTTCCTGCTTTCATGTAGTTTTTGTGTCTTACGTCACCTTCCACATCCACTCTCTCCATTTAGCACCCTTGCCGTTCGGACTGAGCCAACTCCATTTTATTAAATTGTTTTTCAACTCGACACGGATGTTCTACCTTTCGACACTTTCGTTTTTTAAATACAAACCATTAAAATTCCTCGCTTAGTGTCTCGTTTGTGTCCGCGAAAACTTGGCATCGTCGAATCGCTAACAGATTTCTTCCAAAACACATTCATGAGTTGCATTTGGATGTGATCCATGTCAGTTATTATAAAATGTTGAGATAAATATTCCGCACTGCAATTTTGTATGGCATAATACAACTCAATCCGTTTACAACCTTCAGCAATTTCAATACTGGTGAATTCTATCTTGACCTCTTTTTGGAAATCCAGGTCAAATTCTATAATATAACGATTCAGGTGCATTTGACAAATGGTTTTTATTGTATCTTCAAGCAATTTTAATACAAGCCGGGGGTGCATTAGTTCCCCCTAAAATTCGCTCTAACTTGATAATAATTCAAACATATCGGACAATTTCCCATAGGCATGAAGCGTCCTTCTATCGCGCAATGAAATTCGTAATATAAATAAATATAAAGAAGTGGATATCTATGGACACAAACTGCGAGGAAGGCTTGTGGATGATGTGAATTTAGACAGGAATTTCTAAAAAAAATATTGTATTTATGTTGTCCGTATGTTTGGATGTATGACTGGCGATTCTATGCGAATCTGACATCCAAGCAAAAGCTAAAAATATTTTCTCAACAAATATGAGAAATTTTACGATCCATCTTCATATTGTATTCCATTGATATTTCGTTGGATTGATAGCACATGCTATGCGCATACGAACACATTTGCTTGAGTGACGTTAAAATAGAAGAACTGAACTATGATACTTGACGATGAATAAATCTGTATCTTCGTATTGCTTTTTATCATTATTTAATATGGCAGTTCATATGACAAGGCAGTCGGATTAAGGACAGAATTCAATCGAAGATATTGTTTAATTGAAACTAATTGAAGTGTCATTCGTTCTGCATTACAATCCATCAATGATGATTATGAATGCATTAATAAATAACGATATTAATTCGAAATATTCATCGAAATATTTTTGGACATGACCTTATTATGCTTCATATATTATGATTTGAAGCGTCCCATAAAATGTCGTTTATCCACCCTATCAGCCGAATTTTCACGTATAATCGCCACCTATGTATGTCATTATTAATTTGCTACCGAATCGTTTCCACATATTTTCATTAATACACAAGAGTGATTTCATTAGAAGTCAATACCCATTATCATAAACGAAAATTTTAATTATGAATTTGGGAATGTCCATTTGGCCGCTCTGGGTAATCATCATTTTTCATCAGCTCTCAGCGGACACAGTTTAAATCTTCCATTGAAGTTATTGTAGGAAATTCGATACGAAATTGTGGAGTTGTTACACTTCGAAGTCGAGGAGTTCGGCTAATGTGTAGCGGTCCAATAGGAAGAGGACACGGTGATACAAATTGTCGCCATACGTCTCTCTCCGGCGCTGTCCGCCCTACCCAAACAAAGATGGTACTACAGTGAAATAAATTAATATTTCTTTTATTAGTCGTCCCTCGGAATCGATACGTGAGTAAATAAATCGATGATGAAGAAAGTCGTCTTTGATGGTCCCGGAGTCACCGATCGAGTCACGTTCCTCATAATGGACTTCCATATTAACTCAGTCTTCATTATGTACACTTCCTCTATTTTCCCGTTGAGGTGAATGCCGCTTGAAATTGAATCGTGGTGAAGTTTTTATGGATGAAATCGGTACTTTGTTAATTAATACGCTGAAATAGGACGTGTCGACTGTCACGCAATTCGAATAATGCTTATTGCACGTTATTTTTCATCGATGATTCAAAAAAATTGCCCAACAGAAAATTGATCGACGTATCGAGATTGCATCACTGTCGAATGCATTCTGAACTGTTTTAGTGCATTCCTTTTATTTTCCGTATTTGTTAATTTAGCTCTCATTCAATTTTAAAAGGGCTGGAGCTCATTTATGGAATATTTTATTAACACATTTCGATCGGGTTACGTTAATATTAACTAATATAATGATTAAATCTATATATTCGTAGCTTACATTCCCGTCGTGCTACGCATATGTGCGTTGAACTGAGATTCATATTCGATTCAAAATATGATGATGGGTCACGTTCGATGTTCAATCACGATCATCATTGTCACAATTAGGCTTACATTGGAATCGATTAAGCGTCTAAATAGTTTTGATTGGAATTTAAATATCTAATGAGCGGATTTGCTGCCTTAAAAATAATTTTATTTCGGATGGTATTCTGTTTTCGATCGGCAGTGAAATGCTTTTCGCTTTGGTCTTACTGCATCGAGAGCAAGTTCGGTGACACGAGCCTCCCCGCTTGGGGTGTTTTATGTATTTTTTCCCTTATTCATTTGTCTGTCGCCCGTGGGCTTCCTTCTGGGGATAATGGTTGTCCTGGTGAAGGAAGCAGAGGAGGGTGCACGCAACGTCTCTGCGGCTTAGATGTGCGTGTACCTGCACGTGGACCTGCATGCGTAAGTGCACGTGCACTAAGCGCTGACCGCCTCCCAATAATCGACTCATCGCACTCTTCCAATTTCGCCCATTGGCTATGAATTATGGCCGCGATGTCCGGAAAAGTCGTCATCGCCGTCATTATGTAAATTGGGCGCGCTCTAAAAGGTCAAACTACTTCTTTTTTCGCGCACAAAACGATCAGTCTTTATTGTTTTTGGCGTTGTCGGCGAATCGATTCACTGAATATGCGTGATGAACGCAGCTGTAGGGGAGTTCATTAACGACCATAATGCACCTGAAGGGTTAATTGAAAACGGCTATTAAATGGCTCTCGTATGCGCACACATGTTCGATACGCATATCGCGTTCCAACCGGTAATTTTATTTTTTGAACCCATATAAAAACGATTCGATGAAATAGAGCTTCATTAATTTTTATCGTCCCTTAAACAAATATACATATCTTTGAGTTACTGTGGATTTGGCTAATGTTGCTTTTCTGAATCTGAACCGATTTCCTTTTAAAAGAATAAACCATATGTGTGCCATAAACGTATATTGAATATCATCAAATGATGATTATATCGATCAGCGACGCAGGTATTAAATACACATTACGTGATAATTATGCATATCACATCCTTGGGTGGATATTATTTGGAACCATATGCTCAATCAAGCCCTCAATAATTAAATAAAGGAGACACTGAATACCACAATTATTTGTACAACTAAATTGTTTACATTTAAATTCAAATCGCTATACAATCCTTCATGTTCTGCTAATATCGTTATACTCAGCTATGATTATAAATTAGTCGTATTTTTTAATTGTTCATAGAGTTAAATACAGGATCGTTTTAAATCCTAGTATGCAATCCATGTTTCTCATTGTTTTCTACGAATCATCAGAAATTGTAGATAGAATATAAACTATATTTTAATTATTCAGTCACTCATGGTGACCTAAGGGTAGAACATCTAACCCTCAATGCCACCATTTGATTTTAAAATGGTTTTATTTAAGAACAGACCGATCAGGATGTAACGTTTAGATTTTATCTCGCTTTTAGTGTGCAGATCGATTGTCATATGCAATTGGGTGTGCTTTAACATAATGCCCTCAAAATAATTGCCAGCAATAAAACTTTAATTACTTGAATTAATATTGACTTCGTTTCCATTTTATAGGAAGCATCTAATGGTTATCGTGAAATTTAATTGCAATCTAAATTAACCCTTTGCCTCCTTTTAACTAGAACGCCGAATTTATCGCCATTTCTACGCCCTAGATCCCTAAATCTCGACGTTTTCTATTTGAAGAACGTTTTAAGTATCTCATTGTGAATCCCTTATATTTACAAATGTACTAATGCCCATTAAGGACTCACCGTAAAATTGCTACACGATTTTAACGGTCCACTCGCGGTACTATTTCAAGTGTGGACTCGGACGAGTTCGAGGGGTTGCCACTTTTAATTATCTAGTTGCTTTGTTTAAATTTTGACACTGTCGATTTTTATCCACCCCCCTTTGGAGGAGGGCAATAACGCGTGCGTCTCGACCGATAGGAGCAATTAAATACTGTTTATAATCGGCTGAGCCGTTAATGCTTTCGTTCAATATCCGCCGTCGAAGGAGGCCGTTCGGAGGTAATTGAAAACGAAGAGTAGATTGTATCCACAAATCTCTAGCATTTCTGACAATCGGAAGCGCGCACAACCTTTGTCCACGTTTCAATCAGGAACCCGTGTATTAGAGAGTGCTGACAAATATTGACGCTCCCGTGTATTTCGTGCTCTCCGGCCCACGGACAGGTTTACGGTGTCTTTGCGTTAATCTCCATGACAGTTTACCTCCATCGAAAGCAATATTTCCCAGCATCCCTGCTCACCCTTGTCCGGAGAACTTTTTTCATCATGACCCGGACATTATTCATTGCGGCCTAAAAATTTGTCGACGGCGGCGGGACACAAAAGCGACGAGGTGCACAAATTGCTTTTTTTTATTTTAATCCTTTGGCCGAACGCTTAATATTGCTGAACGCGTCTCGAAGACGAAATACTTTGATCCCGCAATATATTTCGTCCGAATCTACCCAAATTCATTAGGGATCAACGGCGAAGGAGCTAGTTTCGTGTTGCCAAAGTCACGACTCCGAATATCGTAAAATAAAATTATTACATCATGTAAACTCTAATACGGGCTATGACTCTGTCATTGGGTTATATAAAGCTAATAAAACACGAGATTCTCCATACATTATCCGTAATCTTCATAAGCTCCCGTGTTATTTATTAATTCATTGACTCTAATTCGGAATCGTCTGCATAATTAACGGGCATAATTTCAATTTCTACTAGGCAATAAGTAATCTCATCACGTCTTGCCTCTACTTTGCAGAATTAATACATATTTTTGCGCACTCGTAACGTCATCCGGGCATAAAAATTTTCTTAATAAACATAAAATATAAAAGAGAGAATTCTTAAAATTTTATACGCACGAAATAAAAGTACAGTAATTGATGTTTTTTTATTATTTAGAACATTATTCAGACGTTTATTTTGTTTATCGACTGAGATCAAATAGACGCGCAGGGGTGAGTATTTTTCTTATACGGTTTTATTATTTGCTTACTTTTACGACATTATCGACCCTCAGAGCGGCCCATCGACCTTAGGGGGTCGAAATGAACCGCACTGGGAATCCACGCATTGACAAAATAACTCCCATTTAATAATGAAGTATCTCTGATTATCTCATTCAGCTTGATGATTTGCGAGCATTTTTATTTATTTTTAATTACAATATTGTGTATCTGAATAACATGCATTTTAAATATCTGGATTCGTTACAACAAATCGGATATTTTTTCATTTCAAATGAACACAATGCTTTTTATATCATTGAATTAATTCGGTTATCCAATCGACATTGCAAGATATTTGAAACACGAATATCAAAAACAATGAAATAATGATTTTTAGCTTGTATTTCATTGCTTCTTCTTAAAGTACAATGTAGAACAAAATGCATTCAATACAATGCTAACATTAAGTACGTTTTTACTACTTTTTCCAAGCTCATGGAAGTGCTCCCATACGCCCTAGATGAGCATTCTTTATGAAATTTGGCAGGCACGTGTATAATAAACGTCTTCATCGTATAGACTACAATTATACAAAAATATTAAAAAGTATTTATTTAACGAACAAAAAACTATAAAAAAATGTTGGTAAAAAAACTAACTTTTTTTCGATCGCTCACTATTTTTTTATTTTCCAATATTTCTTCTTAATTGTATTCTAAGCTATACACAATATTATACAAAGTAAAAATATGTAAATTTTTTTGCTGCAAATCACTTGTTCAGGACTTAGGACTTCCATAGTGAAGAATGTCATCGCTCGCGTAGCGAAATACGTGGCTCCTTCCACTCCCACTACTATACTTTGTCAAACTTTAAAAAATATTTTTATGTTCAATAAAAATCGCCTAGTCAACAGACTAAATATTAATATTCTATATTTAATACTTTTCGCATAAAAAAATGTAGATCGATCACTTTTAAGTCCAACAAGGTAGAAACGTCCCTTAACTAACAGAACACTTATTGCAAGCTTTCAAACGGGTCTTTAAATATTATTTTTCCAAGGGATTGTCATATAAATTAATAATTTGATTATGTTATAACGCTTTCTGATTTTTCCCATTGAATACTGATTACATTATGCTGATTAGAATATATTGTAATTTTGCATAGGATTTTATGTATTACATACGAAGGCGAAAAGGCACAGCTGCTGCAAAAGAATATTGGAAAGAATACCATGCTATCGTGCTATTTTTTTAACTCGGCTTGGAAAAAAGTTTGACGTGAAAGTTTAAAACATAGTTTATCGAGAGTTTTTTGAACAATTTAAAAATCTGTAAAAACATCAACTTTTAAAGGCTGTATATATACGTAGTTTTCGCAGTGTATTTTGTTAAGGCACTTTAAAGTTCAAAAACTTTCATGCTGTTTATTAAAAGTCGATTATTAACGTATGTTATGCATAGATTGATTTGTTGTCTTAAATTGGTCTTGGGATGATTATTTTGATATTTGGCGTATATTGAAGCCGAATGAAGACGTCTGTTTGAGGATTCGCTGTTCGCTCATTTCGCGATAGATTTCTATAATGTCTTTTGTTCGTGATTTCTCTCACGTACGAAAACGATAAATCCGGATTTCGGCGCATTATTTTTTTGTTTTTTTTTTATTTTTTCGTCGTCTCCCTTATTTGGACGGCGTAATGACGGGGCACCCAGTAGCGAAAATATACAAATCAACAAAATTGCGGTTTACATTGTTAAAGGCGTTCTCAGCGCCGCTTCCGAGGTAAGCAACATTAAGAATTGACGATTCAATACCTTCTTCATACAATTGAGTTAGGTCTAGTTACCCTCCCATCGCGCAGCCACGACAAATACGGCTACTGTCTATATTCTTTGGGGGTGACTCCGAGTCATATTTGAGTGGTGCAAGAACTCCCCCACACACAAGCACCCTTACTTCTGCGAGCGCTTCTCAAATTGTACGTGTGCTTCGTACGTATCGTGTTACAAACACGTCGATCATCATCATAATTGGACTCTCTTACCTAAGCTCCTGAATAATACACGTGCTCAGCACAATGCCGGCGCCCACTAAACCCATTATTTAAATCGATACCTTCATATGTAATTTTTACACGAAAACAACGCACTTTTGCGCTGTGAACATCGGCGGGATTGACCCGAAGCGAATCGGCAAAAATTTGGACTAAACCATCGAAATATACACATTCGCTTCATTTTATGACTGGGATGCGAAATGTTTCGAATCTGCTGCATGTACATTATTTTATTTGTGACCTGTCACTGTAATTTCTGAAACGCGTCCATTCCAAACAAGACAAACTCGATCGAATTGCACGCGAATTATAAATTTGTGATTACGCAACAATCATGTCGTAATTAACTGTGTCGTTTTCATCAGCGGAGGTTAATTGGAGTCAACGTCAATAACATCTCTGCTGATATTCCTATTGACACAGATTAATCTCCAACGTAAAGTTATTAAGGCAAATTGCTGTCGAACGATTTTGTCGATCCCCAATTGACTTTTATCGCATTAAAGTTTGAGAAGCGCCCCGCTCCGACGCACTTTATTTGATAATCAAACAGTATGAATAATTAATTTTTTTATGTAGACCGTTTTATTTTCCGATACCTCTTCAAATTTGACGGCGCACAGTGTGACTCAAAACGTGCGCTTTCACAATATTAATAATTTAGCACGTTACGCCCATACACGACATCGATCGAGAGTGCCATTTGAGCGACGCCAACTGCGTGGGATCCTTTGATTTGATCTCCGGGACAAACAACGCTATTTAATATTACCTGCCGAAACGGCTTCTTTCGTTGTTTTTTCGCATCGAATAATTCGATTATGCGACGTTACTTGGTACTCATCGTTGGGTTCACAAAGTGCTATGCACTTTATTGATACTCGATTACTCCCATCGGGTTAAACAAGGTCGGTTCGTGATGCACACCCTCGTCGAGTCGAATTTCCCTTTTATTTAATAATATCTAACTTACTTGTATAGCGAACAGACAGACATACATTCAGTGTACACTGGGGCCTCGTATAACACGGATTTGTATTACACAACGTTTTTGTAGAACCATATAACCGTGCTATACGAGACCCAAGTGTAATATGCATCATAGTTGTTAAATATAAAGCCCAATCACATATTTCTGCACAAAATTTGCAAATATTAATCTGTTTTAATATCTTCATTCAGAACTACGATGAACGTCAATACGTCAAAATTAAATTTTGGCAGAGCGTCAATAGCTTAGATTTTTATTGGAGTACTGTTGACTATTGGATATTTTTACTGGTAGTGTTTTGAATTGGCATATAGAATAATATTTTGTTTTCTGTTTAAAATTTCATTTAAAATTGCATTCATAATCAACAACTTGCTTTGTTAGAGTACGTACTTTTAAATGTTCTGGCATATTTCTCAAGTTATCGAATACTTGCCTTCCGTTGTCAAATCCAAGCTATTGTTCAATCTATATCCTAAACGTACTCGTAAATTCTGATATTAAAACAGGTCGTCTGCAGATACTCATATATTTTGCTTTCTCTGCATTTAGTTTTAAACTGTATCTGTCACAGACTTCAGAAACTCTGTTTATTAAAATTCGCAAACCTCCGCAGCTAAGATATTTAATATTTGTAATTATATCCATTTCATGAAACATTTCATACGCTATGGAAATTGGATTCATGGTCGTCTTATGAAAGTATTTATATTCAGTGGTTATAAAAATAAATGAAATAGTCGATGAATGCCTTAATGATAGAGAACAGACAGTCTCATCTGCGTTTGAGTAATTTCCCGAGTGAACACGCAATGCATTGAAAATATTGCTCGTCATGGTTGCTGGAGCGGCCGGGATAATTACCCTTGTAAGAGGTTAACATTTTTACAAAATACAAACAAGCCGTTTAACGACAAGAGATTAGGGTCTCTTTATTTAAAAAGTCGTACTTAGCGTGGTTTTGTGAGATTAACGGATGACCCATTTTTTATCCGGTCGCGTCCCGTATCATTAATTATCAGCTGTGTAATTTAGAGTGCGCGAGGCGCCACTGCGCTGCCAGTCAGTGCACGCAGCCCGGGGGCGAATGGAAACCCGAATACAGGAAATGGAAACATTAATTCGTAATTTTGTTTTTCAATTTTCCGGAAGCTCCCCAAACAACTCTTCGGCTGTCGCCATCCCCTCGAGCTCTCGACGGAGGTGTAGTGCGCGCCCCCGCGCATTTAACATCGCTGGGGGTGATATTGCTTTCAGTGCACGAGACCCATCGTATTGTGCTGCCTCTTCCATCATGACCTTCACATCCACTTCTTCCGCAGGTTGCATTCACTCAAAGCGATATACTGCATCCGAAACCGGGTCATCATGCTAAACGTGTCCTATATTAAATGCTTTCATGTCAACATTTTTATTACTTACATTCCTTTCTGCATCCGTACGATCGCTTTAATATGGCTTCCTAACGTTCGATTCCAAAACTCCCCTTATCCTTTACAAATATTTACCGGTATTGATTCAAAATATAGCCTTCAATTAGCGAGGATCATGAAAAAATGTATCCACATCTAGGGAATCCCGCTGCATCCCGAGCCAAAATTTCGATCCCGGAATTTCGGGATTTCATTAGACAATCATTCATTTGAAAATATCCCCGAAGTAACATTAACATTAAACATTAGTGTTTCGTCATTTAGTCTGGATCTGATTTTGGTAGTCAGGCAACATGCTGCTAAAAATGCACGCTCAGCCTCCACACTCGTTAGAGGTATCGTCATCAGATATTTAAATGCTAGATCGAGTTGATGACCGCGTGAGCCCTAATTTTCGTATAACACCATCAATATGACTGATAAAATTCCTTTCTGCTGAGACACGGACTAAAACTCGAAAAATTCCCAATTTCCCGAATTATTTATTTCCGACGCTGCAGATGAATACTTATATACTATAATACTTTGATGTGATATGTAATTATATTATGGAGGAATACAAAAATTCTGAACTCTGTATCTATTATATTTCATATCGATATTCTCATTATTAGAGTCGAGGTGTAGTAAATACATCACCGGTGAGAGGAAAGGTTACTATAACAATTTGAAAAACATACATGTACGCTATATATTTATACATAGATTAGACAGTTTCTGCCTCTTGGCATCGCCTAAGTTCGTCAATTAGTAATTACGCCACTGTTTCCAAGCGTCCAGATTTTGTCGGGAATGTCTCGATTTAGTAGCCTTCATCGTGTTGGTGAGGTGAACGATTTCTGTTAGATAAAAATTTCAATCCCGAAATTTTCGGTTTCGTTTTCGTTTTCTAATCCCGGGATTCTTAAGTACCTAAAATTGTTCGGGATCCCGGGATTGGATTCCCCATCCACATTAAATGTTCTTAAAAATTATGTTATGCGTTCATGAAAAGAAAAGAAATTAAATTACACGTGTTTTTTCTCTTCAAATGCGTCATTTTATAATAATGCCATTATGCAATTTCCGCACGTATATTATCATATTGCAAAAATATTATTTTGACGTCATGATTTTTTACAGTATTACATAAGCATACATTCAAATTTGCATTTATATTCCTACTTATTGGATTTTTTTCTCAAGATCGTTTCTAGATGTTCAACACTGCTATACTATTCAAAATCAACATTTAACAAATTTGTAATAGGCCTACTTTTAGCGTGTAAATCTTCATATATTTTATGATATGGAGCTATGCACAATATCTTCTTGACTTTTAAACTTTTTTCTATTATTGCCGTGTATACAGGTTAAATATATTCAGTTAATTTGACTGTGTCGTCACCATATCTGATGTTATTTATTACGACTCCATTGATCTTTATTCTTAGACTAGAGTTTTTCAGCGTATTTTGGAAAACAGGCTAAATAATAGGGTGACAAAATACAACACATAGCTTATAGCCTCTGTATTTCCACTTTCATGTATGATCTCTACCGTTTGATGCCAATAAACTACTAATATTATGGATCATATTTTGCTGCTATTTTTTGTCGTCACAATTATTATTTTATTAAATTGAAAATTTTAGCAATAGACGAAAAAATTGTATATTGGAACGACTTTTGAAGTTGACTTGATTTGAATAAATATTGATATTCTTATAATTTTTAGTCCAATCTACAGATTTGAATGAAATTTTGGGAGAATATGCAAATATGCAACTTACAATGATGCATTTATTCATATATTTGGATTATCAATCATTTGGCTGTAGCCCAAAGACGAAAGAAAATTAAATTAACATTATTAACCCGGAAAGTGGGAGGTTGCTACTTACGATCCAATTAGACTAAAAAAAATCAATTTTATCGGGATCGCTGCTAAAACGTTATTATAAATTTCACTGATATGAAATAAAGTAACCGTTTCCAGTTCGATTCATATAAGCAATGAACAATTTTTAGTAAAACTTTTTATTAATTTAGTTTTATCCAACTTTATTGTTAAGAAAGACCGTAGGCGAAAATAATAGAAATTGTAAAAATAAAAAAAATCTTCTCCTAAACAACAAGAAACATTTTCATTGCCCAATGAAGCGTTTTAGCAATCGGCTAATAAATAAAAATCACTTTAGCCATCTTAGCGAATTTTGATATTTCTATCCATTTTATTTTTCCAAAAACATACTCCCTATAACAAAATTTTAGTATTGAAACATTTAATTACTTTTATAACAAATTCTCTTTGGTAAGTTTAATATTTGAAGAATATTTCATGGATTTATGTACACGCCTGAAGAATATTTTTTATTGAATATAACGATTGCGTCATTCTATTATATACTTCTATTATATCCCCCATCCGTACGGATTCCGTAAGTGCAATCGCTTTATGCAATTAAAATCTGTAATCTTATTGATGTGATCTTAAATTCATAGGATTAATGTGCTATAGCAATACATTGAAAGCATCTCAATTGAGCTTCAAAGCTATTGTAATTGTATTTTATTCACCATAATTGACCGTAGTAATCAAGATGTTGCTATACGGACGAAAACGATATATCTTTTTAATTTGCTTAATAGATGGATATCCAATGGTAGATTGACTCAATTGGCTTGATCGCATTGAGAAAATTGAACTGAGTTCTTAAAATTTGATTGGGCATTACCTAATTGAGATTTAGTATAATTTATACTTTATATAAGCAATTTGACATTTTAAAAGCTTAAAACTAATGAGACGAATGCCATTTTTAACGACGAATTTTAGTTTCATCTATTCTATATGGCAATATATATTAATATATTTGGGGGATAAATGCTATACTTTTTTTTTGTATATGAAGCTTAATGTTTCCATGATTCATCGTAATTTTTCTTTTAATACCCTGGATTTTTCATTTGTGCTGTTCGCTGAACGTATTAAGTTGTTGTGGAAAAATATTTTTAGGATTCCCGGAAGCATTTTACTTTTGTTGTTTTCCAATATTTGAGTCCTTGTAGAACACAAGGTCTGTCTGGAGCGGCTTCCCACGGTCTTACAATTTTCGCCTGATCGCAAATGTCAAACAACCTCTCTTCACAATAATCTTTGCTTCATTAAATTCTTCACGAGATACATTTTGCGAGATAACAGATAATATATTTTTCGTACGAGTGCATCGAGTTCATCATTTGCAGAAGCATCATCAATTTATTGCCACAATGTTCATCTAAAATGTTTAATTAACTCAAATTCCCATATCCGTGTTTAATTAAGCGTTTCAATATTCAATTACTCTCCCTCTTCGCGATTAAATCACATACAGGGGTAGTTAAACTTTTATGGACCGACAAATTGCTCGACAAATTATTACGTCTTCCCGGTGTATGCTATTCTTTGTCGGGGGCTAAAAAATGCTCCGCTGTATATAAAATATTGTCGGTGGTGTGTTTTATATGTATTTTCGATCCTTTCATGCTGAAATATTTAAGATATTAAAATATGTATACATATGGATGCGTTTTATCTTCCCACTCGAATTCCTCCGCCTGGTTTAGTTTGCCCACAAATTAAATTGAATTAAACGATGAAAAAATTGGGCGGCCCCCCCGTGTGTCAATATTTGAAAATTTAAATTGGTTTGTTATTTTTGCGGGGAAAGCGAGCATAGGGAAACCGACCGCAGATTTTTTCCCCGAAGTTAAATAAAAAGCGAACCCGAAAATCACTTTCCGCCCGGCTTAAAAGAGTGGCTCGCATAATTCGCTATAACTTTCGTGGCCGTATTATTGACGGGATTACGCAACCGCTCCGAGGGGGGGTGACAGTTTTTAATAGTTGTACAAACTTCGGTTCTTAATCATTCGGGGAGATTATGGCCCGGTTCGTCCGTAGTGGTTGTATCAAAACAGGGATTAAAGCATCTTTATGACTGTGACTCTATAAAAAGAACTTTTAATAGCTTTATGGTCGCGTACTCCATGAAAGGCATCTCTTTGTAGTGAGTGCGTCCATATTCAAATGCTAATCGGGAACGAATATTGAACGTGAATGCAATTAACAAGTCGTCAACCCACAATTAGATTTCTTTCCAAAAAAAACGCTTTTTGCGCCGAGCAGTGTGGAAAAGAGCGAAAAATTCGCTTGTTAATTGTCAACAAAAAATACGTATTTTGCATGAGCACACTAATGTGTGCGATATATCTTGCTGGGCATTAGCGTTGAATCGGCTACATTTCTCTTTATGATGACTAAATTATGTTAAATGAATTCATCAGGCCGCAGAGAGCACGTTTCATCGAGGCGGCCATTATTTATCTTTGGATTGCTTTAGTCTTTATTAAATTATACTTAGGATAAAACGTATCAATTCAATATTAAACTTCCGTTCATTGCGCGTATGCGGGGGCCAAATGCGGAGCCTTAGATAATTTTGTTTGCTTGCATGTCAAAGCTCGATATAGAAGCAATAAGAGATATGCGTGCGAATGAAATGTTCCTCGTGATTAGTATTTAACTTGCGCGCAGGAGGGGTGGTAATATCTGTTTTTGCATTGCAATCCATATATAATTTACGTCCATAGACGCGGAAATGTATTAAAACGTATTTATCATGCGTTGGGCGTCATTTAAAAGGCTTGATAGGAATCGTCAATTATTGGTGTGTATGGAAAATGGATATATGGGCGTTTTTTATTGATAATCTTTCTGCTAATGGAAAGCGCACATATAGCGTGTATCAATGCGTTTTAATTATTTAAAGATGGAAAATCGGACCTTTCCGGGAAATTTTAAATAGTCTAAATAAGATACAATTTCACATTAGATTTCGAACCTGTCATAAAATGTCGCTTGACTAATGTATTAATCAGTCACCAATTTTCGTAAACATTAGAAGCATTTTAATACCAATAGAAAATAAATGTCGATAATCAATACAAACGTGCTATATTATATTTTTTATTTTCGTGTGGCGAATCTGTCAAATCTGCAGCGATAAAAATGAATCAGTGTAAGGACTACCCAGAAATGATTTCTAAAAATGTATGATGAACCCCGTTCAGGACGTCCTGTTAATTTTGATAACGACTTTCTTAAAAATCTCGTGGAGTCAGAACCACAATTAACAATGGATCAAATCGCAGAAAGGATAGATTCATCTCATGTTTTTCGTCTTGCTCTATAAGATATTATTCAAATAATTGATGCTCGATTAATTTTTCTAAACCACTAATAATATTTTTCGATAACCAAATATGTGTAAATGTCACCCAGCGTCATAATACAGCAAATTGTATATTTTTTTCTATTTTTTTACAAATACATTTTTATACAAATTTTACGAAACGCGCTCGGACTCCAGACGAATTTTAATGTGAAATACCACGGACTGTAAAGTGTTAATATAGATGCATATAGGGAATCCAATCCAGAGCCAAAATTTCGATCCCGGGAAATCGGGATTGCATTAGACCATCCCGGGACCGGGATTTTCAATAGCTTAAGAAATTACATTGATAAATTTGATCAAAAATTACTAATAAGTCCATTTTTTAATATAAAAAATAACTTGAAGGCGAAATAATTTTATTTATGTAGGGAAAAGATAAAAATACAATTCAAAAATAGATAGATAAAAACACTAAAAATTCAAGTATTATTTTTAAAATATGCCCGAAGTAACATTAAAGCATCGAGTGTTTCGTCATTTAGTCTGGATCTGATTTTGGAAGTCAGGCAACTTGCTGCTGAAAATGCACGCTCAGTCTCCACACTCGTTGGAGGTATCGGCATTAGATATTTAAATGCTAGATAAATGCGATTTGATGACCGCGTGAGCCCCCATTTTCGTATAGCAGAAATATAAAAATTGCAAAATTCCCGATTTCCCGACAAATGATTTATTTCCGTCGCTGCAGATGAATACTTATTTACTATAATACTTTGATGTGATTCGTAATTATATTACGGAAGAATACAAAAAATTTGAACCCCGTGTCTATTATATTTCATATCGATATTCCCATTATTAGAATCGAGGTGTAGTAAATACATCACCGGTAGGGAAAGGTTACTATAACAATTTGAAAAACATACATGTACGCTATATATGTATACATAATTTAGACTGTTACTTAGTTGTTGTTATTAGGCGTCGCCTAAGCTCGCCAATTAGTAGTTAACGCCACTGTTTCCAAGCGTCCAGACTTCGACGGGAATGTCTCGATTTAGTAGCCTTCATCGTGCTGGTGAGATGTACGATTTCTGTTAGATAAAAAATTCAATCCCGAATTTACATACAATGCCTTACGCGTTCTTTGTCATTATTGGGGTTTGAAAATACCCTTAAAATTTTGCACAAACCGTAAAAATAAATATAAACAGTGCCTAAATATAATAGATTAATTCCTGATACTAAAATCACATATTCAAATTACTTTTAATTTGATTTTTAATGGCTACAAAATTATTTATAGTGTTTTTACTCATTAAAATATATTTGTATGTTTTTAATCTTCATTCGATCAACATTTTCTGTTATCCAATTAAATTTCCTTTTTCCATCCCAATTTTATTTTATGCTGTAAATAATGATGCCTTAAATCTCTGTATCAACAAAGAGATAAGTCTTGTGTCGACGGAATTCCGTTTGATTATTAAATATGTTGAATGAAGGTCTTTTGTGTTACACACACGCAAAAGAAACTCAATGCGACATTGACACCTCTTGGCCCAGCTCGACATCCGAGTAGGTGGATGAGTGTAATTCACATTTGAGCACTAGGAAATATTTTTAAAAAATGCTAATGGATTAGATTTAAATAACAAAAAGTACAGTTTATGTGTTAATTTTTTTAGAAAATACATTTTTTCAAGTAAAAGGGCCATGTGTTCATATGGTGACGCTCGTTTTTGCTTGGATCATGTAATGGGGTACCACACATTTTTTTCTAAGAGCGACTAGTTGATATAATATCACTATATAATATATATATATATATATATATATAATAAAACCCAATTTTATTATACAAATATATGTATGTATTCGAGTAGTTTTGACTTGTTGAAATTGTATTGTACAATACAAGCAGGTCCGCGATCTACCAAAAATACTTTAGCAATCAACGTCATGGCCATCCCTGCTCTACATAATAGTAACATTTTTTTGTAGGCAATCCTGATTTCTACTATTGTGACGATTGTCACATAGAAAAAATCAATATCGATGTACACTTTTCAAAAGCGTTTTAATACGCTGTAGATATAAAACCTGTTTGCTGCTTGAATTACTTTTATAAAATCAACATAACAATACAAAAATAATTTGGTATGCGAGTGAGAATATGTTACATGGAATGAAAATTTGACGTTGATGTTCATGGTTACCATATGGTCACGCTTGACTTTAGTAGATGGAGCATTTAAATTTTCATTATGAAATTTATGTTTATTATAAAAGATGCATTACTTTATGTAATAATATATTTCAAAATATATGCTTAGACAGTTTATTCATTCATCAAAGATATGTCAATGTGATAAATTTTGCATGGAAAATAATAAATACAGTGACGGCATTCAACTGTGTCCTAAAGGTTGCCGAAATGGCCTTACCATTTTAGTTTTATTCAAGGTCGAAAAACAACAATCAAAAATATTACCGTTAGTTCTGCGGATACTGTTCATATAATATGGCTTTTTCCTGGGATCTTGCTTTTCCAGAAAAACGTATGACAACAAATAGCTTAAAAGTCTAAAATATGTACAATACTATATAGTGTTATCGCGATGAAAGATTTTGATTGCGCTAAATTATTTGATCAGTTTTTAAAATATCATTTTTTAAATATTAATTTCAATCGTATAACCTTTTAGAAAAATACATTTTTACAAACTTGAAAAGGAAAATTTGTTGATAAAAGCAAGTAAATCTACCAGCGCGTGGGTGACATAGCAGCATTTTCATGTTATATAAACTTGGTTTTAACATATTTTGGTTACCCTTAGAATAGGGTTACATTAGAATGAGATATATTTCGTCTATATATAGTAATTTTGTATTAGAATTTATGTTTTGTTTTTTTTTCTTATAAACCATGAGGAATCTGCAACAGCAAAAAAATGTTTGTATAAAATGACTCTGGTCTCGTTCCGATAAGTCAAATGTTTATGGCGTAATTACTTAAATCCGTGTACTTTTTGTCGAAAGCTCGTATGCCGGGTCGGAAAGGTGAATTATTTGAATAGTCCCAGATAAGGGCGAAACGTGAGGCCGTTGTTGAGCCCTCCTCGTTTTGAAAGTTGATTATGTTAGGAGGCCAATCCGCCGAGAGAAAACGTAATTAATCACGAATCGCATATGTTAAAAACGCTATATTGATTAAGACTGAATACTGGCTTTCTTATTCCGCCGATCCGAAGATGAGCCGGCATCGTATTAGTGCCGTTATAAATGATACAGAAAAATCATTTGTATGAACATCCATTTTGTGAGCTACATTTCCGGTCCTGTGACTGAGCAAACATTAATTATTAACGCTCAGTCTAGCAGACGTACGTACACCCTCCTCCTGAGGGGTGAGAGTGGAAGGGTAGCGTCGGGGGCTGAATATGCGCCCCCCGTGAGGGTCAGACGCCTTATTATTTATATGGAAAAATACAAGATGGTAATCATTTTTTGTACGAAGCCACTTTGCACATCGGAAAATGGAATTCCACCATTTGCATACACGATGATTATAACACATTCTACACACCCTGAAGGTCGTGTCATTTTATACAAAAGACTCCTTCAATCTGCTGCGAAATGAATTTATTCATTTAGACGGATGGACATCACAATGAGCATACTTTTCCAAATCGAATGAACGTGTAAAATCACGTTGTATCTATTCAAAATTCTGCATAAATTAAAACGTTAAATTTGCGTATAAAAAATTATTTATCGAGGGCTTAACCCGTTCACAGACAAGACTCGCATAACCCTCATCTCAGAGTTTTTCTAGTGGAATAAAATGGTTACCTCCGTCAACTTTTTTGCCATGCTCTGAATGCAGATGATGGGCGAACTATAAATATAACTCGAAATTTTAATACAAAAGCGGTTTTTTTTTTCGAATATAAAATTTGAAACTTCCAAACGAGAGCCCCGATCAAATCTTCATACCCGCTTTTGGGAAATTGAAATCCGATCATTAATATGTACAATACACTCTCGCGTATCAATTATTCAGACGGATATCCTCACACGATTCATTATGAATGTCCATATGAGTAAAATTTCGCCGAGCAAAGACTGAAGAGTACAATGAACGAAATGCAGACACCGTTATTTTTGTAGTCACTCAAATATGCATTTTTTAAGCATGACCCAATTTCCCTCATTGGCCTTTTTTGTTTAATATTTCTGTTGGAATTTATGTGAAATGTTGCCTAATTTAAAACGTAGACTAAATAGAATTTTTGTATGTTTCGTCAAATTGCTTTTTTTTTTTCAAAAACCCAAATTACCACCAGGTAATGGTCGAATACATTTGAAACAAATATGGGCTGCACGTTTATGGCGAGAGTTTGTAAATTGTTATACACTCGAAGTGTTAATAAAGTGGAGCATTCATGAGTTCTTGCATTTTTGCAAGGCCTACATTTGAATTTTACATTTAAAAAATGCATATCCACTGCAAGCATTTCATTTTATATTAACGGTCAATGAATTTTAGCAAATAGCATATTTGTATGATTTTGAAAAAAATATCAAATATAAATTCTAAGCATCATAATTTAATAAAGCTGTAATTAGGGCGAAACGAAAAAAATGACAGAAAATAAGATTCACTATTTTAGCTGGATCGTCGACATTTATTGCCAGTACGTGCCCAGTAATAATAGAAATGACATAGAAGGATTATCATCTGGATAAAAGACAGCAATGACAAAAACACGTCCTTTGAATATGAAAACATTTTTATACAAAAATAACTATACATTTATGAACATCTTAAATGTATCGATCAACCGTCATTTGAAAAATAATGACCGTACCATGAATTTTTACTAATACACATGTTGAAACAGTTTGAAAAATGTTAAAAACCATTTTACACTAAATATGTTCATGCAATTATAATATAAAAGGCCGACATTTTTATACAAAATTATCCTTTGAGAAAATATCCTAACTTTAAACCTCATATAACACGGATTCACTTTATACAATGATGTCGTGGATACACTGGAAAAGGTTATAACTTCAAACTAATGATTTTGCAATATGATGCAAAATACGCCTGGAAATTTTATATTAACGTGATAACAAAATTAAGCAATCCAATGATAAATTCAGCTTTATCTTCTCTATTTCTAGACTCGATTATTTAACATACATATGAGGTATCTTATGGAACAATCTAACAAGCTGTTATTACAGAAGCGGATTGTATGATTTGGAAGATTTCTCCTGATGATTCGAAATCCTAAATGCTGAAAGTTGTTTGGGTAACTCCCTTCAAGCACCCTAATGCGGAAACAACATAACCAATATTGTGTGCTGGAAACGTTAAGCACAGCGTGGATTCCTTCTCATTGAATCAGCTAATGCCAAGAGGAGAGATATCCCTGAATATTAACCTGATAGCCTTTTTGTTGACAACTTATTGCCCTAAGCAGATAATACATTCTATAAACGAGTACTTCTATGAAACATTTTTCAAATCTATATCTGAATATTATATACATATATTTATATAATAAAATGCCTAAAACATTTGCGCGATATTTGAATAGCATTGTTAAATTATTGAAACTCAAAAACGCTTTAATTATCATCCGGTATAATGAAGCAAAATAAATTATATATATTTTCAGATTAAGATAATGACATGAATATCGAATAATTTTGGATTTGCTTACATTTCAAAGGTCGCATTAGATGTTTACGTCAAAATTGCCAGATATATTTTAAAAATATGCATATCTTCGGCGAATATTATGTTTAAAGCCGCGTAAAATTTTCAACAGTCTTCGGCGAATATGTATTCGATGAAATATGCACTGTTGGCTTATTTGAGTTTAAATTGTTATTTAACCCTTTTAATACCGAACAGCGATATATCATCGTTGACAACATTTGCGAAAAGTGCCGACGACGACATGCATCGCCGGAGAACTTGTATGAAAATCTTGTTTGATAGATAAGTTTATTTTGAAGGAGTAATTAAATGCACAATTGCGACAGTGAGTCGAAGTCTAAATGCCGTAACAAAAGACGTGTTAGAAAGATCTTAACTAGTGTGTGTGTAGAAAAAGATTCAAAAACAATAAATCTGTCTGATAATACTTTAGGTATTTGCTTAAATAATATCTCGATTTTTATTTTAAGTGTTCTAACGGAAAAGTGACAGATTTATTGAATATTTATAAAATTATTAAATGTTTTTTTATAATAAATCCAGACAAAATCATTCAATTTATTCAAGCAATAGATCGCTTTTAATTGAATAGCCGCGTACAGAAATGTTTAACATTTTGATGTAGGTTCTTTAAATTGATTGACAGTTGAGAAATAAATTCTTGACAAGTTCACAATCGATAATCCAAACATATTTATTTTTTTGTTGAATCACATGGTTGTAAACGGTTATAGTGATGTAGCGTGTCCACTTGTAGCTGCCGGGAACATCATATATTTCCATCCCTGATTTAATATGATTGTGGCGCACCGAATCGATTATGAGCGGAAAGGGTTGAACGCATTCAATGGTTTTAGTGCACTTGAAATATATAGCTTATGAAATAGACATCCTGTGTGTCCATTATATTACACACATGCTGGGCATTAAAGGCTTTATGAGCGGTTAAGCTTACCTCAGCGTTAATTTGCATAATAATGGATTTTTTCCTCTTAAATCGAAGCATTCACCCATTTGATTCGGTCCGATGGTTAGATTTGTCGAGGACCTATGCAGAGATCGACACCTCAAAGATCCGAGTGCACACCAACCCTTGTCCTCTGCGAGCATTCCTCGGACGCATCTGCTGCCCCCCAACAATCGCTCCTTAATTGTGAATGCAATATTCTCCCCCAGCCCTCCGCAATCAAATGCCACGCGATAGCGCCGCTTCGTCTGAGAGGAAGATAGGCGGTTTATTTGACCGAAACGCACTTTTTGTACACAACCGACCTCCCCACATAAACGCGTACGAACTCACCCCAAACAAATATTTTTCTTCGCAGTAAGCGTTTTAACGGCATACAGTTACCTGCGACCCATATATGAATATAAAGCAAATTGATATTGTTCGCCCACAGATGTTGGGTTCATTTCGAGCCATTATTTAAAATCACTATCGTCGATATAATGTGTGATCATTACGCTAACGTCGCTTCGCGTCGGGATCGTCTACCCCCCGCGGCTGCGAATCCTTTTATTGCATATTAAAATGAGGATTATATGTATTTTATAGGTTTTCTTGATTAATCATGGGAATCATTAAGAAGCGTGCAGTAGACATTTTTACGGTCGGTAATAAAATTTCGTTCATGTAGCATCGTTTTAAATATACAAGGATTGCGTCAGGATTGAAAGAACTTTTAGAAGCCAGGGGGATTAAATTTTAATGCCGCCCGTAGATAGAGTGTTTTAAAATTGAAATTAATTGAAACATTCTATTTATGCCAGGTAAACCAACCCATTTTTCGCCGGCTATATTCACACAGTACTCTAATGACAAATTAATTTTTTTTTTTTTTTTTGGTCACTTCAATGAGATTCTGGAATTCTTGCTTTATCTTCAAATTTGTATTATATAAGTATTCGATTTAGCGATTAATTTTCTATCGTTCGTTAAATGACAACGTCACGTCATATGCTCGCATATTTTGAAATGGTGAATATTGAAAAATAAATTCACGTTCGAAATGATGGTTTTCTTTGAGGCTTTTAAAATGCAATATCAATCAACTGAATTCTATATCAACGTACAGGCGTCTCATGTCTTCGATGCTCCATTCTATTCATCGCTTTTTGTGATGTCTTCCCGCGAGTTGATGTTTTTATTGTCCGAGCTCTTTTGCTGCGATTCTAGCAGCTCATTAACATCTTTTCCGCCGACATAACACCCAACCTGCCAGACGAAGTTGAGAATGTTTTTCTTCGGAACGGATACATCATTCTTCGTTTTAGAATTTTTAACGACATTCGCGAAGCTGCGCCAGGATTTCTTCCACGTTCATTTCGCACGACAAGAAATAGCTCAAAACAGGATGCTGCGCAAATAATACAAATCGTCATCGTATTTCGATACATTTTCTCCATTGAATATTCCTTCATCAGAAGCATAATTTTGATGTAAATTGTGAATTATTTGCATGAGCGCTGGATGGCCTTTTTGTAAACACGCTGTATCTTATTCTGTCTGTGTATAAAGCATCGACGGAACGCGAACCGTATAGTATGATTTTAAATATCATAAATCTGTTTATTTATTCTGAAAATAACCGAACGTCCGTTCCTTTGCTGACTTGTCCGATTTTTTTCCCATAAAAATAACGATGAGTAGCGTTTCTTTCTGCTTACCCTTCGTATATATGGTAATTGAATAATAGCGACAACATTGGCGGATCCGATCCGCCATTTAGCGGACACCCTACATTTTAATATTTACCCTTATGTATTGATTTTCCCATACTTTTGTTTGGCTTTTGCCCTATACAATATGGGGTTTATCTCATATCGTTTATATGATTATTGATTATCTACTTCTGAAATTACGCACCCCCCGACGCATACCTACGCACACAACATTCGCCCTGCGATGCTGTGAAAGTTTTCGATCGGAAAATAACATTACAGTGTGTCAGCATCAATCGAACTTTTGATATGCACCATCAAATGCTTCCATTCCACGAACAAAATTTGTATCATTAACATATTATATTGGAAAGAAGGAATATGCATGATATATGGAACGCGTATTATTTCAAAACCGCGTCGAAGATTTACGATTCGTAATTTCACTTAAACATATAATAGTCATTTTTTTATGCCACCCACTGAACCACGTCAAAGTACAAAAACAACCCAAATCTGCGATTTGGGCGGAATACCTACTCTAATAAATAATGTATGGCATCTTAACGTCATTCCAAAAATAACCAAAATCCGATCCAAATACATCTCAGTATTTTTGTGATTCTTTGTATAAATAAAACAGTGTTTTTGCACCACCCATGGTGAAATTGATAGATTTGCAAACTAACTTATTTATAGTATCTTCTGTATTTGTAATATGTATGCAATCATTATACACACAATATAATGCAATGAATATCAACAGCATGATGTTGACAATTTAAATAATTTTGATTTACGATTAAAATGATTAGATCGGGGATCTTATGAATAATGAAGCAATTATATTTAAAATAATAGATCGTAGAAGTATTTGACATCTGCATGCAAATTGATAAAATGGCGATAAACGTTTAGGTATTATGTGATACAAACGTCGCTGTATAGAATCTATATAAATTGATCCTAATCAATGTAAATGCTGGTATATTTTATCTATCCAATTTGATCAGTCTCTTTTATCTTCAATGGTTAATGAATGGGAATTGTTATATTATGCATCGTACGTGCATGCGGGATGCATTCCGATTTTTTGTAGCTGCACCCGACTTGCGATGCAATAATTGGGAACCCTCGCTGCGAACATATATTACTTTTCAGTCGAAGTTGTCACGTCATCGTCGGAACATAAGTCATGTTGGCAATCAGAAATATTGGATTGTGTGGTCAACTGATTTATCAGATTTAACGGTGGTTATGCCCGCTCCGCCACGAGAGGGGTGCCCCGTGCAGATTAATGGTTTCTTTATGTATGCTTTTAATATATGCGACGTTCTCTCCATTTTTTGCACCCGATTGAATATCGGAGCAATGTCTTGTTTTCCGGCCGGGAGTGCCGCTAAGTGGGTACAATTATCCGACTATACTGTTTGGGTGTACCGGAAAAAAAGGACTGAAAGTCAAATCGGATACGCTTTTATTTGAAGCCTCGGTGGGTTTCAATTGAAAGCTTTTCGAACAGTTTCTCCCCGAGGGTTCAAAACTGTGCATCAATATAACTTAAAATCGATACATCAATATATTATTTCCGAATCTCTTTCTCCATACATAAGTAATGCTTCCAAAGCTGCCGTAAACGCGCCATTTTTTGCGCTTGCGATTTTATAGAATTTCCACCGGATGTTATAATTTATTAATCTCGGAAAATGCGGAGGAACAAACATAACCGTGTAAAGTGAGCACTCATATTTCGGACATATGATGTTACGCGGTTAACAAGGTTGACCGCAAAGCCGGGCTCCGGATGACCGAAAAAAATCCGTAATTGCGGATCATCATCATATTTGCATTAGACGAAATTCGGCTTAGTTCGTAATTATAAAATTAAACTTTCGTAATTCCCTGGCGCTATGCGGGAAAACCTCCACAAGAGAGATTTTTTGAATAATTCATTATGTTTTATAACGAGGAAAGTGGAAAGTTTAATTTGTGGAAATATCTGGAACAACGTTTACTAATGGGTATACTTTCTCCCGCTGATGTCCTTTAAACGTGCCTTTTTTATATCGCCGACTCGAATGTTTATGGCTTTATCGTCACGCCCGTCCTTCAATTTCGCCGACATCCAGAGAAATATAAATTTCGCTTAATCGCCCGAACTGATGTCATAATAAAACAATGTCGCATTTAAAGAGGACATTAGTCTTCGGCCCCAATTTAATCTGTGCAATATTTTCTACGATTCTGCATTTGCATCGTTTCAAAGTCGACCGATTTGCACACGGCCATATTCGAAGAAGTTTCGCAACACTGCTTGATCGTATCGGATTCGATGCCTTCTTTTCCATGTAAATCTGTTTATTTTTCCAATATCTAAAGTGTGTTGAGGCTAATGCAAATTAATTGTAATTTATTATAGCACTTTTATTTCGTCGCATCGTATAGTAAAAATCACAAGAAATTAACTCTTAAAAGTAATGCCTTTTCAATAACCCTTCGAGAACGACAAAAACAATGCCATCACACTCATATACCTGTATATTCAATTTTGATGAATATGCATTTTAAAAAAAATAATTTAACAATAGCAGAATAATCGCTAGAGCGCAATAAACCTCATTTAATGCTCAAATATAGGCGTTCTTAACCTTTCCCTACTATGATATGTATTTGATACACCATATGAAATTCTGATAATATCTGAACCCCGTACCTATTATATTATATTTAATATCGATATTCCCATTATTAGAGTTGAATTATAGGAAATAAATCATGTTGAAGGAAAGGTTAATGATTTATCTACGACTTACCGCCATTTTATTTTTAACTATTACTATAGCACTATCAATGGTTTTTATTATGCAGTATTGTATTAACTTGATTTAAATTTATATAAAAACAAAATTATTCCAGCTTACTTCAATTTTATCAAATTTTTGCATTCAATATTTTTTTGAAGTTGGTAGGATAAAAAGAACAATCGTGCTACGCGCATGCGCCGTGCCGTCTCTACTTTGTGTATGCGTAGCAGATATCAATCATTGCCACTTTTTATATATTACACAGCTTCGTCTTTTAGCTAATAATTTCCATTATGCGAAATTGAATAAACAGCCAATAAAAATGCCAAAAAATACCCTGGAAAGAAGAAGAAAATATCGAGCCAGGCATAAAAATAATAAAAGTCATTAGCAAACGGAATCTTCAATTATCCAACATCTTTGTCTGCCTTACATTTAATCGCCTTGCTTTATGACCTGTTCACTAAAATTTCGAAAGCATCAAGTTGTGGGGTAAATAAACATCATATTAACAATATTTGGAACTTCGAATTTCTTTATATTTCCAATTGATCATAACGATTCAGATTTAGCCTGATTACCGGGATATGAAAAAGTAAATATTGGCACGGCTAATAAAATCATTCCACCGTACTCGTTGTAAAATTATTCAATAATATTATCTCAATTTGATCATATGCGAAAGGTAAAATTATAGATAATCCCCGTATAAAAATATTTTCTTTGCGAATAATTCTCTTTGCGCATATGGATTCTTTTTCTGGGTAATTTCAGGCTTAATTCGGCTTTCATTTCTTGCGTGTGTTCTCATCGATTATTTATCCAGCATCCCTAATCAACATCTATAAATTATCCATTCAAGGATAAATATGATCTTATAAAGATTTTTTTAAACCTTTGTGTATTGAGTTAATTATAAATTATCATTTATTTAGATGCTATATTTGCTTTTCCGCCACTTATCGTCGTACAAATCCACTTATGTGTCAATTTCTTCAAGTAAACATAAACAATACACTTGAAATCGATTAATTATATCATTCACATATTATTAGTCAAAAATTTGGGTTAACGATTTATACAACGTACGATGTACACAAGATACATTCTTCGTCTCTGTCTCCCATTCACCATCTCCGACCTGCAAGACACTCTCCGTCTTTGTCTGTGGACTGGAATTTGGACACAGCAAAGAATTAAGACACAGCTTTGTGTCTTACCTCTTTGAGGGGTTAAAATATTTTCTTTAAAGGCGGATTTTTTAAATTTAACAAAATATTGAATCATATAAAAATGTTGACGATTTTTATTGTGCCAAATGAATTGAAAATGTGAAATACTTCCATGTATGCTTTTAGCTTTATTTAATTTTTTCCGAGTAATTAGCTTATGGTGGCACAAACTTATTGTTTCCCAATTGAATCGATTACATTATAACAATTATGAAATATTGCCTCAAAGAAAAAAAATCGTTTGTTTTCCGGACTAAAAATGAAATTTCATCACCACTTTGCTTGCAATCGCGATGACGAAATTATAATATATCAGCAATTTTCAGCAAGTCGATGCCCCCACATGTCTCGAAAATTAAACTGGTTCATTTTTGTGCACGGTGTCCTCCCAAGTAGTTGTCGTCGATGGCCTGCGATGGTGTTCGAACACAAATTGCCCCGCTGATGTATTAATTCCTCGAGATATCCATCGGCTCATTTAAAAAGTGGGCATTAAATGTACAGGTATCCGTTTATTTTTATTTGCCCCGCGCACAAGAGCCACAATAACCGTATCAAATATATATTCCCTGGTAGTAAATTATGCTGAATATATTTTATTCGCATATATTCAGTATTATATACGGTCCAAATTCATGTTATATATGTACATATTTGTCTTGTATACTTACATTTGCCTTGACGACAAATGGAAGCTTGATGTGGGGGATTGGAATAAAGCTGCCTCCACATATTTTCAAAGAACTATCCCCCGTATGTTGTACCACACCAGGGAATAAAATTTATTCGAGGATATGGATATTATATATCATCGTATTTTTTTTTTCTCAAACGTAAACAGAAATATGCTAGTGTATAAAATGATTTTCTAGTTCTTCCATTTTGAAGTAAATCTTATTCTCGTTTCAAATTTGATAATATTTTTGTGTTTGAGACGATCGAAATTGGATTTATTCAAGGCAAAGCTGCGATGAAAATATTTTAATCATTTTTGCAACCGTTCGTCATTTTTTAAAGCTATTTCTTACGAACTTATTATTCAGTATTAACAAGTTTATATAGTTAGCAATCAAATATAATTTTGCACTTTTCCTTTATTATTTCTATTAAGTTGCTATGTTTATTTTCGCAGATTCTTACGATGAAGACGATCTCCATTATATTATTGGTTTTTATACATAACGTCGATGAAGTAATATCTAACCTATCTTCAGATTTTTACGAAGAACCAAGATCGTTCGAATTTTTCAACCGTAACGATAGAGCAATAAATAATGATGATTCGACCGAAGAACTTAAGGATACGACTGGTCGAGCTGTCGAACAACAACTTTATTCTACAGGCTATGACCGTAACTTAATTGATAGTTCAGCTCACAAGGTTGCTGAAAATAACTATATCCATCGTAGAAAAGCAACCCTCAGACCATCTGCACAACAGAATCGTATAATAAAATACGTTTTTGCAAATGGAAACCCCAGCAGATTTGTTTTTAATTTGGGACCGCAAGATTATCAATATAATATACAAAATCAAGATGAAGATAATTTAATGATTCAAAATAAATTTAAGAGATATGCTGAATTTGAACCGCGATGGAAGGCTGTCCAAGAAGCATTCAATCTTATGCCGACGGATGTTCGCAGATCTACTGTTCAAGACGTTGTTGGATGCAAACATAAATATTATTACGACGACGATGATGAAGATGACGATGATTCCGAAAAGGATAAATCTAATATGGAATTAAAAAAATACACGAACATATTTGTAGGGAGTAATAAAAGACCAGTTTATCCTAATTTTGATCCATATTCGCGAGCGAGTAGATCTGTCCGCAACGATGAAAGCCAATCTTCATCCGATGATGAAGTCGTCGGATGCCATCATTATCACTATGGCAAAAAACACAAAAAGCACAGAAAAAAGCATCATAAACATCACGATTATAGAAGCAACTCTGATTCTGATGAAATCTCACATAGAAGAATAATGGAGGAACCGGACGATGACGATGAAGTCGTCGGTTGCAGTCATCATTATTATCCCTTGGACAAACATAAAAAACATTTTGATGACGACGATGAATCCTATGAGAAATTCAAGAAGAATTTTCCCTATGGCTCTTATTACAGACAATCATCTCCCAATGTCGACGAAGAACGTGTTGGCTGCTCCAAGGATCATTACTACAAAAAGGATCATAAAAAATATATGTTTAGTGACTATGATGACGACGACGATTTCGATTTTAAATATCGAGCTGCTGAACCCCAGGTGGAAAAAACTGGCAAGAGATTAGTATTATACCATCATCCGCCGAACTCTAATAAATCCAGAGCCGTCGGAATATTGAATCTCGGCAAGAGGGCGATCGAATTGGCCGACGGTGTCATCAACGATCCGAGCATATTGAACTTTCTAGAATCGGATCGGAAAAATATTCTGCAAGCAGCAAATATATTGTCCGCTGCTCCTGTAGCTGGAATTCGACCGTTTCTCAATCAGCAACGGAGCGTCGAAAGAAGAGCTTTTTCAGATGTCCTGAAAAAACCTTATCTGGGACTTTTAACGGATCCCTACGGCTATGATGACCAGAGCGAAAAAATATACGAAGCAGATCAATCCTACCAGCCTGAACATCGTCATCGTGATATGATAAAGAGATATGGAAAATGCCCTTTTTGTACACAACACGACAAGTATATGCATTCCCTGAGCGAGATTAAAAAACTCAACGATTATATAACCAAAGGCATTGAATATGGCGATTCAGACAATTCGTTCCCATTGAACGTTGATGATCTCCCATCGTTGTACGATTTGACACACGGCGATTCCAATTTGGGTGGATTAAATTTGCCTATTTATAAGAATCCTATATTGCCAAATTATAATGGTGGTCCTCATTTCGGAGGAATCGCAAACAATTTTCCGAGGCCCGACCACGGCGCAGGTTCAGATCAGGGAGCACATTTGGCAAACCAAATAAATCATGCCATTAAGGATTATTCCTCGGGATACGGTTCTCCGTTGGCCATTTCCCATGGATTAGATGTTGCATCCATCAATGGCAATAATTATGGTCAACCGCCAGCTTATGTTAATCATGCCTTAAATCCTTCGTCATATTCTGAGGGTCCAGCCCAGGGAGCGTCCTTGGGTTTGTATGGATCACCAGCATACGGTATTCAAAAAAAGTACACATCTGACCATAATCCCGTTTATAGCATTGTAGAGAATCAAAATCGACCGTCCACTATTTACACATCAGTTTATTGATTTGTCATTTAAGCTATTTTGTATGTTAATCATATGTTTTTTTTTACTTTTACTAATAAAATATTTTACTGATTTATTGTTCTCTTATTTATGACATAAAATAGACATAACTTTAGCATCATCAGTTGTTCGAATTAGATATGAGTTCTTCGTCAAACAAGTTTTCTTAGATTTGATTACCCACTATGTTTGATTGATATTGCTGTCACTGATTTTTCCGACATATTATTTTTATCTCAATAATACTCTTTTTATGCGATCCATGATCACCGCGTAAAATAAATACAAAAAGATAACTATAATAATATTTAGTATAGATATATTCTCAATCAATAATGTAAATACGCTTATAAAGTTTATTGGATAGTGCAGTTAGTAAAATCAGTACTTTGAACTAATATTAGATATGGAATAACTTCTAGTGTTTGTTTTTCATTAAGAACTTAATTGGCTGTTCATTCTGCATCTTTAATTGATAAGTAAGCAAAATATTATTGAACAATTGCAAGAAACCAAGTGATCTTATTGGGATGCAATTGCGATTTGAACTAAATTAAAAACTGTATCAATTAATATCGACCTAATTTGCGGATGAAAAACATAAAACTGAGTTTTTCACAATACAATCGCTTCTACAACACTGCAAAATGTTAACATATTTTGTTTGTATGTGTAAAATTATATGCTACTGTTTCATATTTCATCACCACTCTGAACTCTAACGAACCAGCTGCGTTTTGATAAATATATATATTTTTTTTAATTTGTCATCAAAATCGAAGGGTAGAAATAGCTTACCTACTGTAAAGCGTGCGGTAGTATGTTATGGGGTGTACACAAGCACGTGAATGTACATTAATGACTGTATCGAGAAATGGAATAACTTTTCCAATATATTGTCGAAACTTCGATAAGGAGCAATATTTGTACACGTTTTTGGAATTGATATGGAAACACCATCAATCATCCCCTTAAGTAATTATGTCATCCTCGCCTCCCCATCTCATCGACAAGTGTGTGTAATGCGTCGTAGATGACTGACTACACACATCCGAGCTGCGAGTTATTGTCGCAGTAAAGATGGCCGACATGCACTCACATGACGAGCTCGCAGGGGTGGAAATTATTAATGCGACATGACCTCCCGGCTGAAACGTTTTTATATTTTATAAACTGATTTATAATCAAAAATGGAAAGATCGTGTGCATTCAGCGCTTGGCCTTTGCCAACTCTGCTGCAAAAAATATATATAATGCGAAGAGTTATGATATCGAAGAAAAATGCTAGATTCTGCAAATTTACTTGTATTGTGTCAGCCCAAGAAAATAGAATGAACAGATAGCTAAAATGAATTAGTACTAAAATTTAAATTTTGACTGTCATTAAACATCCATGCATGAAAGTGAGGGTAAGAATCCGTTAGTTAGAGCTTTGAATTAGTCCTTGTTATGGATTTAACTTCTGTTGGTTCAGTCCGCCGCTACGTTCATTTTGGTCCATGAAACTGCACTCCGCATCATATTGAACGCATTTACCTCGTATCCATCGTCTAGTATCATGGAATGGGTGTATACATTATTTTTTTACAGAATTCAATATCTTAATATAAATATTTTTGTTAAAAAATAAAAGCAAAATATTTGCTATCGAATTGAGAAACTCAAATTTAAAAAGGCAGTGCATCGTGGGAGCTCTGTAACTGCGTAGGCTTATTTGTATCAGTTGTATTTGTTATAATTTGAATTTTTCAATGTTAGATAGTAGAATATTGTTCCAATTTGATCAATAATAAGAAAATTTGTATAAGCATTGAATAAATAAACATCTCGAGTTTTAAGGATAAATAGTCGTATTCTAATTTAAGTTAGCCATAAAACTTAATACGGAATACGCTCGTCAAAAAAATTTCAGTTTGATTAGACGTTTTAGATTTTGGCCACATTATGAAATAGCCGAAAGAAGATTGTGCAAATTAAAGGCGAGTCGGATAATGTAAATAAGGTGTAAGATGAATAATGCAATTTATGATGAAATAGGAGAGGCCCCACCCCCTCGGTTTCCCGCTCCGTTTTCCCATCGTAAACAATCGATATCGGGCTTATAATAATATCGTTAGTGTTTAAAGCGCCCCTCCCCATGCCGAGCCGAAATAATTCCGCCGATTCTCGCTCCGTTTGCCTATTTAAATAAAATGTTAATTTCTTCACAAATTGTTTTGACGATAGGAATCTTCTTATGGGAGTCCGCAGCTACTTTTCGAACTAAATGAGCCATTTGATCTCGGTATTTGAATACCCGAAGGAAATTATCAATCAGAGGTACTTAAAAGTATGCGGACTATTCGAAAAGTTGGGTGTTTGCGTGGAAGGGTTTTTGTCAATATTAATATCGCTTTGAGCGTTTTCGCTCTAAGGCAGCCTCTCAGTATGAACTGTGCGTTTTTACTCATTTCTGCGAACTGCTGGGTTTTAAAGTTTGTCCGATTGTGCCTCTTTCGACTGGAATATTGTTGAGCAAAATCAATGTGACTTCAAAATAAAACTTTCGGCAAAATTGCACTTTTACTAAGTATGGAATTGAAAAGCAAACCAGATTCTCAATCAAAATGTATTTCAATCGAGTCAATAGATATTCTGTTATTATGCATTCATTTTTCAATCACAAAACTCCAAGATGCATGTTTTCATCATTTACCTAAATGAAATAATTTGCAAATTTCTTATCTTTATGTAATAATCCAATGCTACGTCTCTTTCATTTTTATGTGCATTTCGAGAAATATTTTCCACAATATTTATCATCTTTATGACACTTGGAAATCATAACCTGTGTTTTATAAAGCATTTGAAAGATTTGCATACTAATTCGAATTTATCCACATTTTATGAATTGATTGAACTGAATATTGATAATGCGTTTGGTCCCATCCAAGCCTGAAAATATTCATAATTTAATTACAGCATTGATAGTCCATAACATAAAATTCAACTATATAAGCCTGCTTAAAAACTATATAACCAGAAGGCAGATAAATATTACTAGATTCATAAATTGATATCAGGTATCAAGCTTCAATTTAAACGATTTTTAATTTCACATTGTTACCCAATCAGGGCTATTGCATATAGATTTTGTATGCTAATGTATAGTTTTTTCTTTGTATTGTTGCCCTATATCAATTAGGACTTAAAAAAAATGGAAATTATTAATTTATCCATTTAAGATTAAAGCTTTTATAACAGACTGCCATTTCTTTAATTCCCATTGGCTGCGTATAAAATAACATTTTTCCAAGATGTATGTTAAAATTGTAGCATCACTGATTGCCTTATAATACTAGAAAAGTCGGATGAAAAGGTTAAATAAATTATCATTAATCTTCTTCACGTTCCGCCCAACGGACGTTGGCGATCATGCCGACTATCATTACTGTGTTTGCTGTTAATCTGAAGAGCTATTCTCTATTCCGACAATGAACATTGTCTAGAATTATTAAAGCTTGTCTTGCCTCAAACACGTAACAAAAAGGAAATAAATACATCGGCCATAACAATATAATATTTATCGATCTGGCAGGGTTGGTTTTTGTCTGGGGGTGGCCTTCCCAATTTTGAATTTGTATAGATTCTATATATTCACATTCACTTGATTCGTAAATTGACAGCTACAACTATAAAAATATGTTTATTATTTTTTTTTTTGCTTAAAATTTCAGTGTTGAGACTCTCTGTTCAAACTGAACTTACTCACAAAACGAACTTTACTAGAAAATAGCCTGAGGCTATTTCCTACTAATGCTCTGACTTCATAAAAGCATCAGACCGACTTGGAACAATGAGTTATACGACTTCTTGTTTTGAAAATAATGAAAATTTAAGCACATAGGAATTGATTTTGAAGGAAATGTTGCCTTTGTCTTTATACATTTCGTTTCAAATATTAGCTAAAATTTTCTTAAGAATTTATGTCCGGACTAGGTAGCGATATCGTCGAGGTTGGCGTTAGATCTAGAATGGTCGCCAAAAGTATGTTGAACAAGATGAGGTCGGTGTTGTTTGATAGAGATCTCTATTCTGAAATTAGGTAACGGACATTGAAGTGGAATGTGTGTAAGGTTCTTTTGTGTGGAGCTAAAACATGGGCGCTGAAACAAAATTTCATTAAGATACCCGAAATATGCGCCCAAGTGGGTGAATTCCGAAAATAATTTTAATATAAATTGTGACATTATCAAAACCGAAGAATCTATACAATGTCAACAAATTTGTGCACGTCGTGACCAAAAAATTAACCAATTAATTGGCAAAGGGCTGCGAAAATCAGCCGCCGACGCCGTAATGCGATTACGTATCAAAGCGATGACTGTTTTTGAACAAATCGTTAATTTATTTCATACCAGTGACGCCGTTCAATTGGAAAATATAATTTTACATTGTGCAGAATGATGAATGCTGAAATTTAGTCTTTTATGCGTTGAAAGGGTTAATACAGACATGACGCAAGTATTAAATTGTATTTAATTTCAATTCTATAACTGAATATAATCGTATTTGAATCATTTATTTTTTTGCATCTATTCCTATCAATTTAAAGCTCATCCCTTGTGAATGTGACTTTTACTATTTAACCCCAAGATTTCTGCGTTTCCAAATCGATAATTTCCCACGTGTACTATTTGCTTAAAACATGCGTCCTTGATATGCATAAGTAGATCTACGCGTCCTGCTCGTGTATATATTTAACGAGCGCAATAAGTTTCAATTAGAAATCTCATTAAAATATAACTTGCGTATCTGTGAAGCCTAAGGTGTCACAAATGTAGAATAAGTGTACACATTTGACAAAACAGCGATATGCGAATTTTAAGAGCTTTCTGTGTGATGAAAGCATAATGTTGAATTTATTAACACGTCTCCATCTTTAGTTCATAGAGTATTCATTTTGTGAACAAAGTGCGAAAATGATTCTTTTGCAAATTCATAACAAACATACTTGAGAGATGCATGTTTTCGTGTTTGTGTAATGGATTTCCGATCATCGTATTCGATTTATTTCCGAGTATGCTGCATGTTCAGTTTTCAGACAAAAATTCTATTTTTCGAACTAGTGAACCGGGTGAGGCTTCCAGCGCTCCGTTTGGTGATTCGAAAATCGTATCCAATTCTTCATTTTGTCTCGTTAATAAATATATATTTCCTAACCGACAATTGAGAATTTTGAAAATCAAAGCGCCAAATCAAATTTTCAAATCGCTTCATTTTTACGATCAATTTCCTTCCAATAAATTGAACAGCCTTACGCAATCATTCCGAGGTGCCTAGATTTAAAGAATTGATATTAAACAAGGATCATACGTTAATATAAAAGGTTCGCTCATGGACTCTTATGCTTCTAAAAAAGTAAATACTATGACATTTAATGAAGCTTTTATGATCTAAAAGGCTCAATTAATTTTGATATTTTGAGAACTATTCACTGATTTTGGTAGTCCGTAATCGAAGGTCCAGAATGATTTACTTTTAATGAGTCGGTCGGAGTGCCCCCGGCACCATGAATAGGTGTCCAGCCTGATTGAAGTTCAGTGTTGATCCTTGTTGATCGTCGAAACAAATAACTCGGAACAGGGTAAACAAGGACAATTAATTTCTTGGAAACTCCCCCTAGTCGCGAACTCTGAATACATTATACAGACGAGGACTTTCCCATTCAACTCGACGATATTCCTTGTACACAATAAATATTTGCGTGACGCATAATACAATTTTATGACTGACAAACTTATTCGCAGAACATTAATGAAATCTACGCAATCTGTTCGACTAGTGTTCCCTTGATTAAAACGTCACTTAATCATATTACACACACCCGCCGAACTCAATTATTACTATCGTCGGTTTCTCCTCGGGTCGAATTTATTATTCGAAAATATCCACTGCAGGAACTCGTCTCCGGGATGAGCCTCAGAAAGTAATCAGAAAACATTTCCTTGCATCAGAAGAATGTCAACGTTATTAAAATGTATATTTCCTTCCCAATGGATACTTAAGTTATTTAAATTTATTCAATGGAGGTGGCGCTCCATAATTAACTTTTCTGGTTCTGTTCGAATTTTATTATTTCACCTAACGGGGATGGCTATGCGTTATCTTTTCAGTTGATATATTAGAAATTCTTCAAAATAAAATTGCCTTCATCGAAATGAGTCTAAAATATAAAACGTATGATGCAAAAATTAAAATCAAATAAAAATGGATTAGATTATATTTTAGCTTCAATCAAAATATATTAGTAATGGCGTAAAAATATATTGAAATTTCAATTTATTAATGTTGACGATGGTTAGTTTTGATTTTAACTTCAAACAGTCCGGTCCGCGGGGCAAGTAGCAAAGACACATGCTCAGATCGACATTTCAAATCAAGCATTGTTGGCGTCATTTCACAAAAGATGCTTCCTCATCTGGATGTTCACCGCAAATCAAAAACGCCAGGCTTCAAAAGGAGCATATCGACATTACTTTTCATCCCCTCGCTAAAAATATTCGCGGTCGTCAAAACATCGTGAGCGTGCACTTTGATGCCGTCCGTGATTATTTGAGATCACTCGCGTTTTGTTCCTATTCCAATAAGCGGATGACGATTTTTAATCACTCTAGTTTTAATATTTTCGCAAAAGGGGGATTATGACCCTTCTCGTCGTTTCAGCATATCACTTTTGTCCTCGCAACCCTTTCCGTTGTGATTTTTCTTTAATTGTTTGCGAATTGTGGACCGAAACTACAAATCGGAGCGAAAATTTAATATTACTCCGATGCTCGCTCGAGCATTAGTTTGATCTGTGTCTTCGGAGTTGCGGAATAAACGCTCTCCGGTTTCGTCTCTTTGAACAATAGGTGCACATGACGTTTGTTATACATAATAGAGGTAATTTATTGTATGGAAAGAGGATCAAGTGCAAACTGATCGTGGACCTAAGCAAACCATTGAATTCAGATGAAAAGTGACAGATAGGACATTTGAATAATTAGTTCTCGGGTCTTATCTTTCGCCTTTTGTTGAATAAATCTATTTGTGGGCAGCGTTCTCTGTTTAAGTTTTATGGTCACCCTTCTCGTTCCTTTGGTTCTCAAGATGTTTTGATATCAAATCACAAATTTTCACGCTTCTTATCTCCGAAGCAACTTCATTTTGTCCATAGGCCCTATCGGTCTATTTATTCTTCAAGTTGTGGAAATTCGTAAACAAACTTTTCGCTTCTCCCTTTTGTATGAGTAAAAATATTAAATATTACACAGATATTCCATCAAAGATATTCACCCTTAAGAATCAAACTCGGAGAAGACATAATGGATTTTAGAATACGTAATTTATTTCAGAGGCAGATTATACATTTTGTTGATGTTTTGTTGAAATATTATATTCATTATTCAAAGTGGTCTAGTGGCTTGACATAAATTCGTGAAAATATCGATTTTTGTTCTAAAAATGGCATTATATCGAAGGAAATTGTTGAGTGTCGTTGTTCTGAAGTACGGTGGTTCCATCCTTTTGTTTATCCACCCTTCTTCGAGTGAAAACTCGACATTCATTGTTGAGAACCACTCGTCCATATTTTAGTTTGTGATATGATTCAAAGGGTTCGATTGCAACACTATCTTATTTTCCATGTGGAAACTTAAAATATGCCTCCATTAATCCGTATTACAGTTTGAGCTAACCCTCAAAAATCTATCCAATGTTTTATCTAATATAATTTGAACCCTGCGTAAAATTTGTTCGCGAAATTCTTAAAATTCAATATTTAACAGGTAAACAGCGCGTGAAGCTCGAGAAAATTCGGAAAGCAAACCCTCTTTAAATCCCCTGCAAAACTTTTTAGTCTCCATTAGAAAAAAAACTTTAATAGAAAATTCGAAGTGTGTTGTTGAATAGAGAAAAGATTTATATCTCACAATTTATATCATGTTACCTCCATCCTTTAATCCGAACCCAGAACCACATTTTGCCTGTACTTTTTCTCTTTCGAGATTTCTCCATATTGATTATGTCTATATAATCTAAAGATCTTAGTCAAATAATGTAAGTTATTTCATCTGCCACGCCACATGTATTGTGGAAAGCTAAAGTTTTCAGAGATACTAACATAAACTGATAGATTTCAATAAATGCCATTTACCCACTCTTCTCGCACGTCTATGTATTTGAAATTTATACATGAAGCTCGCTGAAGAATATTTTTCCATGATTTATTCGTTTGGTTTTATTTCGTGAATATTTGAAACAAGCTCAAAACTTATACCGCAATCCTTTACAGGTACTCCGTGTATATACAAAACATTATGTTATAAGAAATTCTTGCATGAGATATAATTTACTTTTGCATATACACATCCTAAAATTGTTCGTCATAAATTGGCCCTAACGCTTTAAAGACGTTTCCGGGAAAGCAATCGTAATTGGACAAAGATGCTGCGTTCCCGCAATGTGTATACACTGGAATACTGCAAAAAGGAGGAAAGAACTCAACATCCGCTGTTGAACATTTGTCACGTGCAGCCCATTCACTCTGATATTAACAATTAGTTGTTTAAAATACCGAGAACCTTGAAAGTCAATTGAAATCTTACGTTTCTTAGAGTTTACATTTTATAAAAAAAACTTATTATACCGGCCAAAAAATAGCAATTCAGTGATAATCAAACTTCGTAAAAATAATATAAAATATTTTATTTTGAGTATAAATATTAGAATTTTCATATGCATTGCATGCATAATCAATTAAAGCTGTACTCTCTGTGATCTTAAACGATCCAAATAAAATTTTAGCATTTGATTTCCCCTGAAGTTCCTACACAAGTTCGTAATGAAAAGCATATGAACAACTCTACTCTCAATGTCTAGAACAAGGGTCGACCACCCTTATGTCTGGATAGATAAACGGTGTGCATGAAAATAAAAATTATTTCATAATGATGATAGTAATTTGGCTTTTGCCTTATTGAAATATATCAAAGACTTCACAAGACTGCAATCTTTTATTTCTGAAGTCGGACTATCATTCAAAATTCTCTTCCAAATGTTTAATGTTTTCCAACAAGTACGGTTGTTTTTGCACTGAACAATGAACTGTTATATTTGGTCGATCATGGACTTAAAACTACCGTTTATCGACATTTCATCGGTTATCTTAACAATTTGTATGCGGGGTTGTTTGACTTGGACATGTATGGTATGTATTAAACTAAATACAAAATAAATTAGAAAATAATTAAATACTCACGAAGATGTGCATCTTCAGTATATTATCCTTTACGCGTATATAAACTTAGTTAAAAGTCTAGTTTAATTACATTATAAACACACAATCCATGTTTTACAAAGGAATGATAACGTGAAAAAAAGCCATATTCATGAAGTAGAATTTTACAAAATGAACGTATTTTTCTCGTATGATCATCATTAAATAATGCAAAAACATATTTACATTCTCAAAGACTAAAATTACAAAATGATCACGGTATGTTGGTTGGACTCAACTCAATAACTAGTATCCCGAAAACAGAAATAACCCTCTCCAGCATTCTGTGAGTGGCAGCAAATGATGATTCTCTGTTCCCGCAAGCAATGTGTTAATAATGTTACAAGCGTCCTTTATTTATCATTTTATGGTAAATAAAGGACCCCGTATTCAGCTGAGAGTTCTCGCCTACGTTACAATGGATAAATTTATTACCAAATGAAATCGTGAATCAGACCAAAATATTAATGACACAGAGAGTACAAGTGAAAGAAGTAGTGACAATATTACTAGACATCATACGTCTCATACAAAAGAAAATGTATCCAGTAAAATCAGAAAAAATAATCGACAATATTCTGAAGAATATTTATGTTTCGGTTTTACGTATTTTTACGCATTATGTATTTAACTCAAAGTATGAGTATATTTGAAAACTTCGGTATTTCGGTTTGATATTGCGCTATTCGAAAGACTTACCTAAAATAAAGAATTTAAACATCCATTAGACCAAATATTTTGTGTGTATATTTTAGATGACAAATTAAATGATAGCTTAAATTTATCTTGTAAATCTTATTATCCTTACCTGAGAGCTCTTACTGCATGAATTTTGAAGTCCTGGACACCTTTGGAATTTGTTTCACCAGCAGTTCTTTTGAACCACACTGTACAATTTTTCACAACGTCCATCTAAACTTAAGACTATTGATTGATCAAGGCTGGTCGATTTCGTAATCAAACAATTGCGGATTGCTTTTATATTAAACACGATTTCATACCTGAAATTAAATATTTGACACATTTTAGTCCAATTATTTAGCTGATGATATATTTTTAAAATGATATATGATGTATTTTCTTTAATCTAAGGAAAAATTGATGCTTAATGAAGCTTTTAGCTATGAAATGCTAAATGAATCACTTCCGAATATCGTATTTTACATATACATTTGAATGTTAGTCGTGACTTTAAAAAAATGATACAAAAATCGGACCTAAATCCTACATCTTAAAATAGACATCTTGATTTTCCAATTCCCTATGAGTATTATTTCCGATCTGTGTTCTTGAAATCTCAATGCAATTGTTCAACATTAAACATTTCGATAATAAGCCTAATAATCGTATTACAATATACTTAAAAACTATGACTACTTGCCTCAATATTTTAGCTGCATGACGATCAGGATACAGTCTGGAACACGGATCACATTCCGGAACAGCACAACACTCTGTGTATTAAAAAATATCACTTAACATACGCACATGCACATCCTAACCTGTGAAAATAAAATATAGCTCTGCACCGAATATTGTTGCATAGCATAAACTCGACGCCTAAACTGGACGGACAAATTGAAACGCATTTATGACAAATTATTAATATTTATAAGAAAAACTATTTTTTTAAATCATGGGATTAAATAAGCTGCTGCGATATATTCCCAAAAATATTATTTTTCAAAAAAAATCACCATCCTTTTAGTTGCATAAATATATTATTTTTTAATGAATTTCAAATTTGATAAAAATATTTTTGGGAATATATCAAAAGAGCTCATCTCAGAGAGAATCTCATGCATTCTTTCAATAGTTTTTCATAATAATTTACATTTAGTATTAATACATTTATATTCGTACGCTCAGTTGAGCCGTCGAATTAAGCTAGGCGACAATCAGTGCGTGTTCGGTTCTTAGGTTATACGGTTTGGCTTAATCGTCAGAGGGATATATCTTAATAAATAAAGTGCAGTGTTGTTCCAAAATGCGTCCCGTACTCCAGGATCTATCCTGAACGTCATGCAGCGTCGATACTCAGGCAAGTGTTCTTAGTTTTTTAAGTGTTTTGTACTGCGACTTATAGTAAATTGGAGGTCCTTGATGTCTATTTTAAGATGTAGGATTTAAAGCCGATAAATTATGTTTTTTTTAAAGCCACGATAAACTTTTGATTTTATTGTCACAATAGACTCTTACATAGAGTGCGGAATAAGATGTCGATGGTTGAATACAGTAGGATGGTTTCAATGGGTATCTGATGAGCTGTGCGCCTGGTCGTGGCGGAATCTTCAAATCGTCATGCAATCTGACCGCTGAGGAAAGATTCATAATCATCATCATCATCATCAGTCTGTGTTACGACTGAAGTCAGGTGGTTATTTAGGAGTAAAGTTTTATGTCTATTCATAGAACATAAGAATAAATTGTTAATCTTTATTCGAAATGAAGGTATGGATGATTTTTGTAAAACGTCTTCAGAATAATGATTGGTGTGCTAAAGTGGCATATTTAGCAGATATTTTCAATTACACACACAAGCGTTCTAGGGAAAAACGATTTTTTTAACATCCATTGACAAAATTACAGGATTTTTGAAAAAAATAATTCGAAAATAGAAAAAAATTAGATATGTTAACTTCACTTAACGAAAACATTCCCGAGGGAATTGTTTCTGTAATAATAGAACATTTAACTTTATTGGAAGAAAATATTGCACGTTATTTTCCTTCCTTAAATAGAGAAAATTATGACTGGATTCGAAATCCATTTGTTACGACTGATAAATCGTATTGTGAATTTTGAAGAAGAAGAATTAGTCTCATTGTCGACTGATCGTACTCTAAAAATAAAATTTTCCGAAATGACAATAGAGGACTTTTGGATTTCTGTCCAAGAAGAATATCCAGCTCTTCACACGAAGGCACTGAAAATTTTGTTATAGTTTCCGACATCATATTTGTGTAAGCTCGGTTTCTCAACAATAACTAATATGAAAACTAAAAAACGAGAAATATTTATGAATTTAGACGAATTGAGGGTAGCTCTATCAAATATTCGACCTAAAATTTATGATATCTGCAAAAGCCAACAAGCTCAGGCAGCACATTAATTGATTTTTGATTGATCATATAACTTCTATTGTGTTAAGCAGGGACATCATTTTGGACAACGGAAAAAAAACACCCCCTCCCCCAAACTAGATTAACCACTTAAAGAGAGCAAATATTTTTAATAAAACGCGTATAAATATAAAATTGTTTCTAGGGAAAAATTAACTAACTAAATATATTTTCAATGTTAAACATTTTTTATATAATTTGACATATGTCTATGTATACAATTTTTTTCGACTTTTTAATTCTGGTGCACCGCCACTATTTCCCATGGTCAAAAGTGCACCGTGACTTCAAAAAAGTTGAGAATCACTGTATTAGACACACTTATAAATCAGAATCTTGAAGAACCAAATCAAATTGGAAATAATATGCTATTTTTACGTTAAATGGAAAAATCAAAAGCTATAGATTTTTCTTCGTTTGGAAGAATTTTCACAAAAGGTTTCGGTTTGTAGCAAATCTACCACACGATGAAATGAAAAATAAAGCGAAGGTCGCGATTTTAGTATCATGTTCAATCTTGCGAAGGCAAACCACCCCAGTTTTATTCTTCGTTTGATCCCATTGAACATACATTCAGACAACCACCTGCTTTAAGTAATGTAACTCTGTTTTTTATCTATTTTCTAATGCTGCTGCACTTAATGAAATATTCGTTTAGTCTTATAATCCATTACTTTTAATTACTTTCTTTGAAGTTTTCAGCTTCTAATTATAACCAACAGTATGTGGATATCATTTAAATTTATACGGTGTGGAATTCTTTGGGCTGAAATCTTTTTATATTATCTTTTGATTTTATAATGTATATAACCGTGATTATGCTTTACATGCAAAAAGTATCGTAATTAACAATATTCAGATTAGGAACACAAGCGATACTGAGTCGGGATTACGAGGCGAGGTGGTGAGACGTGTTCGGGAACTGTAATAGCGACATGAATGTTTTTTGTGCCATACTAAGGCACGACGTGACACCTTTGTAATATAGCTGCTTAGCTGAAAGAGAAGAGGTCAAATTATATAAAAATATTTTTATCACACAGCGACTTAATCTCGTATTCTTTTTTCTCTTTTCAGGTGAGCCTCCTTTGCGATTCTGCAAATTTCATCCGCCTTACCGCAGCACGGCCGCAAGTACGGGGTAAAAAAAATCTGTTTTATTTGCACATAATCTATGGATTGCTGTATTAACCGAACCCGGATTTTGCAGCGCAACCCGGCGAAGGAAAATGCTCGATTTAAATTTTAAATCTGCTCAACCCGATGTTATGTGCTCGTATTTTTTTCACATTATTTTACTACAAAAAAAGAACCTAATTACGCTCACTAGATTCTTCGTATAAATCGGCGTACATGTATTTTTTTTTTTAGCAAATTTCATTTTAATTTATCCCGGCACCTTGCTCTCGACGAAATCCCAGGCGGAATAAATTTGGATATATCTTCCGGCGTCGCTTTTCGTGATGCTGCTTTCAACCCCCCCTGGAGATGATTTGATCGCGCAAAATAGAAAGCAGATCCGTAATCATTTTATAAACATTTTCGGCGTTTTGCCTAATTACGCAACGCCTAAATTTCGCCGCAGGATGATGGACTCGATTTTTTCGCCATAAGCGATTTCGAATCCGACGATTTAAAATCGGGCCCCCATTAAAAAAAAAACAATGTAATCCGAGCATATAATAAAAAGCGATCGCGTTTATGACTGAATTTGGCACGTCGATTTGTTCAGGCCCGGTCTTTTTAATCTCGGAACCGTATAGATTACTTAAATCGCAGACAAACCAGATTTAATATCGTCGAACAGACCGCACAAAAAACGTTTGATCCCCTCGAATGATCCACTTTTCCAATTTCGTTTATGTTTTCACTTTATAGTTCTCAATACGCAAAGCATTTCTTCTATATAAAATGTATAAAAAGGCAAAGAGTTTGTTCTAATAAAAACAATTTTGTTGTCGGTAAATATTTCATTGTGGCGCATAAAAAACTCTAAAGCCAGATGTGCCCCAGATGACTCAATGAAAATTCTTATTTCGATTTGAAAATTTCACCAATGAGAAAAACTATATCCATACGTCTTCGCGCCCGGAGTGTTTTAAATGAGGCTGCGTTAAAATATTTCCAACCTCATCCCCATTCATAACTTCATATACTAGTGCTCCTATGTGCGTCGGGTTTTTCGCCATTTATTACACATATTATTAATTTATTATCGTACTCGCGTTTTATCTACCCTTAATAACTTGTTTGTTTTATTTTGAAAGCAGACGAGTAAAGCATACTTAATTAATAATTACTATTCATCTCACAGTTGTAGTGAGTCTTCGCGCAACACGCTAGATGGATTTCTAAAAACATACTTGTGAAGCGAGAACGAATTTGAGAATTAAACATGTAAATATTAGGGCTATATCTTCGTAATTACAAGGGCGATGCCAAGCTTCAGGCAAGACCTAATTGAACGTCCTATTCGCGAACTTTTGAGAATTGCAATTTGAAAAAGAAATCTTCAAACAAATACATCTTCTTTATAAGGTGCCATATCCATTATTGAGTATAACCTATATCCAGGGATAAATTATTTTGATGGGATTCTTAATATTTTTAAATTATGCTTTGGATTTATGTTTCAAATCAATCACTCTTGGCCCTATGCTAATTTATCAATTGTTTCAGTGTTTAATCTTTAAGACGTTAACAGTGGGACACGAGGATTCTTGTGTTCGTAAAGACTGTGCAAAAACCGCGTGACACGAAAAAATTCATCATTCTTAATGTACACTTAAACCTTTCTTCGTGCGGTAGATGCATTCCGCGGAAAATCGCACAAAAAAAAGCTATGACTTGCATAGAAAAAATGAAGATGCGTTCCATGGATTTTCAAAACCGCATAACTTTGAAACAGCTATATAAAATATATCCAAAATCGCATAAAAAAAGTTAATAAAAAAATAGGAAAACAACAAGTAAATTAAAAAAAAAACATTTAAAGGACGTATCTAATGCCAGACATCCACTAAAGAAATACGAATAATTTTAATTACAGACTATCATCGCTGTATGATAATTTTCATTGCGATTTTCGATATGATTCAAAATCGCTCTCTTCTTCGGAAGAAATATACAATAGTATACCCAGTGTCAATGTCATCATAGTTCTGTGTAGATTTTCTATTTCGATCAATTTAATTCATAATTAGTAAAGATGTCACTATAGTCCCTAACTCAAAAAAAGTAGTTAGAATTTCGGAAATATCTTTAGAGAATGTATTTTTAAAAGTCGAAACATTAAAAAAATGCAAAAAAACGGAATCAATTTTTTTAAACGTCTAAATCAGAATAAAGAGCGTGGTCGTAATTCAGCGATAGCAGGATGCAATGCGATTTACACAGTCCCAAATTATATTTTTTTTTGCAAATTTCGATGTGTATTCTATAGCGTTGATAATTTATTTCCTATTTTATCCAAATTATCTCAATATGTACTATTTATGAAATAAAAAAAAATGCTTTAAAAAAACCGCATAACTTCGAAATCACACAAAAAAAGTCGCATAAAAAGAGGTTTGACTGTATATGTAACAAATAAATGTTAAACGAAGACCGTCTCACATGTCTTTCGAATTCGACACGGTGACATTTTTTTCACACACGACACATCTTTTTCGTTCTGAAATTGAATATTGGTTCAGTTTTACATGAACCGTTAATAATTTAAACTTTTATTTGTAATATAAGACGATTTTTAAGAAAATTAGAATAATTGAGTGTTTTAAGAGTGTAAATGTTTTTTTTGTATTCTGGTGCTTATGGGTGTAATCTGCAGATATTGGTGAATACAAATCTAAAAAAAATATTAAGATACGTTTAAAACTTCGAATGTTATGCGTATTTTAGTGAAAGTTTAACAAAATGGCAATATTGCAAAAAATCGCCCGCGCTAAAGCATGTCTTCTTGGATAAATAAAACCTCACTTGATAAACAAGCATTTTAAATTACTTTCTTAAAACTGCATATCCAATCAAAATGAGCATAGTTTAATTTAAAATTTGAAAAATTGGGAATTATTTTTTCTTGCATAAAATCACTAAAATTACAAAATATGAGGACAATAGTGTATATAACTTGTATTTATTCAATTATATTCACCCAGCGCTAAGTATATACATCGTCTACTGTATTTTCATCTGTCGTTTGTGTTGCTGTGAGAACGCTCTAAATATAAAAGTATGTTTAAGTCGAATTCGCTTCCGGATTAAAGATTTTCATTGAATAAAACCAAATTATTTTTTATCAAAAATGCTTATTAATTTTCTCCACTTTATGATAACAATAGTATTAGAAAACTTATTCGCTATATAAAATCAGCTTCAGATATATACATGCATGTGAATTTGAATGCTGGAAAAGACAAGGAAAGTCAAAGACCGAATTTTTTAAAGCAAGTCCGAGTCTGAATCGTGAACATTCATTTTCATGACATATTTCGTCCTAATGCGACATCGTCTGGTGTCCGTTGCCGAGGGTGGCTGAATTTCACAGACAAAAAATAAACTACGAATATTTTTCAGAAATCCAGCAGGATCGAATCTTTTTTACGTATTTAAATAGCGCCGAAAACGGGACGCTCCAAATATCATAAGCGAACAGTTTTAAACTGTACAGATCGGGGGCGTTTATCATGACTAATGGAGTCGAAAAGTAAATACACGCGGCGTATTTGTCTTTATCAAAGCAAGTGGCATCGGATTCAGTTTTTGAGCGAACGCAAATCCCGTTCACGGCTTTGGCAGTTTTTTAAAGCGAATTGTTTCATTTAAAAGGGGTAAGGGTGTGGTGCAATCAATGCGTATAATACATATATTAGGGATGGTTGTCCTCAAAAAGGCCGCAAAACATCCCGTCTCCCTGTCCCATTCCGACCCGAGCTCGGACCGCAGGCCGTCCTCTTCTCCTGCTTAATCGGCCCCCGGTAGGCCATCATCACGTTCTGCAAATAAACAAAGTGGAGCGAGATTCTATGTGGAGTAAGCAAATTGCAACTCACTTGCTTACTTCGGTAGACCGAAGGAGTAAGAAGGCGAGCCATGGGAATTCCTGATTTCCGAACGAGATCTTTTTTATCATTACCGAGCATCTTATTCTTACAAGGAACTGCTCTTATTAACGCGGATTTTCGTCCGCAGAAACAATGCGATTTTTTTTATTGGTCCATAGAATAATTTTCTACACTTTTGATACGAGAAAAGATAAGCCGATGTTATTATAGGCTTTGTACTAAACATTTTAAGTGTATTTTTTATATTCTGATCGCCCACTACATTTCACAATATTGTTTATTAATCTAAATATTTTTATCGTTTTAATATAATAAAAACCCAGAGACTACCGATTAATTAATCGTTAACGCACGAATTGTCTGAGGATCAAAAGCTGATACGCAAAAATATGTATTCATTCTTAATGATCAGAGGTATTTGATTATGATTTGATAAATGAAAAAGTTGTGAACAGTTTTGGAATACAGATGAAAGTATTGTAAATGCCAAAGAGTTTAATATTGCTTTGATTTTAAAAATACATCATTTTCAATAGAACTTATTTACTTTAATTTGATTTTTAATAGCCATTATTTTACATCTGTAAACTGAGTAAATCCATTTCATGCTAACTTATCTGCAAGCCACACTCTGTAGATAAACCATAATATTATAAGTGGAAAATATATTTTTTATACCGTACTCATACAATAATAACCAATGTCTATGACTGAGAGCTTTCAAGTCCGGAAAAACATCGGATGTACTCTCAAGCTTTCAATGTTATGATATCAACCTTTCAGCCAAGGATAAACCGTATAACCTGTAAATTTAGACGAAAACAACTTGCAACTTTCCATATAATTCCTACAAAAAATATTCTACTTAAATATATGTTTTCAAAATGTACACTTAAACAGCATCGATTAACTAAAACCAAACACGCCATAAAAGCATGATTGAATTTGCTCTGAAACTTGTTATTCTTAATCCTTTTGCTTGTTATGGATTGCTCGTTCTCCGTTGCATGTCTCGAGATTTGCATGTCCATAATGTAAGTTAATAAGATATGAATAATTTCACTTGTGTTTCGGCGATATGTAATGAGGTCTAATCGTGGCGATTGTGACTTTGTTTTCGTTTCAACGATCCCTATAATACTTTTGAGTTCATTCATTGACTGTTTGAATTCAGTTGAAAAAACGATTATGAGATTGTTATATTTCACTTGAAATTGGATTGATTTCATAGAGTGAAAATTGATTACGAATATAACGAACAGCAAGATATAATATTTAACACCTTAAAAAAGTAAGACAAATTTATCGATTAATGAATCGATTTCAAGTGTATTGTTTATATTTACTTGATGAAATGACCGAATATTGTGTGCTATGGACAGTGATTATTTATTTATGTACAGGATTCATACACGCTGCGACGGTCCTGACAGACAAATGGATTTGTACAGATGTTAAGTGGCGGACATACAAATATAGTATCTAAGTTTGTGATCATTTAAAATCAGCTCACTGCTCAAAGGGCAGAATCACTGATCGATATTTCATCAGACTTGAAATCATCTCATATTAGTTTCATTATAGTCATATTAGATAATAAAAAATGAAACACATACTAGGTCGTTATTGCATTTTCTCCCTGTTTATGCGTTGCTTTCATTGCGTAATTAAAACTGTTCCAATCTAATCTAACTCCAATGATTATATACCCACTTTTTGAATATTTGAAGTTGAGTTTAAGAAATTTTGCATCCATTTTTACAAAGATCATTTTTTTTTCAGTGTTTATACAATGTAAATCAGGAAAGTTGCTGACTTATACATACCGGTATTAAATTAAAATCTTTAAAATTTATTTTTATTATTTACTAGTAGTTTGCGTTAATTATTGTTATATAAACGTCGTCTAATTTCAATATAAGGTTGTGCATGATTTTTGGTTAAAACATTCATATTACTTGAGGATATTGTCGGATTTATAAGATTATACTAAACTTTGTATTCCTTTCATAATCAGTTGCATAAAAAGTTATTGTTTTCATGCAGTTCCTCGACCTAAGTTCTAATGGATCTTTTAAAATGTCTCTTTGAAGTAATTTCATCGACGGTGTCGCACGATGTTTCAACTCTCAAATTTCAACATGCCAAACGAGCGTTATCACCACTAATGCACCGAACAAACAAGTTATTTAAAAGAAAAACACTTAAAAAGCACCATTATTCTTATAAACTACGTCAATATATCTTACTCTTTTAGTGCTCAAATTATTCCATCTCGTTAAAGGCGGCCCCACAAAAGAAGCTTACTTTTTGTTTGTATCACAAAAGAAGGCAAATACTCAGTTGTGAAAAACCTTTTCCCCGTTAATGTGTTAAACTCATCAACTGATAGGTGTAAATAAATCGGACAGCGAACAAAGATGTATGGACTAGTGCCGCACTAAAATACTCGACAGCCTCTGGATGAGTTCAAAGGTTAAACAGAAGATCAGCTCTATTTATCTCGCCCAACCGAGAAGTTAATCGTCTCGTTGAACTCCTCTGCGAATGAACGCATTCGAGACATTCACAAAATTATTTTTCTATATTTAATCCTATAATTTGCTTAAATATTCTGATCCATTTTCAAAAACCACACGATTTGAACTCGTGTAAATGTCAACATCAAATAACGTTCGATATATTTAGAAAGTGTGCGCTAAGCAACGATAGGTGTGACCGCTGGTGGGTGGCATATTGAATTGTCGTCGGAATAGCTATCATAATTATACATGGTCGATTCTAACAGTCATTTTACAGTCGTGTCGAAACACCACTCGAGCATATTGCATAGCAAAGATAGTGTTATTTTGGAAATATTCACCGCATGTAACGTGTTAAAATGTACGGGGCGAAAGAAGCGCCGTTGAAAAGACAAGCTCACGCAGACACGCCGGGAATATTCATCCTTCTCCGGGTTAAAAAAAACCTTACAATTATTTTCTAACACGGTTTTAGACCTTTATCCCTAATCCCATTGACAAAGTGTCGAAGTGTAAGTGCGGCAGAATGAAGACGGAAGGTGCAAAGGAGTTGGAATGGTACGTGATGGGAAACGCAATTCGTCTCCCCATACAAATAAGGGAAATTCCTCAACTTATAGGTTTCGGTGGTCCTTTGGCAGAAATTTTTTTGAAAAGTTATTGACGCAACCGACTGAAGCAAACTATCGCCAAATCATCCTAAAAAACGTTCGCTCGAGGCTTCAACAATATACTTTTTTTGACCGCCAAAGCAAACATTGATCAAATTCGGCTCGACAATATTAAAACGATCCGAATCGATACGTTATTTATAACCGTCGTAAATATTTTATATCGAAGGAAATGCATCTTATTTATATGACCAATTTATAACGATTCAATCAATAATTGGAAAACTATCACTTCGAAGATACATCATCAATCAAATAAGATTTATCACACAGCATATCATTTTATTTCGATTAGCAAAAATGATTTAAATATTTTGCTTAATCTATACACTTGTCCATATGCTATTAAATTATTTTTTACTATAAATATTAATAGGATAGGGCGCGCTCCACAATTTGAGATTCGCTTTTGCGAGTAATCCCATTATAAAACATTGTGTTCGAATGAAAACTAAAGGAAAGCGAAGAGGGGACGTGCTGTTTTGTGATTAATAAAGGGGAACTTTGCGGTAATTTCTATATAAAATTATATATTCGAATTTCTATATAGAGTTATTCTAATCGAATTTTGTGCGTTGTTAATTTAAAAATAAAATGTACACGCAGATCGTCCACGTTCGATGTATTTATTGGCCGATATTGTTCGCATGTGTGAACGCGATTAACCCTAAAAACACAGAGTGGTTAACGCGCTCGGAATCTGAAAGCGCCGCGCGAACCGAGGGAAACGTGCAAAAAAGGAGACAATTTTAGCACCTTGCTCCTTCAGCCATTTTCGCTGTTACATGTCACAAGATGTTGTGAATGCTAATAAGATTAACACCGTGGAACTGCGGAGAATTTTCATCCTTTTAATAACATTTGTCGTTCATCACGCCTTTTGGATTACGGCGACTAGGGCATTTGACTTCTACGCCGCGATTATTATTCAGCAGCTTGTTAAATATACTGCGGGGTCCTCGTCATACGTTGAATCTCCTGTGCAAATGTACAATAATCGTCTTTGAAATACGTACATTGCATTTTATCGAGGGTGTGTTGGGGGGGACTTGTGCGCGAGTGCATTATTGCATTGTAAGACGTCTCACTTTTTGACTATTATTCAGTTAATACCCCACATCTAAATATTATGCATTGCATTTCACTTCCATCTCATCAACCCTTAAATAATCGTATTTGCGTCGTTTTTAATTGGAAGTATTGAAATTAATGCTATTTTTCTGTGTATCCTAACGCATTCAATAAAACGAACTAAATACGTGCTTGCTATGAGATCAAAAATGGAGTTCTTCAATACAAGAATCGATCGACTTCCTGTTCTATTGTGTAATAACATCGATTTCATGGTCTTTGATTGATACACAAAGACTCTATTGCCATGGTCAATCCACAAGAAGATGGCTGACTTACAAGATCAATTAATTAAACTCAAGCGATAAACGATGCAGTAATAACATAAATATGACCAATATGTATAACGATATACAATAATAAAACATTCTGATTTTTTATATAAACCTCTGTAGCATTTGTATCAACTGAGCAATGCAAAATAAGCTATTCAATTTTCATCCCACCAAATGCACAAAATAAACCTTTAAATTGTTAACATGTTTATACGCTTTTCTTTGTTGGCCATAGTTAGTTCTAAATAATCATCTTGTGCATTTTAACAATGGAATCTAAGTGATATTATACTATTCTATAAATAACGATAATGATGAAATATGTTTACTGCTAGCTCTTCCCTGTAATCTTTGATAATAGCATTAAAGGCCTTGTTGGCTTTCAAACCATGGTCGAGAAAAACAGCAGATAAACAGCTGTTATTATGTATGTATACAGCGATATTTTTTTATTATATCAGATTTCGGTATCTTAATACTTTGTTAGAATCAATAATTTCCTGGATCTGAAGAAATACTAAGGCAATAAATAAAGTCGGGCAGGGTCGCTTATTATTGACTGAATTTGCAAAAAAATTACAATATCGCTACTATTACTCTAACTTGATGAAAGACAATGGGAAATCACCACATAAAAATATCCATGGAAAAGTATTACGGAGATCGATCGTTTTCGTCAATAATGGGTATGGCATTCAGAATATGAAAATAAATAAATCGCAATGGTATAATCCCGATTTTATAATAAGATAAAGAGCATCGTAAACCTTAAAACGTGACAATGTAAGGAGATTATTCGCGACTTTTCTATATTTTCTAATTTTAGCCATCTTCTTGGCGATAATTTTGAAATATACCTAATTAACATAACGAGCAAGGAAACGCTTCAGCAAATAGTACTTCCAATTTCTTCCTTCGTCGTATTTTTCGGGAGCGCTAAAACGAATACATTTTATAATTCGTGCTATTTAATATTTAATTCTTATGAACATTCTTCACGCGAAAAACAAATTATTATTAAAATTATGCCCTTTTAACGTAAATAAATCAGCGCCTTTTTATTTAAAATAATCCCTTTTGATATTTATACGTACATACCTTTCACAACAGGCGTTCCTCCAGAGCGGGACCCTCTCTTTGAGAGTGTCTTGTGTAAAATTAATATCTTGTTTATTTATTTTAGCTACGCAATTATAATACAGAAGTAGCCGAAGACACAACTCGTCAAAATAACTTTAAAATATCGCGAATTTTAAAGCGGACGTATAAATTACAGCGGGGCTCAAGTTAAAAAATATGCGAAGAATTCTGTTTGCGGCCAATTTCGGGCCCTTATCCGCTTTAACCGCTGGCCCTCCCCCCCACCCACCTGGACTTTTTCAGCGTTATTTTTTCGGACCCCCAAGCTTCTGTTTTCATTAAATTAAACTTTGTTATTAGAGCCTAAAATCTGAAACTTGGACGTGCCCACACACACTATGCCGATTGGCCCCGCGGCCTTTTTTCTTGCAGCTCGCCATTCCGCGCCTCGGCCACTTTATTTCTTAGAGCTTTCGCACAATTTTAAAATAATATTTAAGTACCTGTGCATACATAATGAGTTGTTCCCGGAAACTCTCCCAGGAGGAAATTGAAAGCATACACACACCACCCGTAGTCTTGCTTCGGGCCTAAGTGGGAAGCCGAATGAGATCATTTATATGCGCAAGGACATGTATGATATTAATAACCGGCACATTTCATAGAATTTTAACCATTTACCGTATCAATTAGCAATTAACCTTGGCTATCGCTGTCTTATCTTCCTATTTCCGTACATCCGATACTCTGTCTGGACAGCGGTGGTTTTCTATCATGGGATAGTTCCCGTTCTTGTTACACGGAATGCCGTTAAGCATTATAAGGTTTCAATCGATAAATACGGTGATATCCGATTATCTTCGCAGATGACTAACTATAATTATTACTTGATCGCAAATCCCCGTTTATAAATCATGATCATCATTAATTAGTGGAATATGTTATCAACTAGAGAAAATAGCGATGGCGGATCATCTTTAGCGATTTATCGTCATAATTCTCTGAAGATTTGCTCTACTATATCCTTGTGAACTCTAAATTGTTCAATTGCAATGTTTACTTAATTTTATGATATTTAAGGGATTATATCTTATATATGATGCAACTAAAACCTATATAATAATATTTTTAGTGTACGTCTGCATATGGTTGATGTTGCATTTAAACTTTAATTGGATTGTGTTCCAAACTCTTGCAATCATAAATAAAAATGCAAAAATGTGCGCAATAATCTTACAACTAGATGAAAACTCTTGAATAGCAAAAGTTTTATGAAAAATTAATGAAAATATGTCACAATTAATAAGTTGAGAACTATCCACGGACAAATATTTTCGTATTTCCACACAGACCACTGTGCTTTGGTTGGATTAAAATATCTGTGCATATCTATTTAAATGATAAATAATTGTAAAACAGTATATATCTCGAGTTTTCCATAATAAACCAGTAAATATCGGAGATATGCTCCGACTGTATAAAATAAAGACGAAAGCGTTATTCCTGCTCAAAATATTTGTCTAGTGTCTGCCGAACTGTTTATGCTTATTTCCGTCCCAGGATCGTCTTTCTCAGAAATTTAAATCATATTCCCTGAAATTCAGATTTCTACTCTGTCAAACTATTCCCAATAGATTCCCACGTTTCGCTCTCTCGCACATTTTTCCGTCGTATCGGAAAATAACTGCGGAATTAAGCACTGACTTTTTTTTTATCATACTTCGGTCAAAGGCTCAACAATATTACGATTGTTCTGGCTAAATTCATTGTTAGTCAGTCACGTCACACAGTCATACAGAAAAACCGAAGCGATTCGCACAAAAGCATCATAGAAATATTCATGAAATAGTCAAAACGATATCGAAAAGTGTACTGCAGACCCCAGCTTGTAAAACAATGGACCCGATTCAATGCTGGCAAAAATCTGCACTCAGACAATGGACGACGTTTGTGTTTGCTCGAGTATTTAAAATTCGCATGGAAAATTTAATGGTTGTTAAAAGCGTGTGAGTGAAGCCAATTATCAAGATGACAAATGCTTTCTTCTTTATTACGGTTGTCACTCAGGCGCTAATAATGGTACCTGAAATTGTTCTTTTTGTTTTCTTGATTCGACGGGAAAAAAATTAATTTGTACATATGAATTCTGAATGAACATTAAAAGCAATTTTTTATTTTATTTTCCAAAGCAATTGTGATATTATTATAATAAATCTTTTTTTATGAAAGACAATTTTTTTACTTGAATTACTTTTATTTTTATTTGAACTTTTCTGCCATTTTTGATTCCGATCTGATTCCGGCGTGTTCTTGATTACGCGCTATAACTTCGTAAATATTTTATATTTTTCTCTTTTAAAAAAAAAACGATTTTTATGAACACTGTAGAGGTTTTGCCCCCCCTTAAATATCGTACAAGCAAATATATTGTTGGTATTGTGATATAGATCCTAGGTTCTTGGATCCCCCATATTAATTTAATCATCATTATCTGATGAAGACGAAGGTATTTTTATAGTCAACAAATCTTATATACACCGCATCGATATGCTGAATTATTTCTTGCTGAAGTTTGACGTGCATCATCCACTCATTTAGTACAGTTTATTTTATTGCGTTGAAATGATTGGTGGATCGGTGTTTTTTTGGATAGGCTCCCGGTGGCAATGGATGTAGATGAAAGCAAGCCATGTGTGTCAGTATAATGATGTATGATGTTCTCTGTTTGCTGCGATTTCACAAGGACGATATATGATGGATAAACGTATAAAAGGCATCGCAGGATCCCAAATAGGGCGTGTGTGTGCGGCTCGTGTGATATATTCTCATTTTTGAATCTAAAAATACTCGTTTTCTCTCGTTAGTCGTCAAAACGATTTACGGATCTGGCGTGATATCATGGGACGGAAAATCTTTTCCCTGTACATTTTTGCGGCTTGCGTTCTGCGGCTCTAGCCGGCGTGTCCGATATATGACCGAAAGAGGGCAACAATTCAAGCGGCGAAACGAAAATTTACCTCTCTCCTTGACAGTTAAACTCACGGTACCTTTAAAAATGAGTCCTGCGGGACCTCGCGGGACAGAGATGTATGCATTTCTGGAATGTTGCATGCCACCAGGCAGTTTGCAGACAATGTGCTTAGAACACACGCTCCTCTAAATGCTTCGTTCATAGCTTGGATCTCGAGACGTCAAGATTGATATTCCACGAAATGCGCCCGCTCGACTCCTAGTACAACTTAAATTGATACGAAAACTTCGCATGGACATGTTCGATCCAGTTATAAATTATAACTCTGGAAACGAATCGCCGCAGTCGTTCTATGAAGTATAATAAATACTTGCCGTGGAAACGAATTATCACACTAGCGTGCTATGATAGTTGGAATTTCCAAATACCGTTGAAATCTTCCATGGATTATATTGTACCAGCATCTTCACATACATACGCGTATAAATATATAATTAAAACCCAAAATGGTTTTCGTTTTATTGCTTGATTAAAAATATTAACTAAAAATATTTGCGATGTACTGGGCGGTATTTTAAGTGTTTGCAAATGTCAAAATTGGTTCCAGAATTTTCGCTTCTAAATAAAATTTTACTTGAAAATAATAGATCTCGTTAAATGCATGTATATAACAAAGTAGCTTTTCTATGATATTATCTCCCATATAATGTTTGAGTTTGGTTTGTATTATCTTCAATTGACTGTCGAGAGCCTGTTCTTACATAACATGTGTTTAATGATGATATATTTCTTAAGTAATCTCAATGTTGCATTGGTGTCCGGATTAAGCCGCATACAAAGACGATCGTTTGACAAATATTCGTTGGCGGTTATGATGGATGCCGCGAAATCTTTTTTGTCTAAAAATGAATTGAATTGCAAAGTGATTGATATTTTTGTAATTTATTATTTAAGGAGTCGCTTAGCCTGAACGATAACTTTTTGTAAATATTATTTGGAGCGTATTTTCCGGACGTATTGCGCTTAGTAAAAGTGGCAGACAATTTATTAGCGTTTATAATTTTCCAAGTTTCCCACAGCGCGAACTGAGAAAAAAAAAACAATTTAGAGTAATTGCGTATTTCGAATCATCATTCTTCCCGAAACGAACGCGATTCTGGCGAGTCGTTTTTTGTGCAATTTGTTTTTTCTTCCGTCGCACACTTGACGCGTTCATTACGACCGTTGTCACTTTGTGTCTTTACGCCATTTTTCAGTTATTGCCCTTTTTAATTTTCCCCATTTCGACGTTGCGCAACGCTGTCACTCCTCCTTCAAATTAGCATCCCTAATGAAGAAGAGACTCTTCCACTTTAACCCTCAATTTGAGGACGAATTCGCCGCCCTCGAGGCCCCCGCGGAACTTCTTTATTGGAAAACAAATATTATAAATTTCCAGCGCGTAGGGACGGGGAGGCACCCGGAGGAGAGCCCATTAATATATTGTCTGGATCCCGATTTGGATGCCTAGCGATTCGTACATGCTAACCAACCCCTGCGCATTTAAAAATAAGATTTATTCGCTCTGTGTAGTTTAATACCGATACGCATATCATCTCATATATTATTCATAACATCGGCGATAATAAGATACAATAAATCTATTGTAAGCCGCGGATCATCGACGGGGCCGCGTTCAATATACGTCATTTTAAATCCTTGCGATTTCCTTTATGCTGCCCGACTCACAATAAATATTCTATTACACTTTTGCTTCGGTGATTAACAAGTATAATTCAATTTTGAAATGCTTTGTATTCGAATACCACCCATACATAATTAATAAACATATTTATCTCTTCTGCTTCGAAAATGAACACTTCCATTACTTCAAACCATAATAAACATCATAAATAAATAATACATCAATCCCACCTGTCTTTCTTTAAAGGGCGCCTCCACATGACAGGCATGTTTGGCAGAGTAAACCTTAAATATTATAATTTTAATGAAAATCCTTTGTCTTCACTTTTTAACTTGCATTATATCGATATAAGAAGATAGCTATATTTTATGTATATGATTTTATTCTCCTTGAAGATGCACATATAATAATACACACAACATCATTAATGAGAAAAACTAGATTTTCAAATCCTCTTGTGGCTCATTTCTATACAAGTCATATTCCTGAGTATGTACTTGTTTTTTTATGATCACTCGCTATTTCAAACTATTTATTCATATCTTCTTTAATAAAACGTTAATTTGTGAATAGAAATAAATAAATAGATAAAGAAATTACATTATTATGTTTGAATCCTGTTGTAAATATAATACTTCAAACTGTTAGTAAGTGGCGGATTTTCAACCAAATGCGTTATTAATTAATATGACAAAACAAGCACTTTTACCTCGCCATACGCTCAATATTATAGACATATTTGTAAATGCTCAATTCTACTGAACAATCAAATCCTGTCGAATTATATATCTTGCTAGGACGACCTTCTTGATTCGAAAATTTGGTACGATGACATGAGTATTAGTTGCTAACGTTCTTCCTCCTTGACATTTGTCTTCTATTTGTACATGAATCCTGCGTAAAAAAGCTTTGTAGTCTAAAAGAGTTTACCCGGGCCTGAAAATATTTTCTAACAACAAGTGTCTTAAAAACGAATCTATCGTATTAAATCGTGTGTATCCTGCTTATTTTAATTCTTCGCCTCACATGCTCCATATTAAATGGGATGCAGCTGGCGTACTGCTTTTTGGCTCATCCTGCTAGCAAGACAAAACATATGAGACCGGGAGTGTGTGAACGAAAAGGGAAGAAAATGGGACCACCAAATCAGCTGTTGGAAACGAAGCTCGGGACATTCCCGTTCTTAATCGTATAGAAAATGCGAATTAATTGCACGAATTGGCCAGAGGGCGCACGTAGTTGATTGGTGGTTGCATTCTATTAATTTATTTCGCAATATTGCATGATTAATATTTTAAAATAAGCGTTCCCACATGCAGTTTATAAATTGCTTATAAGTTGCAATATCGATTGTTTCGTATTATCTGCCGCATTTGATCAAATCTGTTTAATTAATCATTCAGTTGGATTGAGATGATCAATGAATAATCAAATACATACAATGTTTTAAAAACGAATGGATAATTTTCATCGATTTTATAGATTTTGATATTGTTTATGATATAACTGATCAAAGCTATTTTTTAAAATGTTATGCTATGTATAGCACACTGGTAAAACGTTTTGATCAAAGACGTTCCTCTTGAGACAGAATGGAAGATCTCAGCCTCTCGAGGCACGCCATTCGTTTAATTTCATTGACGTATTTTTCCTTGTGTGTTTTTCAGCAATTTTAATAAAATTTATATGAAAATTTAATGGAAAAACATGATGTTCCAGCATGAAATCGCTCAAAAACTTATTTGTGTTGGGATGTATGCTTTTAAATTGAATCAATTATTATGAAAGCTTTTTTATTTGTACGGTCTTTGTTTCATAGTCAGATTTAATGTCGTCATTTTGTTTGATGTGTGTTTGTGTATGAATTAAAAAAATCAATGCGTACGCTTTTCCCTTCCAATTTAGATTTAATTTAGATTTAGTGTATACCTCAGGTTCTGTGCTAGCCTTCGACCATTAAACGAATTAATAGTTAGTTCTTTGTGTGTACAAAGCAAATGGGGTCCGCTTCGTAAAACTTTTCTAATTGTAACGTAATGAGAGTGAAATTTTTAATTCAATCCCCTAGGAAAGATTCCAATATGAATTATGCTTCAGCGGCTAATCTTTCGTTTTGGGGAGGGGTTGCGATCTTTGGCAATTTGCAAATGGTTTTATTGATTGCTTCGATGCAACCGTTCCCTGGCGTTTATATCCGCGGGCAGGTGGAGGCTGTTAAACAAATGACGAAATAAAACGTATGTAGATCATATATTATTTAAGCAATAATGAGGAGATGCATTAGGCGTCGCGGCCTGGGGGAGGGTGAAAGAACAACTCCTCCGCGACATGACAATGCGGCAGGGGAGGGCCTCAGGTGTATGTACATTAAATTGAGGATTTGCAAGAAGAGCCCCTTTATATAATAATGAACTAACATTAAATCGCGCTTGGCCTCTTCTCTTTGTATAAAAACGTTCCGCAAATGCCTCGATCGAACCGAAAATACTCAACCAAATATTAATTATCAAACGTGGGAAAAAATGTAAAAGCACAACATATTATTAGCGTTTATGATGAGAGCTTTTTGCGTTTGAAAGATAACAATAAAACAGCACATAAAAGCATCTGCTCGCCGCGACTCATTAATATATATTTACTCGTTTTTATTTGTTCCCCTTATATTTTTGCTATGATATCATTCGAAAACATTATAATTTTCCTATTACCGACGCTACCACCCAAAAATAAAAAAGAAGATCCACCCTAATGGAAAAATAATATTAGTATTATCGCAATATCTCTGAATACATAAAAGATAGCCCAAAAATTATTCCGCCATGCTGTAGCGATAGTGTATTGTGCTCTCGCCCGGAGGTTCTTTTACAACATACTCCGAATGTGGCCAATAGCCTGGATCCTGGACGTGGACGCGAAAATCTCCCGATTCAATGCGAAAGATGAAAAACAAAAATTTGAGCACAACGTAAAAATTTAATCTAAATTGATAGAACTCCGCTCCGGAGTGCTTTTTTAAAGTATAAAACAGTTTTAATTAAAAGATAACTATGTAGTTACTATTTACGTATGGTACCCGTGTACACCTCCTGTATTATCATCGTCTTTCGTATTATTTTAAATGAGTCTAACCTGCTTTATGCCTCGGGCGTTTATATAAACGCAGATGTTCCGATATAAATATTAAATTTCGTAGCAAAAATGGCATTATTATTTGATGAATAGAAGCAGTAGTTCACAAAAAGCATCACTGAATCGCAGCCCGAAGCACTGCCGTGGTACATTATGGCAACGGAAGAATTTAATTATTCCGATATAATTTTCATCCAACCCTATCGCTGCAAATTCCGTGACGAAAGTGACTTGACAACCTGTCATGTCAACTAATGTAATCAGACAAATTAGTCGGGATAAGTTTGATCTTGCGGTGTTGTCGTTCACGTTTTTTGAACGAACGTTTCATTAAATCGACGCATCCCGACTAACAAAAAATATATATTTATATTCATAAATCAAGCAACCTTATTATAAAACCATGTGCTAATAAGTAACATATTCCTAATTTCGATTCGTATTCGATTTCAGATTTATTTTTTTCTATTCCCTAAATGATTCGTGGATCTATCAATGACATGTTGCAGTATCCATTCATGGAAATAGGTCATAAATTTACTTCCAAATCTGCTCGATATCAAGTGTATGACCTACAAATTTTATTCCTGATCGCTCAACCAACGAGCTGTCAGGGTGAATATATCTAAAACCATTTTCGCGACCACTTTGAAAGGGATTGTGAAATTAGTTCTGCAGCAATGTTTAAGGAAAGTATATTTATATTTAAATACATCAATAATAAGAAATATCGATAGAGACGGTTCGCCAAAGTTATTGATAGAAAGCGTAGTCGCCAAACATATTCCCCACAGGTAGAAGACTCCATAGGCAAATAAGTCATTGAACTACATACATTAAATATTGTTTGTATACAAATAAATGTAAATATATAACTTTACAATACGGTCGTGCAAAAATAAACTAAGTGCTTCGAAATCGACTAAATTTTACTCGAACGCCCCTAAATAAATAAATGTAGCACTTTCGTGGGTCAAAGAAAACACGATTTGAATAATTCCAGATCATGCTTGCTATAATGGCTGCTTCAATTTAAGTAATCATCAGCATTCATTGTTTATTTCCTGATCTTTTTCTGAACGAATCACCACCAGCTTCTGTAAACATCCATTAAATTTCCTCGGATCTTTTCGCTTTACTTTGATTTTTCAATAAACGTTTGCTCCCTATAAATTTGCTAATTGATATGGTATCGCTTTGTTATAATAAATAATAACCGGCCACGTTATTTTTTTTTTTTTGAAATTTGTTGAACAAGTTGCGACTTATTTATGGCTTCGTTTTGCCGTTACGGAAATCAGCGAAACAAACACTCTTTGATGAGCCTTAGCCGCGAATTATATAACGAAAAAGTTGAAAGTGTAAAAATTAACAATGCCTTGTTGGCACGTTTTCAGGAACGTGTCGATCTAATTAACATTTTGTCCTTTTGTGCTTTTAATACGCGAAATCCGTGAAAGGTTTCGCTGTGAATTTTTGCACGTTTGGTCACCGTCGCAATGAGTACACATGCGTGCAAATGAGCACGCTGTGATTTTTGTCCTGCTCAAATTTAATTTGCAACTATTAGGGTACCGGAATATATTATCGTTGATATCCGCCACCTATCTGCCCGTTCGGCGGAATGCTTCAGTTCATATTTTTTGCCCGCCCTGTGCGCTTATTATTCGACCGGACCGGGAGTCCGCAGTAAATTGCGCCCTTGCAATGAGCTTCAAACGCACGAAGTAATATTTTTAGAGCTTTATTTTCTCGTGTACCCCTTTTGATGTGAGTAATGCTCGGTGTGCATATATCGAAGATTGTAAAGGTCTTTGTGGACATCAAGGAGTCGTCGGCTTACAATCTGACCAAATTCAAAAGACGATCCTTTTATTAGTTATCCGAGTCCGATTCGCATGCTGTTATTTGTATTGTAAATTCTTTCAATCATCGACGTATTGATGCTGCTTCTTCTGAAGAGCAGAGAAAATAATTGATTTGAATTTCACCCCATATAGAATAGAACCTTTGGATATAACAAACCGCAAAAATTATATTATTTTTTTTATTAAGAAATAATTATTATTTTGAAGTCTTATTTTAAAGATTCGGGTTCAAATCCATTCAAGAATGAATTGGATTTAATTTGGAAGCATTAATATTTTTAATCAGTAGTCGCGATCCAAAATCACTGATTTTCTGGAACTAAAGAAGTAAATACTGAGGCAGTTAACTCTTAATAAACGATCTAGTTTTTCGAAATTATTGGCAGCAAGCAGATCAATCACGGTATTTTGAATTAAAAACGTGTATAATTTCGATCGATTTTATTCAATTTGATTGAAATTTTCAGAAATGGTAAATAGGTAATGTAAAAGAAAACTAATTAAATATTATTATGAGGGTTGAAATGAGATTAAAACAATTCACTCAATAAGTTCGTAGGATATTTTTTAAAAGATTTTGAAAAAATGATCCTAAATGAATAAAAAACCCTACGAATTTATTGAGTGATGTGTATGTATGTACTTGTTTTTTTAATTCCAGTTTTTAAACATGGTTTTTCGGGTGGGATTTCTTTCAATTTTGAATGTATCCGAATAAGTTTGATGTTGTTTGATAAAGCTGATATAGTTTATGGATCAAAATTGATATCTTTTTTCTATGACAGCATTTGTTCACTAAATATAAATAGAGTCAAATCTGAATGACTTTCTGCGACAATAATTAAAATATCATTAAAAATAATGATAATACTCACTTCTCTTTCACTTTTTTTATCTTCTACTACTAAGAAAATACAAGAAAACTCATTCAAAAAATTTATTTATTTGCTAAAATTTATCATCCTCGATAAATATATCACAAATAAATATTAAATAAAGATCGTCTCACATGTTTTTTTCCTCAAAGAAGTATCGAATCTTGAGACATGTGTTTCGAATTCGACGCGGTGTTTTTTATTTTCAAACACGACACAGATCTTTTTCGTTCTGAAATTGAATATTGGTTTAGTTTTACGCGAACCGTCGTGTTTTTATTTGAATTATAAGACGGTTTTTAAGAACGTAAGAAGATTTAAGTGTCATAATTTAAAAAATGGCAATAATGCAAAAAAAAAATGCCCGCCAATATTGTGTTAAATGAAATTTAACGTATTTTATTTTTTTTGGATATATAATGAAAAAACGCACAGATATGTGCGCACGGTATTATAGGATTAAAAAGAAAACGTTTAAATCATAAAATATAAGCTATATATCTCTGAGATATTTTGAAGTTTAATCGAAAGCTCTAACGCGCTTTCTTTTGCGTCCACTGTACAGTTGGTGGGGGGATCGAGCTTTTTATTTAGATACGTATGGAGTTCGTAAATTATCGCATAAAGTTTATTTATTATTCAATGTAAACCGATATGAGTTATGGGTCGCTCGCGGGAGATTGTCCCGGAATTGTTTTCTTAATACTCACATCGGGCAAAACTTAGAAAAAACACCTGAGCCGTTTGACGGGAGGCTTTTCTCTAATTTAATGGTAAAACGTTTCAGATGGTGGAGACTCGAGCGTCTCTCTCGCGTCTTTCGGCTCGACCGATACCACCATGAATTATGACAAATGACACTTTATTCTCTCCATATCGATGTGAATCGGTGAAATATCGGGCTTCGGTCATTAATCTTCATCCCATATGCTTTTGAAAGTTCGCGAATGATTTTCCTTTTTTTGTGAATAATTTATTCCTTAGTGCTGGATAATAAAGCGACGAGGACGCCCTTGATATATCAATTTTCCGCCGAAAAATACTCGACGCGGTCGTTGTTTGTGACGTCGAAAAAAGCAACTATTGACCACGTGCGCGCTCGTGTCTGTGTGTGTGCGTGTGGGAACGGGAATTCATTTCTTTTGATAAATCAATCGCCTACACTGCAGACGACGGATCCATAGGAAATGAGGAAGTGACGGTCTTGCCGAAGGCTCCACGGCCCCACTAACCCGATATAATCTTATATAAATGTTCAACTCAAATTCTTCGCATTTATACTGCGACAGACATTGATTGTAGACATGCTATTGAATAATTTATTTTCGTTTTTACTTCGAGCGGCAATTTATAAGTATGTATCTCGGAGTAACATAATCCCTTTATAATGATTTGCCTAAATGTTGTCCTCGGCCAAATATACCTTGCGTTCCATATTTTTGACATTTTTTTGATAGTAATATTTTGTACTTATTACATTTCTTTATTCCGACAAAGTGAGTTGTCAATTATGAATGTTGACCCTTAAAGTCGTTGAAATCACTTTTTTCTAAATAGTTGATTTTGTTCAACTAGGGCACTGTTTATTTGCTTCAAAGACAGCTGTTTATTTGAGACAAACTATTCAACAATAACAAAACAAATACTCGGTCTAAATTTACATAAACTCATTTTTTAATCAAAATGCCGCTTAATAAATCTATAGTGAAAAGCAAAATAAGCAACAAACATAACAAAGTATTTCATAGAATATCAGCTGATTTATCAACTTTTCCAAGGCTGAAAATAATATTATCTTGTGATTTTCTACAAAATTAACCTTATACGTTTTTTTTTCCATTTATTATATTAATTTTCACCATAATTACAGGTCGTCTCAATTAGATTTTTACTACCTTCGTAGTAAAAATTAATTAGAAGCTGCTGAATTTTTATAATCCCTCGAATTCCCTGTCGAGAAGATTGGCCTTCGATACGTTCACCCAGGTGGATGATCGTGTACGAACAATACTTGGGTAATACTACCTTCAATATCGAGTAAACAATGAGATAAATGTATGATATGGATGAATATATAGCTCCATAATGGTGTGGTCTGCATGCAGTTCGTTGGACAAATATGTCAAGTAAATCTTATGTAAAAATAAATATTATCATTGGAACCATGTAATGAACCAATGCATATATCAGGTCAGTCCAAAAATTCGTGCGCATTTTTGTAAAAAAATTAAATAGTATAAATACAATACAATTTAATATTTTAATCAATTATTTATTTTCCTCTACCATCTACAATTTCTCGTCATCTCACAGGTAGCGTTTTAATTCCATTGCTGTAGAAAGACACTAGTTTTGAGTCAAAGTCAACTCCATTTTGTATATCCTATTTAGAATCAAAATTTTTCCATAGTAAAAAAAATTATAAGGCACGAAATAAGTGATTAATCACTTGGGGTCTAAATGACACTAAACATCTGCATTAATAGTTTGATTTGGTTCTAACTGTTCATAATAAATCACTTTATACACCATCAAACACTTAAATGTTTCTTTTTAGGGTGTAAAGACACCTTTGATGTTGGAAATAGTTGATTATATTTATCTGTCCACTATTTTTTTATTGTGACGTTATGATAAATAATCCATTTTTCATCACCTGTTACCAAACGGTCAAAAATGGCTCTCTTTCGAAGTGCGATAAAAGGGAAGTGCAGATGTTTATTCGTTAATGACAATTGGATTTGGATAGCTCATGCGGTACCCACTTTCCACGCGTGGATACTTTCCTGATCTTCTTTAAATGGCGAAAGACTGTTCCATGAGATGAATCCGTCCTTTCTGCGATCTGATCCACTGTTAACCGTGGTTCTGACTCCAAAAGATTTTTAAGAACGTCGTCATCAAATTAACAGGACATCCTGGATGAGGTTAATCATAAACGTTGCTGACAAATTCGCCGCACGAAAATAAAAAATATATAACATAACACATTTGTATTGATAATTGATATTCATTTTCTATGGATACCAATATGCGTCCGATTGGAAATCTAATGTTAAACTGTGTTTTATTTACACTATTTCAAAATTTCGCAAAAATGCGCACGAACTTTTAGACTGACCTGATACTAGTACATATTCAATATCAAATTATTTTAATAAGAGATGATGAATAAGACTGATATTAATCGAATTTGTTGTGATAATAAGTTAGAGCTCGATTGTTAAAGCTGTCCGAGTTTAATTTTGGCATAAATTTTGCATTAAAATTTGAAAACCAAAAAATTGATCATTTAATAGAATGTGCGTGTTTAAAAAAAAATGTGCAGTCCGAAATTTCTTTAGAAATTACGTTTCGCCATTCGAATGTTTTTTTCGTTGTAACATGACTACGAATGTAATTAAGATTGCACAAAGTTCGCTCTAATAATGTATGGTAATTCTGTTCGCTTAACTTTTCGCATATTTGCATATTCATACTGCGACACTTATAAAGTAGTTAATGTTGTTTCGATTCTAACCCTCTGGAGCCCCTCTTAAGTCCGTGCCTCATTTGGCATGAGTTTCGATTGATGATTTTTTTAAAATATTCCAAAAAATTATATAGTTTGGCGGTCTCGCTTTTCTTCTTATTAAATGTTAAATTTAAACAGGGCGTTATTTTATTTCGTTCAGAGATTTAATCTGAATGACTAATGTAGTGGCCGTAAAAAATATATATCTCGGGTGGCGTTTTTTACTTTTTTTTTTTTGTACAAACTCGTCCCGTCGTTAAAATCGCATAGACAATTTTATCGTCGCGTTGAAATCACTTTTGGGCCACATACGAAAGCTCCGAATTTATATTACATTTTGCTTAATTTCCTCGTATCATAATTTAGGTTAGCGCTCGAAATGGATACATATTACTGACGCAAGATTTTAACAAAGGTCCCATGTTGCGCTATAGTGTACAGTTTCAATAATTTAGAGCTTTCCGTGAGCCAAAAAGTCTATTTGTTTAAAATGAAAACTGAAGAAAATTGATGAAAATGGTTGCCTCATTTTCCTAATTTTTCATTCATGAAGCATTAGCGCTCTATCGCACCTTTATATCTTTGAATTTATTTTACATATAGAGTGTTCGAGTAAACTTCCTAATTTCCTAGTCAATAAAAGTGCGATCGCGGAATGATTCGTTGGCAGATGTCAAATATCGTCATTATTTTTTAATAAGTCCTATACTAAGTGTAAATGGAGGATAAATATTAATTAGTGAAATAAATGTACTTTTAGATCCTTCTATGTTTCTTTGGAATTGGATCTAAATTCATCTCTTCGCCATATGCATATGTAAAATATGAGAATGTTCAGTTTTACTTATAACAAGGTTAAATTATACAACAAATATGAAAAATGAAATAAATCGGGGTTTTAGCTCTGAATTCATGTAATTAAATTCTTCATTGGTCTCAATACGCCTGCACATATCACTACGCTCAAACAGGTGTAGCGAACTCTGTTATTTTATACATCAAAGGACCTTCGATGCAGTTTTTATCTTTTAAGCCTCATTGCGGTTAGTACGCATTTAATTGTTGCTTCGGGGTTGTCTGTAATCATTGGACGGTATTCGTCGACGAAAGAGCGATTCCACAGGAGCGGTAATTACGGGAGCTGCTCTGGAAACATGTTAACTGCTGAGACATGTTCTGTTTGCTGCCCTTGGGCACGAGGTTGACACGAGACTTGCTCCTCCCATGACAGGTTTAATGTTCACCCCGATCCTTTCACAAAAAATGAACACAAGCATCAACCCTGCATTCACATACTCCGAATCGACTGCGATTGTTTCTTTCGTATATATTTTTTTGGGATTGGATGGTCGGGTGGGGAGGGCGAAATGTATATTATCCAATTTGGAGAAGAAAGTGCCCTTCGCTGAGTTGTTTAAATTATCGTGCGAGATTTACATTGGTATAGCCTAAAACCGCCCCATGCTAAAGAAGAGTTTCGTGGGTGTATAGCCGGCGTTACGATTATGGTCCCGCGAGTCGATTATTACTGCGGAAAATGTCTTATAAAACTGCTCACCCTACATTCTCATTGTAAATTATTTCATATTTAAGAGTTTGCGAATGCGGGGATCTTTTTCGTGTGGGCTACGGCGGATTTTTTTTTTATTTATGCCTCCATATTTTCACATATGTGTATTATAAGGCCAACGATTACCTTAAATGTCAGGAATGGAAACCGACAAAGCTAGACTATATTAAACCCATCAACGTCCAACTTTATCTACACAAACGCTAGGACAGGGTATTTATTATAACATAGTATGTAAATAATTCTTTATTCTTTTTTTCAATGCATTCTTATCAAAGTATTCAGCAAAACTCTTTCAAACGTTAAATATTTCAACTGAAAATGGCGATGAAAATTTTCATGCTTAAGGTATTAGATTTTTTTAAATTTTTATCCTGGAATGTGAGTATATATCTATGGCATGAAGTTTAAATAGTTAACAGTAAAGCAAACATTTTTAGCTTTAATATCGAAATACGAAATAACAAAGAGCAAGAACAAAGCTTTGTTAATCTTTTTATTCAAAGAAAATGATTTTGAATCCAGTAAAATATTTTTTTATAGTTTTAAGACAATCTCTGTTCAAAAACCAACCAATATTAAATTTAAATGGATGTATTTACAAGTATTAATGACATTTCGATTCGATTTCAGATCTAATTACAGAGCATAAATTTATATGATGAAAAATGTATCCACTTGATTTATCTCGAACTAAATTTAACGCGATTTTAATCAACGTGATTCTAAAATAGTAAAACTGGCCGTTTGATAGCTCATCAAAAACATTATTGCCTACATATGTGAAATACAACTGGAAAATAACATATAAAATTCCCCATTTCCAATGAAATCCCCTGTGGAGATATCGTCTGATCTACGTATATGGAATATTGATAATAACAAAGTTAGATATGTGGATAAAAGTAGAAAAAATATGGAAAAGTTAATGTGATTATCTCAGGGCATCGATAAATGAAAGCGACTCGGTATTACTTATATCATGATATTTATAATAACTATTAGATGATAAGATTTACATTTACAATGATAAGATTTAGCAGCTAAAGACCTTTTCTTGCTAAAGACTTTCCCCAAGAGTTCCCACGGAAACGATCTAAATACAAGCGACAATCAGGTTTTTAATATATTTACGATTTTAATTGTTACACAATTTTGTGATTTTTTAAAGTAATTAATAGCTGTATGTATTAACATGGTGATAAATCCATTTATTGGAGGTTTTTTTTTAATGCAGAATCTAATATACATTTATATAAAATAAGGTGATCATAAAATGGTTATGTGAATATAATATCCCTGATATTTAAGTACAATTTTTTTCTCTCAACTAATTTTCAGTAGCGAAATTTTCATCTCAAACCACTGAACAGATTGTTTCTTTCTGTTAAATACATATATTTTGTCTGATGTTGTGATTGTATGGTATTTGATCTTTGGATTCGTCTGAATTTTAGTCGTCTGAAACACTCGAGTTCTCGCAGATTATTGTTTTTCCACATACGAATCATAAATACGAGGCGCCATTCAATCGAGCTGAGCTTTTCATAATGTCTGCTTAATTTCAAAGCTGTCCATAAAAAAAATCTGGCAATGGAAATCGTTTTTCTTTCGGAGTCTCGCCGAAAACACTAAATAATAAAATGGCTTCTGTAATATGTATGCATGTGTCTCTCGCCGGTGTTCTTATGTATTAGGAAAATGGGGGGTCGTTTTGAGACTCGATACAGTCGCTGAAATGAGACCGGGCTTTATAGGTCATAAAGTGCAGGTTAGATCCGAGTTCGTATTTGAAATTTCAACTAGCACATGGCTTATTGCACTCCGACATTATATAAGCCTCGAGTTCGCGATTCGCATCTATTCCATTAGTATGAAGTGGGTATCGTCTGGACAATTATATCTACCAGTCTGCAATACGCTTATTTAAGCAGTCGTTTTTCATATAAATCCTTCATTTCCACATGTCAGTATTTCGAAACGCTTTTGACGGAGCTCTCAGCAATGTTCTAATAACCTCATCTCGCGAGGATTACTCGTTCTTGAAATATACCACGTATGTTGGATTGGCGCTGTTAAAATAGGAAATTCATAGAAGTCTCCCCGGTATACGTCTTTTGGCGTTACTTATTCATCAGGTTGACTTTGTAAATCAACTAAAAAGCATATTATGCGAAGTTTTTGCGAGGGGAAGTTTTTCAGCGTCCATTTTCTTCCGTGGAAACATAACTGAATATTTTAATGATATTCTTGTAATTTGCAGGAAGTCGTAGAATGCCGAGATTCAAACCCTCGCCCTCCTAGTCTATAGAATTTAATGCTATTTTTTAATAATCATAATGCTTCATTACAATCGTTTCATTCGGACGTTAGTATTGTACGTAAAAGTTCAATTGGATCTTTCATTAATACAATATACATGGTTTTGATCATACATAAAATATTTCGCCCTTTCGAACATAATGTATGTACTTCAATACCAAAAAGATAGTTGGACAGTATAGAAGGAAGTGGTCTAATTGTGTACACAATTGAGGACATCGCCTTTCAATTCAAAACTGTATCGATTTCTTATCCGAGTATAATTTATTTCGTCGAATTCGAATATCTTATAATTACTTTCTAAGCATTTCTAACATCGAAACTGAGTTGATTTAGGAAATATCATTCAAACCTCATCGCGTTTAAAATAATATACCGTGTAAAAGCTACTTATGTTATATACCCCTAAAAATGTGGATAACAAACACATTCTGTTGGTTTAAACTCCAGGTTAATGAGAAATCAGTCCGATTATTAATTCGAGGCATCCTAACCCCGAGTCCCGGCTCGCTTGGATGATAAAAAAATATTTTGCTTCCAATTAGTAATTAGCATTCAAATCATTAATCAAACTTTTGTCTTCTAGCCCCAAAAAATACTTCATCAACATATAAAATAAATATATTTTGTAATAAATAGCCAATTAAATTTATAGAAATAGTCTATATGACCTCAAACGCACTCGGTTATAACGAGCATTAAAAAATGATTTAAATTGATCACATTGGTTGTATATTATCGAATTTGTTAAAAAGAGCTTCAATTTTTCGATATTGTATTTCCTTTTTAATAAATAGATGTAACTTATCTTATGTAAAAAAGATTTCTTATGTTGAAATCGAGCCTATTATAAATTGTAAATCGCTAGGCTCGCTATATCCGTTAACTAATTATATTATTGTGTTCTCAAATAATTTTATTTGGTCAGCAAGAAATGTTTGCACCCTCAATATTTGTAATGTTTCGCACACACTACCTGAAAATATATTTAAATTATAACAAAATATATGAAGGTTTATTATAAAATCTTATCATACCCACGAATATATGTTATGTATGTGCGTTCGTAGGTATAATGATGTATAGTTATTTGAACATGGAATCCGTGATACAACTTTCATGAAACATCTTCATTATAGTACTGCAAGATAACTGCTACACAATGAAGCTTCTAATGAATAATACCGTGATTAACACACTAGTGAATATTCTACTTATTACGCCTGGTTAACGCTACTATGCTAATTCTATTAATTTATTGTACCAATTCTGCCGAGTCTCCAGGGTTTTTAGTGTAGTTAAAATAAGCGCAAAATATGAATTTGTACACTTTTAAATGGGACTGTATAATCAAGTTGTTACATCAATTTTTTTTTAATTGTCTATACAAAATTGCTTTTTTATCGTATTGCGCGAATGTTGTTTTTTTTAGGTGGGTTTTATTTGCCTGCGAATTAATTTCCATGAAATTATTCTTATTTCGTTTACGCACCTGTCTATTTTACGTGCTCGTATTGACGATAGGGATGGAAATATTCATAAGCACGCTTTGTTTTATTGAATTAATAAATCCATTACAGTCGGATACGGGGGCTAAGCGGGGGGGCTCGCCCCAGGACGAAACCCAAAAATAATTACTTCATATTACTTATTGCCAAATTTATCTTGAGGAGCTCAGAGGAGCCTCCAAATAGAGCCTGGAAGGAGACTCTGTGAAATTAAATTTTGACGATAAATACCGCTATTTATAATCGGTTGAGTAAAGAATTTCTTGCGTAATTTTTAGACATTTTTTGGCACTTGATGAACCAAATAAGTTAGCTTATCAAACTATGTAAGATTTCCATAGAAAAAAGTATCCTTACATTCCTATGGTGCTTTCCTAATGCAGATTATCCCTCATTTAAAACGATTCTTAAATGATACAAGTTTTTTCCTTAGACAATCAACAGATAAATAAATAATACATTAATGATCAAAAAATCCTCCCTAAAAGTTCTTATTCAAGCATTATTCAAAGTCAATTATTTTTTTAAAATATAAATATCGCGTAAAAATAATTGCGATACTGCAATTACTATTTACATTAATGAATGATCTACGACTATTTGAATTTTGGATGATTTATCTTATAGTACCGTTTGGTGTTAAATGTTTCGCTGATGGAAAACATTCGAGGCAGATTAAGCATATGAGATTACTGTAGTATTGGCTGAAATCCTTAGAGATGAACATGATCTCATGAAGCAGTAAATACCATTTTTTATCCATCATAACATCCTATTTCCATCTGAATGCCGATTCATATCATTTATCTGAATCGTCAACTTTTATTATATTATCGAATGTTTTTTTTTATATGAATGTTATTCAATCAAGTATGCGTGATCATACGGCTACGCTAGTTCTTGCCATTATCATATTGTCGTGAAGAGCTTAAATATCTATTTTTCTGTGTTGTTATGTCATTTGATATTGTTTTTCGGTGAATGATCAATAAATACGTATTTAAGTGGATATATCGCATGTAATAATTAATATATAGCGTTTTTACAATTTTAGGAGACAGTTTAACAGCGAAATTTACTACCATAGATGCTTACCTCATTCAAGTCAAAGAGTTTTATCGTTGCGCTTATAGCCACATAAACAATTTAATGGATTAAGCTATCGACGTGGTAGGATATTTCTATAAAAGTTGACTATAGTGAAAATTGATACCAAATACGTATTGAGTTTAAATGTGCATTTGGCACGAATACTAAATAAGTAATATTTTGACAGTCTTGATTATATAAAGACAATATTTTTGCAGCAGATCGTGAAAACCCTATTTGAAATTCTACAGAAGCAAGATGATCATTTTATTTTTGAAAATCCACGAATTACATGATTTAGGGAAGTATTTTTAAGGATGAATCTTACTCGCGGGCATTTGTTGCTCCGTCGGTCGAGATATATATTTGTGTTCGTTTGAGGGCCTTTGTTCGAGCGGCACGCCAAACAAACATTAGTCGATTGATTAGCAAACTTGGACGATTTAAATTGAATCCCATAAAAACTCATCGGTCGTGTGTGTATCGAACAAATTCGCGTACTGGAAGCGAAATGAAAATCTTTACACGTACTCGCGAAGCGCCATAAGGACGTATCAAAATCGATGAAAGCCGAATTTATGGTCAACCCGTTTATAAATAGTGTCCTATGCGAGCGAGGAAAGAATCAAACGCGGCCATATATCATGGCTAAGATACGTCTGATACCGGACAAAAAAAATGGTAATAAGCCAGGGAATAAAAGAACATTTGAAGGAGACCAAAGTTGGATATTTTGTAGCGCTCAAAATAAACAACGCCCCTATTTTCGCGGAGGCGGTGTCGACCACATTGATCCATTCGAATTTAAATACTTCGTTTAAGTGTGGCGATGACGCCTTTTGTTGTGCTAATTAAACTTTACAAAGCCGCTAATGAAACCTGCGAATCGTTTGTGTTTTATGTCGCTGAATGTTAACAATTTAAAGGTGAATCCAACGACCGGTGCGTATTTCACGAGTACATTTTGGCCAGCTGTAGAATTAATTCGCGCAATCTTCCTCGAATGTATTGGATTAATGGCTGTCAAAATTGAGCAAACAAAAAATCTCACTGGTGTCTCCATCCACGTCATACACGTGTCTGTCAAGACTTAAAGTTGGTGAATGTTTGACAAGTGTACATATTGTCTGGAGACGGCCTTAGAAAGTCAGGTGCCTAACTTTGATTTTATGGAGGCTAGACGGGGAGCTTTCAAGTTTATGTTTAATGCCACTTTTAAATAATTAGCCCTTTGACAATTTAATATGCTTTCGCACTACTTTCCATGCTTTTTTAAGCTACGATTCAAATTCAATGCTGTTGAAATTGGATAATTCATTCTTTGCGGTTCTTTAAAACTCTCGTTAAGGTGGCTTTACATTAAATTCTGGTTTATTTTTGTTGTCTTGTGCGTTGACAAATGAGACTAATTGTCGTTCTGGTAATTCAGGCTCATCAGTGAGATCCTTTTTTTTCTCTTCTTTATTTTAATAACTTCTTGCTTATTATGAATTTTAGACATCTAACAATGTCTTTTTTGCTTCTCAAAGACAATCACAAGTGTGTCAACAGCTATTTAATATTTTTAGCGTTCTATTTGTAAGCATGTATGCTTATACTGTTGTAACAATGCATTTGTTCCATAATGAACTGATTCCTGGACTCATACTATTAACGAGAGTATTGAAAATGTGAACATAGGAAGGAATCATTGAATGAGCTTTAGAGTTTTAAGATTTGTGAAAAATATAACAATAACTGTGTGATAAATAAAACCATTATTTTTGTGTAATTTTATGAGAATTAAAAGTGCATGGAACATTTTTATTTTTAAATTTGAATGTAATATCGTTTTTATTGAGCCTGCTTTCGAAAAAACTCTCTCTTTTATTATTGAGGTTGGTTTTATCGACAGTGGAGAATCGTAAAGAATATCTAAAATATAACATTTTTTGGCACGATCGAAAATTTTGAATAGCTTTTCAATAAACTTTATATTATCCTTGTAAACAATTAGTGTTCTGATTTCAATTATATCGGCAATTATGTTATCCAACTATTTCTGACTCTATTACTTCTATTTCGTACTTTATTTTCTGCACTTCTAAATCAGAGCTGTTGAACGACTTCTTGGTTTCTATTAAAAGATTGTTAAAAATTCTGACCAATATCTTGAATGGAAACTTTCCCCGTTTTTAAATATAATATTAACGTGATTAACGTTGTATTTCTTCTTTCTTTCATTCGCGTTTTAATATACAGTAACATTGTTTTACTTAAATCAGAATTCAAAATTTCTTCAAGTTTTTTAAATAAAAATTGGTTTTTTAAATAAAAATTTCGATTGAGTCATTTTTAAAAAAATATATTTCTTCGTCAGTAATAATTTCCGATTTTAACCTTTAAGTAGTGAGCTAATTTTAAATCCTCATAAACTTAGATCCTATATTTGTAGGTCCGCCACTTATCGTCCGTACAAATCCTCTTATCTGTCAAGACCGCTGCAGCGTCTATGAAGCTTGTATATAAATAAATATAATCAATTCATTTTGGTTATCATTATTAGTCGACTATTTTGGGTTATCGATGTATACAATCGTACGAAGTACGCAAGATACTCTCTCCGTCTCTGTTTCTCTTCAAACTCAACATGCAAGACACTCCGTCTCTGTCTCTCTTCGAGCTCAACGTGTAAGAATGCTCTTTCTGAATCACTGTAATTCGAACACAAATACGTGTCTTAACTCCCCAAAAGGTTAAATCTTTTAATGATTTGTTGACTAATTAAGATAGTAAAATATTTTTACCGTCATGCTTATTGAGTTCTATCTTGTTTTAACTTTGTAAATGACTGGATAAAAAAACGAATAATATCCGATTAATTTTATGACTATTCAAATGTTTGATTGGGACTCTTAGCTATGCACCTCCATTTATGCAGCTTTTTATATCATAGAATAATAAAGAAACAACATCCATTTAGAAAGCAATTCACTATAAGAATCGTTGCAAAAATCTTCGACTATCATCGTTCGTTGTGGAATTACGATCGCCTATCATTCCAAGGCATGTACACTTCATCACTTGCCCTTTGTAGGGAACTTTCGTTATTAATGACACATTTTAAGTGTAATTATAATACAGAATTGTGCAAATACGTCGTGGGATTCACCATTCGCTCCAATCGATGCATACCTGTATTGCTCACCGTTGTTGTCGATGAAAATTGGAAATGCACGACATAAATCAAAATTGAGCTAGGAATTTAATATACAAAATTATTTCGGTTCGGCGATGTGTCCCATATTGTCATTCGTGTTTGTCATGAGGTATTTTCATAAATCGACCAATGGATTCCATCAATCACAATTTCGTATTGTCGGTGGATTCGGTCAGCTGTGGGACGCGGTCTCGATATGTGGACACGTATTGCACCCTCGAACAACATTTCGATTATACATTATGTGGAAATAATTCTGATCCAATAGCATGCCGACAATGTGATCAAAATATAGACGTTGTTTTATTTATGCGATCTACGCGTCGGGGGGGACTAAAAAGGGAACATCGATCGCGGGCTGTCTGTGTAGATTAGTATAAAATTCACGTAGAACGTCTATCAAACAGCGTATTCCTTTTATGAAATGTGGACTAGACACACTTAGCATGAGTCTTTGCACAATATATTATGTAAGTAATAATTCTGGAAGAACAATCAAGATCGTCGGGCATAAAAAGGGAGTCGGACTAGCGGCGACCTTGCGCAACCTTCGGCCCCCCGTCCTGAAGTCAGGAGCCGGGAGGAGCAAACGGTGAAGATTATTTAAGTATGCGCTTAACTGACATAATGCCAGCGTGATTTATGTGCTCCGTTTTGTATTTATTTGCATTATGAATGGCCGGGGAGAAGTCTGTTTTTCCGTAATGGCGGCCATTATCTATTCATTCGAGTGGGGCTCGCACGCGCTTTTTCGTCGTATCGCAGACAGATCGACCCCGATTAACGTCGTTCGAGCCGCTCGCACGCGCTCGCGTGACACTCGCTAATGCTCAAATCGCTTTCTGATGGCATTATAAACACGCCGCTCTGATCAGACGCTTTCAACCACACACGGGCCTGATTAGTCCACGACTGCCCTGTCTAAATAGCCCTCCCACTTTTCTTATTTGTTATTTACAAAACATTCGAAGGAAACACATGACTTATGGATCGTTCAACCCTATGGAAAAACCACAACATTCGAACGAATTTCGACGCCGCGACAGAAAACATTGTCATTGTCAGCATCTACCATGTCATTACGACTAACAGATAATCAAAAACGTTTCAATTCCATCAATGTTGAACGACTTTCACGCGTAATTACCATGTATTGGTCATTTTATAATGTTTGAAAATAGATTTTTTTCCCCGATGAAGATTTTTCGCTTTTGTACTCTAAACAAAGAATGAAGTTGCCCTGGAACATTATGCTCTGAACAAGACCATTCCAACTGATGTGGCTTTGGAGACTACGGAAGAGATAATCTGATGGTGTCGGGTCAAGAGAATATGGCTGATGTGTCATAACTTTCCATTCAAACTGCCGCAGTTTTTGGATCTTTTCTTTTGCCTGATATGAGAATTGGCTTTATTCGGCGCTCGGAAAATTCATGATGAACTCATTGATCCAGCTTATACATTTTACCAATATTTTACAGATGTCGATGATGGATCAAATATTTCGATTTAGCCAAAGACTTTTTTTATTATTTTTAAAATGTCCCAATCCCAGACCATAAATAAAGGATTATCATCCTTTGAATATTGTTGATGGTATTATGTTTTTACTTTAAATAAATTACCAAAGCAAAACATACCGAATATTAAATTTATGTGCTTCCATTAATAGAGCTAGCAATTTTATTAAATTCACATATACACTTGGGTCTGTTTTTATGCGATTTTGAAGTTATGTGGTTTTCAAAAATAATGTAACCTATCCCTCATTTTTCTATAGAGAACAAAGCTTTTTTTATGCGAATACGCATAAAAATGAATGGTTAAATTTTAATGCAAAATTTAACCCTCTGAATAGTGAACTAATTTAAAATCATGATAAACTTAAAAGATCCTATATTTGTAGGTCCGCCACTTATCTTCTATATAAATCCACTTACTTCTCTTTCTGAATCATTGGAATTTGGACACAACTCTGCGTCTTGCCTCCTTAAGGGGTTAATCAGCGATTTATTTTTAAAAAAGACAATTTCAACACAGAATGATGACGAATAAATGTATCGCTGACTGATAACGATAATTTTTACGATTATCGAAGTAAAATAAACTTTAATAAAGCAATTCTAAGATAAATTTGTAGTTTTTTTATTTGCATGATTTTTTTATAAACTTTTTTATGCGATTTTTGGTACATTCTATCACAATGATTTGAAGTTATGCGGTTTTTAAATATGATAGAATTTATCCCTCAATTTTCTATGTAATTTAAGTATTTTTATGCGATTTTTTATATGCGACTCCCTGTGGAACGTATCTATCGCAAAAAAACAGACACAAGAATTTAAACTAAGTCGAGAAACCCTGTTCGGTAATACCCATGCTTGGTGAGTCGGTGGGCTCAGATGAAGCTGACAATCGATTCTTCGCCGTGCATGTCCATGACCTCCCGTTTTTATATTATGTCTTCAATATCCGAACAAAATTAATAATTTAAAATGTTTTATTGCGTACTTTTGAAATTCAATTAATCATCTTATCTGCAATATTTTAAACGTATTTTATTTATTACAGCAACTAACATTCAAATGAAATAAGATCATCGCGGTTATGACGAGCGACTTATTCGCCACTCCGAAGAAGTTGAAATTGTATTTAAATTTAATTTTAAAAAACGGAAAAATAAAGCGACATATTCCTTTTTCAGTTCTGATGTAATCAAGGTGCATAAAATTATCACAACTAATAAGCTCGAGGGTGAAGGCTTAAAAAAGTCTCAAATTTGCATGAACTTTGTGCTGTTAATTAGAAGACTCGCGTTGTGTTGGTTTCTCTTAGCTTTTTTGCGAAAACTTAAAATAAGACTTTAACGCGTGTATTAATCGCGTTGGAAAAATAAGTACTTTCTGTGGAAATTCGTCTTCGCGCGGGTCGACCATGTCTGACACGTCCGTTTGATGTTAGATCTCTTCAAAGAAGATTTCTCCCCGTTTTATAATGTTCAATATTAAATTTCTCTCTTTCTTGCCTAATTGTATAATTTTAATAATACATCTGCAAATTTGTTTTTTTCGGTGGCGCGCGTGCTTCAAATTGATAAAAGGTAATGCGTGTCATGAAGGATTAAGAGCGCCTTTTTTAAAATGAAAAACGTACTCTAAAACTAATTTCTTACGTTTGGACGATAAAAAAATTTCATTTTAAATAATATATTATCGGCAAGAACAAAGAGACAGGCTGTCTAGTCATATTATTACTTAATTCCAAACAATTTACATCGTCACTTTGAAATTCTAAGTGGTTTCTCTCAACCTCAGTCTGATTAGACCCGATTTCGCTAATTATCTACAAACTAGAATTGGATTAGTAGTTCATAGAAGTTATTGGAATTGTTAAATATCTTAGTAGACTTTCCCTACCTGAGAGGCGAACTAAAAAAAGATCGGCAAAGTTAAGACATTTATCGAAAGAAGCTTTGCCTTCAATAAGAAACGAATTCGTTTTATGCTTTAATTATTTCTGAGATAATTTTCGCAAATAAAATTTACATTTTTCTTTGATGGTACAGCTTTAAAGTAATTTTAGCATATTATTTTAAGAGTCTGCGTTGGATTTAATGCCAAAAACATAAATGGTCAGAGTGGCCTCCGAGCATTTTATCAGCGCTCTTTTTCCATCTTATTTTTTATCGTCCTATTCCAGAGAATACGGTCGAAATCTACCCCAGATATCCGAAGCCTTTCTTCAGATCAAATCGTCATTCCTCTGTTCACTCCGAGCACTTTCACAAAGAGCAAAACCTCACCTTGTATGTGCTCGGAATTCATAATCATATCGTTTGCCGAGTCGGGTGCATCAGCTGTCAGCGGGGACAGTATCGTCATAAGTCATCATTTAGGCTATTTGAGCAGATTGACCTAATCAAATCACAGCGGGCGGCTTATTGAATCAGTGAAACCCACAGATTCAAACGAATACATACCTCTTATCGTCGTGACGACGTACGAAATTGAATGCATACGAATAAAATGCACATTTAAATGCATGTGACCCCGCCGGTGTCCTCTTTTGAGTCGTTTCATATGTATGAACAGCGTTAAATATTGGGTCGCTGCATAAGTCCTGTCCCAGGACGAGACTCAACTACCGCGCGGTCGCGATTTGATTGTGCAAGTAATGGACCAAGGATTGCAACCACTTGAAAGATTCTTTTTCTGATAAGCAAGCAGATTCATCCGTGTGTGTCTATTATTTCTTATTCTTTTTTCAACACGCTTTTCATTGAATTTCAACAACTGTTTTTGAAAATCTATCGATATAAAAGCATACATTGGATTAAATTATATATTTAACTTGTGTATATATGTTAAGCTTTGAAATGATTACTACATTATATAATAATTTGCTACACGATATAACAATGTGAGACTCGAACCTATTTAAAAGAGCAATCTATAGTTTCTTTGTGGCTAGTCGATTATTTTTCAATCCCTGCGTTCAACGTTTCATCCATGCAAACCAGTTTCAGACTCATTCGTGTTTTTCAGAGCGAAAAAAAAACACATTGAAGCCCGATAATAATTTGCATCCCTTTGGTTTTTCGCCGGCCATATTATCATCGATTGTCGCTTTAAATTCTAGAGGGCTATCTTAATATTCATCAAATTTCTCTGCGCGAAAATTGATCCCAGGTATTTGAACTCTATTACGCTATTATTGATCCTGGTCGAGTCTGATCTTTTCGACGTTCAACCTTGAGACAATTTCATTTAAATTAATTTTTAAAGATGATCAAAACTACATAGAATTTAAACCGAACATGGACATGATTTATTCACTGACCTGATATTGGCAAAGGAATAATAGAATTTTTATTCGGCGCTTATTCCTCCCGGCTATCAATTCCCCCCGTTTTTTTACATTTTTATTGTCAAAGTTGCTTACTCGAACAGTTTTTACGATCTTGGCTATCTTCGTGCTGTTTTCTTCGACCGTATAATCTAACAAGCACTGACCCAATTTACTGAACTTGAATCTTGACAATGAACGATGAACCTTATCGACTATCCATACTACGAGTATAATAAATACTATAATACGAGTCGATGGAACCCACTTTCTGTGATTCTATTGTAAATCGTTCAGAGACATTTAGATGAAAATTATTGCAAAATTTGCCATCAAATCTGAAATTAATCGCTTTTAAATTCACCCCGGACTAGAGTTGGCTAATTCAAAACCTAATGTCAATGTTGCATATAAACGACCACCAATGAAAATTTGAATACAAAATTGTCCAAACTACATAGCCCACGGACATTGTCTGGCCGGAATATGAAATATTCATCGAATAATTGTTAATATTAATCAATCTGCGGTGTCTGATAGGAAATGCATGCATGTGAGTTTCACTTTGTTTATGCATGATAATCGCCCATTGTATTAATGTCAATTTATTAAAACATGCAAATCTTTATCATGGATCAAAGTTTGCCAAATATTAATTATGTTAGGATTTCTTCACATTCAGATTTATAGAATTCACTATACCAAATACTTGAAATGGAATTAAGTTTTAATGAATTCGCTCAAAATCACAGCGATCTTAAGAATGACCTGAGTAAGTACTTGATTTTTCATGCTCACTCGCAGCTCCAGTTATTATCAGTAAGATTTCCTTCATTCGAAGAAAACAATATTAACAATGACTTCAATCAAAATGCTTTCTACGGCTCGTAAACATTTTAATTAATTAATGCTTAGGTAAAATTACAAACTGCAAGTCCGAATCCGCTGTCTGCATTGAGCAGGTCATGTAGCGCGGATGACGACTCACAGAACTCTTAGGTCAGATCCACACTATGGTGCCAGTAACGGTTCGATCTCGGTCCGGTCAAATATTCTAACACGAGAAACAATGAGCGTATTCACACTCTGGAACGATACGATAGTGTGAATATGCTCATTGTTTCTCGTGTAAGAATATTTGATCGGACCGAGACCGGAGCGAGATCGAACCGTTACTGGCACCATAGTGTGGATCGGGCCTTAGTGCTATACGCTGGGATATACAGCATGCATCATAGACGTCGCACATCTGGATCTGTAATTGGAGTGAGGATACTCAGGACAGATGAAAATGGCAAAGTGGTGAATCACTCATGTATCATCATAGTGCAGCCACAAACAGTCCACGGCAGGACTAGGGCCTCTTCAATATCCATTCATAGGAAAGGATTATATCCAATTCGTCTATATCATACAATCACCTCGTCGTTCGTTTGATATTGAAGGTAGCATGAACTCCGAGTTTTATTTAGAGCCCTTACCCAGCGGGCACCTGGATGAACGTGTCGAAGGGCGCTTTCGCGACCGACGGAGGTTTGTAAAGACTGAGTAGTTTTCCTCGGAAGATAGTGAAAAACTACTCTAGACGACCTTGTTGATTTTACTGAAAAGTGTTTTCTGGAGTACAAAGAGTCCAGTCCCCCCTTTCCTCGCGAGGGCGCTGTCGGGCTAGGGTGAAGTCATACATGACGCAAAAATGCATCTCGAATTTGCTCCTTCACCAACTAAGGCGTATTCTTGTCCACGAGCAACTTACCCCCGTGAATTCAAGACTGGGTGCTTTCCCATTTCAGGTTGAACCTCTCAGTTCGCATAAAGCAAATGCTTAGAAGGGATGCGAATCTTCAAAAACTAAGTAGTCTTTAGTGAATAGCTATGACGTGTATGTATTAACTAAAATAAATGTGTTGTTATCGGTGGTTTGACAGTTGCATTGATGCGAAATACTTGATATAAAATAGTTATTTATTCAATGATTTATATCATATTAATAGTGGTAATCAACATTAATAATTATAATTGTAAATATGATTTATATATCTTAAACGTTTCAAAATCATTAACTCATAGAAGGAAATATCATTTCCTTTTATATATAACATCTAGAGATACCCAAATAATGAAAATATGATAAGAAATGATATTTCCTTTTGTAGGTTATTTTGGGATTCATATTTATTGCTAATTTGGCAGAAGAAATGACAGCCCAAAACTTTTAAGTCATACTACAAGAGCATGATTTTTTTTTTCTTCGTATCGAAAATAAAATAGAATATACACGTGTCCAGTCATGTTCATTCAATCCATCTTTTTCCCGTCCATTTACAACAAAGTTGATAATAAAATATTCTGGAGGGAGAAAGGTCAGCCGAAAAGGACAAGATAACAATCGGGACAACTTGCGATTGTTGAGGGATAATATCAAAAATAGATCGATGCTCTCGATTGTGCTGCGAATAATCTTAGCATTCAAAATATCCGCATTAATGCCGATATAAAATAGAGCTTCAGATCGATGCTTCAATCCCTGATCAAATGGCATCGTAAATTTTTACACCATATACTACTTCTGTAATCGAATTACGGCCACATTAAGCTTTGTATTTTTATCACTTGGAGCGATTCTCAATCTTTTTCGGTGCTGAAATTTAATGACGGCGCAAATAGGGGCTTAAATTTGTCATGAAAATAGTGGAGAATTTCAAACTTTCATTGAGAGTTGTTGAATGCTTTAAAATGTCTGATATTTAACACTGTTTCACCGCGCTCATTCATCGTTATAAAGTTTCAAAGTATCAATATTAAGAGTAGTTCATTAATTGTTCAGTATTAATTCCGATTTTTTATATTTAAAAACGACAAATCTTCATAGTTTATCAGACATTGCTTGTCCCGATGGTGATTACAAGTGATCCAAGAATATTTTCATTCAAAAGTAATATTGAAGCAGTAAAGTTGTGTGTGATCCGATAGCAGAAGGCTTTCAACCAGTCAAAGATGTTCGCCCGCATTCTGATTTCATATAAAATTCTCGCCAATTGAGCTCAATCAAACCGGACTCTTGATATGGTACAATTATACGAGTTTGTACTCATCCACTTATTCATCATCAATCATCATGTAAGTGTGTGCAGGGATTAGCCTGGATGATGGCTCTTCCGTAAGCAATCGCATGCAATGCTCCTATCCCATTAGCAGCCAATATAACTTCATCAATTTGGTTCACAACACGCGTTTTCATAATTCGACACCACGGGGAACTCGTACCGTTCTTTCCCTGCCCCGGGACAAACGAGTTCACCTGCTTAATTATTGTAGTGGATCAAAGTTCCTCGTATATCAAGTTCCATACGAAGAAAGAGGAACTGATCCAGCCAGGACAATAAAACAATGCTTTGTACGCCACTCTACATACAGCTCATCAGTTTGAGTGTGCCTACATATTTATAAGCGTGCGTGTGTTCGCCGTCGAGATGAAAAGAAGACTTTTGAGATATCAAGTTATAAAGATGAGGTCGTTTCGTGTTCATCGTCCTCCTTCCATTGACCGAGCTTCGAATAAAGCAATTAATTCAGCTGCCTTTTGTGGGCATCTTCATGAACAAAAAAAACATTTATATGTATAAATGGATGGATTACATCCATTGAGATTAACCGCAAGGAGGATTGGAATTAATATCCATGATATTTTCTGCGATTAAAAACAACGACGATCTCAATTGTCTGCAGCGAGAAGAAAGTCTTCTTATTTCAGTAATGCTTAAAAGAAGCAATGCTTTTTTCATTTGTGATTATGTGTCTTTTTGAAACGAGTTTTCTCCATTGTCCACTATTGTAAGCCCGCAGCACAAAAGATGTGAACGAATTGAGTTTCGAACCCGTCGAAAAGATTATGTTATATTTATTCAATACAAGTTTAACACCGCTTATAGTCGGTCGTTGCTTGGCAATTTCTTATTACACTCACCTCTTTTGTGTGATATTACTCGTACTAATGATGTATACATTTTAATGATGAGATGTCACATTGCAAATATCAAATAGTATGAGCACTTTAACACAATTACGGCGGGCGATTTTTTGCAATGCTGCTTTTTTTTAAATTCTCACTAAAATAAGCATAACTTTCGAAGTTTTAAACATATCTTTACATTATTTTTCTATTTGTTCTCACCAATATCTGCAGATTACACCTATAGGCTCCAAAATACAAAAAAAAACACGTTTAAACTCTTAAAATACCAAATGGTTCACGTAAAACTAAACCAATATTCAATTTCAGAACGAAAAAAGATGTGTCTTGTTTGAAAAAAAATTTACCGTGTCTCAAACACATGTCTCAAGATTCGATACTTCTTTGAAGACAAAAGCATGTGAAACGATCTTCATTTAACATTTATTTAACATGACATGTATTTCTGAATGATACATTTTAGCAAATAAGTAAATTTTGTGAATGAATTTTCTTGTGTCTCGCGGTTTATGCACAGTCTTAGCGAACACGAGAATTCCGTGACTCGCCGTTAACGTGTTAATATTCCAAAAAAAAAACACATTATTTATCAAGACTTATTTTATAAGCTTAAAATTAAGATTACTGTCGTGTTTATGAATGCCATTTATTATATTTCCAATATAGCATGCATGTTATTCAATATGCAGGATTTGTTAGTATCGTGAATTGTATTTTATTAGGGCCGTCAATTTTGACGTTTGAGCAAATTCGCATTGAATTTGCAAGCATACATTCTCTGTATGGTTTGCTAGTAAAAATGTATTCGAAAAGACGTTGTAAATCGTGCAAATTGATATAATATTTATAGTCGCAGTCAGTTTTGCAGTAAATACAGCTGCGAATGATCATCGTAACGTGGCTGGTTGTGTATATCAACGGAAGACTTACAGGGACATAATTTCAATTTACGAGCTTGGTCTCCTGCGTACTAAGGCTGCTCACTCGGAAAGCTCATAAAAACTAATAAGTTATAAATTACACGTAACGGCAAAGTAAATAAGATCGCATTGGGACAGGTTGTTCGATTTAAGTCCTGCCAAAATAAATTATGCAGACAAAATAATTCGCCGGTGTGCCGTTAGGCAGCATCAAAAACACTCGCCGGGGCGACACACCTGCCGCACTAACACAAATCACTCTCGACTCATAAATAAACTGATAAAGAGAAACCAATGAATACGGAATAGGCAGACGTCTGACTGGGAAGAAACCTCCGGGAAGAAAGAGGCGCCGCGGTGCAAGAATCGACGCCCCGGCTCTAATCTTAAAAGGACGAAGATCGTGTCCTCGACTTAATGAAAGATACCCCGGTCCAAATTGACTTGTGTAAAATCCACCGGGATTAGCGTGATCAAACAGATATTACCGACAACATTTATTTTATCCCCTTTATGTCTCTCCCGATCCCAGGACGTTACTTTCTTTTCGGGACCCGTCACTCAGGGACGGGGCGGGGGCGAGTCTTATGAATTTTTGAATATGTAATGCCTCCCAAAATAACATTTTTAATGCGTAGAGCATTCGCAGGAATCAATCTTATTCTTCGGAGCTGCCGGTATTAATTTATAATTAAAACACCTACGCCGAAAAATACTTCACAATATCTCAAAAGTTGGGTCAAACTTACGGCCCCATGGGAAACTTATTCTGTTTGGCCAGTTGTATAGAGCTCCCGCGGTGGTAACTCGAAACAATATGAGAGTAAATATGTAAGCACGCTGTATATATTTTAATACAATATTGATCATAAATATTATGCTATGGAAGGGGTCGTATTTTTCACGGATTTGTGCCCAAGTATCGCGGCGTTATAATTTCATCGGTAGAGCATCTACCCGAGCAGCATAGAATGTGGGTTTAGTTTTTAACGTTCTTTGTATTGAAACTCGATATCATACAGCCGTTTGCCCATAGTCAATGCAAATGGAATCGAATTTTGCATGGATTTCTTGTGGTGTGGAGATTTTGATAAATATTAATGTTGGAATTGGATCTTGGATAGGCGCTGATCGTGATCTTGTGCGTTTAACTCTTGCCTCAGTATTATAATTGACGTTAAAATATCCAGTGGGCGATCTCCATAGAAGATTTTCCCAGGGATGTATGGTTAAATTAGGATAAGATTTGCTTTTTCAGAAACAGTAAATCAAGTATCAATCACTATATCAACATTTTATCCAAATTATTCATAAACAAATTCTAAATATTTAATAAAATCGAATTGATTTATCTTCAAAGTTTACAAAAATATTTGCAAACTTTGATGCTATCGCTTTTCTTTTATCCAGCATTTTTTTGTCTTCGTGAATTAACGTATAACATATATTATTAAAATCGCTATATAACGTATTCAATTCTGCGTATTCTAATATACTTTTTGCTTCGCTTGACAGAATTAACATTCCCATTTACCAAATTACCCACGGAATGTAAAACATTCCGCGAAATGCTAGACATAGGCGTGTAAAACGTTGCATGCAAGGCGGGTGTGATGCATCTTTTTGTGTAATGCAATTTATTCTCACAATTCTGTTTGGCTTGTAAACTAAAATCCCTATGAAATTTCGCACACCCTGTTCAATTTTTTCAAAAATAAGTCCTGATTGATCATTTAAAAAAATTATATCCAACTAACCCTCTTAATAGCACCACACTGAATTTATCCCATATTATTCTCTAACATCTGTCTATTTTATAACTTAATATTTTCGATTGTCTGTTGATATTCGCTTAAAATGCCTCATACAATCAATAGTTGCTACTAGAGAATCCAATCCCGGGATCCCGGACAGTTTTAGGTGCTCATAAATCCCGGGATTAATAAACGTAATCCCGAAAAATTCGAGATTGAAATTTTTATCTAACAGAAATCGTAACTAAATCGAGATATTCCCGCCGAAATCTGGACGCTTGGAAACAGTGGCGCAACTACTAACGGTCTAATCTATGTATACATATATATGTTTTTCAAATTGTTATATTAACCTTTCCCTACCGGTGATGTATTTACTACACCTCGATTCTAATTATGGGAATATCGATATGAAATATAATAGATACGGGCTTCAAAATTTTTGTGTTCTTCCGTAATATAATTAAGAATTACATCAAAGTATTATAGTAAATAAGTATTCATCTGCAGCGATGGAAAAAATAATTTGTCGGGAAATCGGGAATTTTGCGAGTTTTAGTCCGTGTCTCAGCAGAAAGGAATTTATCAGTCACATTCCCTAGTTGCTACTTCAGTCGGTATGTATCAAGAACTTATACATTGCTTTATCATCCAAACAAAATGATATTAGGGAACGTCTGCACAACCGCATTATACTCTGTAAAAATAGCATTAAATTTGTCTTTTTTTTTTCGTCTGAGAACTAATAAGACTGTGTATTCAGAGAGGGTGTGTGATATATCGCGTTAATTTCATTTTTATATTTGTCAAGGGTTTTTCTGTAGAATATTGAACGTCGTCGGCGCGAGGGCGGCAATAAGCAAAGGCACTATTACGGAGAACATTAGAGCTGGGAGGAGAGTGCGTTTTTTCGCATCATTTCCGTCGCGGGACACGTCTCGGTCGTAATTCGATTGGGCCCCCCGTCGAGGGCGGAGCGCCCGCCCAAAGTCCTCTGGGACCGTTGCTAGGAGGACTAGGCGGGGACCCCGGCGTAAATAACGCGCGCCTCCGCCCCGAGACAATTCGATTTGGGAGCGACTCCCCAACACCGAAACGTATGTCCTTACGGCAAATTTGTTTTATATTTTATGTCATATCTCTCACGTTGTTTTCTTTAGGACGGAGGAAGAGCAGCCGTTACACGTATGATTTAACCCTTCTGGCGCCGCGCAACTCTTATTTATTATTTCCATTTTATATGCAATCGAATCCTTTCAAATTACAACCATAAAGCGTAGTGCTTGTATCATTTTTATCTAGCATAAATTTTGTCCAAAAAATAAAATGAAAAAATGACAATGTCTCCTTCGTGGCTCGTGTTTTGCTTTCAAATCGTCGGGGTTATACAACCACCCCACGATATATGCAACTCGACGACCACCACTATTTAATACCATTCCCCCCGGAGCTTCGAGAGAGCTACAGTATCTAGAATGCTGTCAATGGCGTACATTGGCAATTCGTTTAGTTGAGATCATAGAATCAACAATAAATGATAATGAAACAGTATTTTCTGTTTAGTTTTCTTATATAATCTTCATAGTCTATCATTTATATCTATATTTGAAGCAATAGATTACACATACAAATAATTAAAGTAACGAAACATGTTCATCAGAAATATGCAATATTATGCAAGAAACCGCTCATAATCTGAAGACAATTTATAAAAAAATATATTACATGTCATAACAAGTAATAAATGATTTTTTTTAAATCAGCAATTTTTTTAATGAAAAATCGATTACATTATAATTTTCTATTCACATATTTAACATTGATTCTCTAATAAAAGTATTTTTTAACGTAAAATTCTTTATTCATAATTAAATATTAAAAGCTCGCGTTTTGATGACTCCAGATGGGTGCTTGGTTTTTTACAGCACGCGCTTTTTATTATTCTGTTGCAAATTTAATATTTCGCGCATTGTACATAAACGCCAATTCTTCTCGATTGGGACATCGGTTAATCGAGGCAGCCGTTTATTAGGGACGAAAGTATAATTTAGACTGACTTCGAATATTAAGTTCAAATCATCACAATCACATTATTTAGCATGATTGAATCGATTCTGATATAATCAGCAGATATTTATTATAATTAATCTATCGTTACATTGATCAATATCGATTGTAATATACAAAGTGTTGGTATAGTAAAAAGTGTTCAAATTAATTAATATATCCGACTGGATCTGATTAAAGGCTTTATTAATGTTAATTCATGCCGGACTGTTTATGGGTAAATAATTCCGCAGTAATCGTTATTTTGTTACCTTATTTATCATGCTAATATTTACATTTAATTTTACATAACTAGAGGACACAGGTTTAAATAAATAAATTATAAATTTGTCCTTTGTGAAAAGTTTCTATTAATATAAGAATTGTATGTATTATCACACATATTGTTTAAAGGCCTTTTAAAAAATGACAAATCTTCCCAAATCGATCTTATCTTAAATGCAGATATAAGTTGGTTTAATAAAAACACAATATTTGGCTGATTTTTTTATCATTTGAAAGAGGTATAAAAAATCCTTATTTCATTGTTAATGGTTGGGATTATCATCATCTTGAATTGTGACAAATTAGCAAATGAAATTCAACGTCAAAGATCTTACCAAATTCGGCTTTTATAATAAATAAATAATATGTTATATTAAATATATGTTACAAAATGTATGTTATAATTAAGGATATAATTGAATTAGGGCATCACAGAGAGGTCGGGAAACCCTGATTTATAGGCTGTTTTTCATCCAGATAAAATTTAACAGCATATATGAAATCTATAAATTTTCGTCAGTAGAAAAATTATTTTGTAATTCTTCTAAAAAAAATCAGCTTGTGAGAAATAAACCCAGATTTTAATGTCAAAAAATAAATAAAGGCGTTTGGTGATTGCGTTTTAAGTGCTGCGCGCCAAAGTGTTAAAATGTATGATATTCCGCCTTCTTTTACGATTCCACTCAGCTATCGAGCAATTTTCTTATTTTCTCCGTTCGTCTGTAGCATTAAAATATGGAACGATATTTATTTTATACACACCATTTTCACAATAACTTATTTACGCTCCGCGGGCAAACACGGGCGTAAATAGCAACACAATCTTAATGATTATCGTGAAGAGTAAATAAATATACGAGTCGTGTTTTACTTTAGGCTCTTCGCCGGCCTTGTAGAGAATGGCGTGAAATTTATTTGGAAAATAAATAAGGTCAATGTGGCGAAGCCTGGCAACTCCAGAGTCTCGACCGCTGATAATTTGCTTCGACCGCAACGCCATCGAAGACGTACGTAATAAACCGGGAGGCCGATTTACGACCGCTCCCGGTCGTGTAAAATGTCAGTGCTTAAAACGTTCACAGTTCGCTCCGTTACCACAAAGACGAAGATGACCCGCTTCCGAAATGCACGCGACATCTGCGACTGCCTCCGCCACAAAATCAATTACAATTACGTATGCAAACCTCGCTGCAGTCCTGGAGAGAAGCTGTCGCTCGCCGAATTGGGCGCTTTCATCTCAATTATCGGAAAAATCTGTCAAAGAAGAACTGTGCTGCGACGATCCCCCGCTGACGCTATTTGTACAGTTCATCAAATATTTTCACGGGTTGATAACCCACAGCCACCGGTAATCTCATTCATTTCAGCGTAGGTATTAAATGCTCTCGAGCTACGTTTTAATGCGTCCGGTGGTCAGTTTTGCTCGATTTCAATGTTGCGGATGGTTGAACTTCATTTCAACGGGTCTTGAAAGCGGAAAATAAACTTCACATAGTAGAATATGTACTCATAAATCTTTTGGGAGGCCTCTAATAGGCGGAAAATATCCACCATAATCACAAAACACGTTTATAGTGTACGTTTGATGCTCAAACCATCGATAAAATGAAGGCTTCTCGCGTTACACACGCTCAAATTGCAGCGACTAAAAGCTGGATATAATATTATTGTATCTACTAGTACACGGTTTGCGCGTTTCACATAAAAACCGCGCAAATATAATATTCGTAATTAAAGAGATAAATTGAATCGTATACATTCGAATTCAAATCCAGATTGTGAAGAGTATTCCCCGTAACAAAAAATTTGGAAGATCGAAAACATTAACGGGATGATGATTTGTGTCATTAAGAAATACGTTTTAGAAATAAAGATACATACTAAAAAAAATCTCATTCAAAAAACCGCAAATATTCAGATTCTGCATAATAGTGTCGAATTGAATACATACTTTTTATTATGCTTGAAACAAACTCTGAAATTCCTATAATAGTTTAACATTACGTTGAGTCTTATTTATGCGTGATAAATATACACTACAATATGTGGTTCCGCAAAAACGTCGTGTAATACAAATCCGTGTTATACAAGGTTTGAAGTTCATAAAAAAATCGGGTTTGTGTTCCAAAAAATCAATCTTCAGAGAACTCTGGAGTATTTCTGGTTTTAGTCTTCGAAAATTCGGTATTGAGCGATTATCTATTTAGCGTATAAATCTTTAAAGTTTACAAAATCTGTTGAATTTTAAACTTCTTTCCATCATAAGATAATTTTCTATTAAAAAATAAATCTAATTTAACAGCCAATTCTATGTCTTCATTAACTGTTTTTTAATGTGAAACATGCTTTGCTGCAACTGCTTTCTGAGTAATTAATTGTGATAGATGCGTTTAATATTTCGACTTCGTTCAATCCTCCAATATTTCTTGGATGCCATGAACTTAAAGTGGATTGTTTTAATTCTCTAACAGATACAGAAACAATATCATTATAGACGTAGTTTATAATCCAAACACGTACAAATCGTATTTTTTTTCTCTTCAAACCGTGTTATACGAGGCCCGAGTGTAATGTTAAAACGTTATTTCTACCATCACGCAAAAACGCGGTTCTTCTATTTTGCGTAAGATATTTACTGAACCGAAATAAACCGATATTTTCGAACAGGTTATCAGTTTTCGATTCAATTCTGGATCAAAGTCCTGATTAAAACCATTTACATTTTTATCCATACATTTGTATTGTTAGTAGGGAATCCAATCCCGAGCCAAAATTTCGATCCCGGAATTTCGGGATTCCATTAGACAATCCCGGGACCAGTCCCGGGATCCCGGGATTGGGATTTTCAATATTTTAAGAAATTACCTTGATGAATTTGATCAAAAATTACTAATCAGTCCATTTGTTCAATATAAAAAATCACTTGAAGGCCAAATAATTTTATTTATTTAAGAAAAGATAAAAATACGATTCAAAAATAGATAAATAAAACACTAAAAAATTCAAATATTATTTTGAAAATATGCACGAAGTAACATTAACATTAAACATTAGTATTTCGTCATTTAGTCTGGATCTGATTTTGGAAGTCAGACAACTTGCTGCTGAAAATGCACGCTCAGCCTCCACACTCGTTGGAGATATCGTCATCAGATATTTAAATGCTAGTTCGAGTTGATGATAGCGTGAGCCCTCATTTTCGTATAATACCATCAATGTGACTGATAAAATTCTTTTCTGCTGAGACACGGACTAAAAATCGCAAAATTCCCGATTTCCCGACAAATTATTTATTTCCGTCGCTGCAGATGAATACTTATATACTATAATACTTTGATGTGATTTGTAATTATATTACGGAGGAATACAAAAAATCTGGACCCCGTATCTATTATATTTCATATCGATATTCCCATTATTCGTCGAGATGTAGTAAATACATCACCGGTAGGGAAAGGTTACTATAATAATTTGAAAAACATACATGTACGCTATGTATGTATACATAGATTAGACAGTCACTGCTCCTATGCGTCGCCTAAGTTCGCCAATTAGTAATTACGCCACTGTTTCCAAGCGTCCAGATTTCGTCGGGAATGTCTCGATTTAGTAGCCTTCATCGTGTTGGTGAGGTGTACGATTTCTGTTAGATAAAAATTTCAATCCCGGGATTTTCGGGATTACGTTTTCTAATCCCGGGATTCTTAAGTACCTAAAACTGTCCGGGATCCCGGGATCCGGGATCCCGGGATTGGATTCCCTAATTGTTAGAGATAGAAAGGACATGAAGCCAATTATATTTCCAAGTATTTCTAAGGAATTAATATAGGTTTAACTCGATCGATCAAATTTCAAGTATTTAAAAATATTCCACGTGTTAACATGAGAAGACCTAAAGATTATAATGCAATTTCAATATGAGCGCTAAATTTTCCCATATTTATAGTTGACTATTTGAATTTTTAAGTCGCATTTATGATAAAGGGCGTTTTCTAAGCCATTCCGTTATGAAATACCCAAGAGTCGCCATGTGTCTAGATCTCCATAAGTTTGCCCTTATTTATGGCCCATATTTTTATTTAGGAATGGTACTGTTAGGTATTTAGCTGCGCTCGTGAGATTATTTCTGACTGGGATACTTAGAGGAGTTTAGGGGGTGGTTGTAGCGTCGGCACCGATTGTAGACCTTGCTAACCCAAAACTCAAAAGTTGAATTACAGCAAACAGAGCCGAGGGGAATTATATTCGGGAGCCAGAATATGGACGCTATACGTCCTGATTTATTTCTCGCTTAAAGAACGTCCTCTCCCGCTCGCTCTTCTGCAAACAAATCCCGTCGATTTAGCCTGCCCCATTATGTACACCACTGAGATTAATAATTAAAGTAAACATGCGCCGCCCTTGGCGCCGCTGGTCCCTCCGTCTGCACGGTGAAAGCCTACCATTCTTCGCGGTCTAATCCCGATTTCTCACGGTGCGCACAATTAGACACCGCAATTCAACACATTCCGGGACATTCGCACCTCGTGTTCCCGAACCAAAATTCCTTATTTGTTCAGCGTATTTCTTGCCTAATTTTCCTATTTTCGAGCTAAATATCAAAACCTACCTTTAAACCCGGTGTAACCGCAAAAGCTTACATTTGGTATTTGATTAGAGCGTAAAAGCGAAATCAACAAATGTGACTTTGCTTACACAATATTTTTATTCTTGCAACATTTTAAAAATGTTGACATTTTCTTTCTAATCTTTTGACTACTCATAATTTAGAAATGAAACATTAGCGTCACTCGCTCCTTGTATATCGGCCTCTATTCTCTGGAAGCGCCCGAGTCGAATCTGTCAATTTAAACTTTGACATCTTGCTGCAATCAATTTCGAAGAAAATGGTAAACACGTCATCTTTCATTTTACGTTCCGCCCCAAAAACGTAAGTAAAAGACGAAGCAAATATCGAGCGGCTGAAAGAATTTAATGCGATCACACAAAGTCGACCCAAATGCTCTCGCATATTATAATTTTCATCTTGATACCATTCGAATCGACTTTCGACGTGAAGACATAATTGAAATAACCGCGTCAAAATACAATACTTTCAACGTTTTTTCCGCCCTGTAAATATTAACAAATTAGAACATAAAAAAGCCTCAATGTATAAAGGTCTCGGCAAGTGGTACAAATTTGAACAAAAGACCCATTCAATTTTACGATCTCAGCCATTAACAAAATAATGATCGAATTAAGTTAATCTTGTCCTTATTGCTCACTCTCGCCCCCACCTGGTTCGAGCCCAGGCCCTGGTTCATTAAGATTGAGGAAGTAATTGTGCATTTATTCTGCTCAACATTCAACAGTAAACCCAGACTTTACAATGCATACGAATACCTGTATTAAACAGTCGACTTTTACCCCGCAAAAAATATTTAATTGAATTATTTTTGATTTTTTTCCAGGAGGATGCGAATTTCCAGCACAGTGGACGGGAAAATGGTTTCAATCAGGAGTAGAACGTTCCTTAACAGTCAATTCAACACATATAGAAACTAAAGGAGACTGTCACGAAGGACAGGGAGACAAATATCTTTTACATGACAGGTATAAATATTTTTTAACAATCATATTTGCACGTTAAAAATATCAAATGCCTAACAAACTGACATTATAATTTTATTACATAGTAAATAAATTTTATTATTTTACTTTCAGGGCTGATAACTGCTATAGATGTATTGTCATCCATGAAAAACATCCTAGTGTTTTACAATATAAAGAAAGTAAGATAAATTTAATAGACTTATTTGTATTTCTAATATTTATTTAAAATACAGTTTTTGTTAATGTTGTATAAATTATATTTTCAGCTTTCTGCGACCACAAAGCACCCTTGAATGAAATATGTGAATCAATTAGCGGAGATGCTCCACTATTTTCAATGTTCAGACAGGAGCCTCCGCCGAGGCCACAACCTTGTCCGTTCAAATCTGCCCCGTTCACGTTTTCATATAACAGGTAATCAACATCCTTGCATGTTAAAATCTGTAAATGCTCATCGTTTTTATTGAGTTTTAAATGTATTATTTATTTCGACAGGGGTACCGGAGACTGTAATAATCCACCCTCGAGGGCAGACAGCTGTACTGATGACTCGAGATTACTTCTCAAATACCAGGCTTGTCCTGACCTCATCTCCACGGAGAGCAACGGTAATGTTTATCTTGCATTATACATTAAAAATGTTCTCCTGTGTGTGACAAATGCTCTCAAATATTCATAAGTAAACTTTGAAAACTGGAAACATAACTTATTCATGTATATTTTTAAATTATTCACAAAGTAACTTATTCGGATTATGGAAACTTTGTTTTTCTCTTCGGCAAATATTTTTGTAGATGAAAATGAATTCATGAAAAATTAAATTATTTGAATGTATTTTCTCAACAGTGGAGGAACTCGTTTGCTTGGCAACTTGGAAGGAAGGCTCCACAAGATATCTCGTGGGAAAGATATCCCAACTCAATCGGAGAATGTCTGATGAAGATTCTTACAGGTATTATTTTAAAACGTTTCAATTATAAAACGTTGTTTTTTTTAAAGTATGCTTAAAACTAATATAATATTAATATAAATCATTTTCAGATGCTTTGTCTACAAAGGCAATCACAACAATGGAAAGGTCACATATGACATTGCCCAATCAGGGGATGCTACATGTAATGGACTTATATCATCAACAGAGGGAAGCAAAACGTTAAAGCTAACTACTGGTATGCAATCATATATATATACGTTCATTTATTATTATTATTTATCAACATAGCTTAACCTTTTGAGGATCAGCGTAAGACAATCTTCAATTTGAGGCAGAGTCAATTGTAAATAAGCACTGTTGATAGCATACAAGACTCATTCAACAAGCAGGGACGAACAGCAAGCAATTAAATAAATAAACACTGTCAATAGCACATAATATTCGGTCTTTTTTTGTGTAAAAAAATAACAAACTTGAAATCGAAATCGGGAAAGCTCTCTGTCTCTGTCTCCCGAACTGCGCTACGTTCTCTTTCTGTCTCGGTTTGTCTCCGAGCTCAATGTACAAGAATGCTCTTTCTGAAAAGTGGAGGAGGGAGTCCCAGGCCCTGGGATAGTACTCCTTTAGGGGTTAACGGATATATGATGCATATAAATTCAAATAAATATATGGTTTATCGTTGTATGATAATGATACATTTAATATGTTGAAATATTTACCTATTAATTAAATTTTGTACAGTTGACAACCACCACAACAGATGTAGATTTCCATCTTGGATAACGGAACATCACACATGGCACAGCTTAGATCATACTAAATCTTACCATTTCTCACTTAGGAATGCAACATTAAAAGTAAGAATATTGATCATATTTATTTTTTAACATTGTTTTGTAGTTTTGCATACGAATGATAATTTCTATTCCATTATAGATTACGAATGACGATGGAGCTGGTAACGAAATGCGTCTCGTCTGCCACTTAATCGTTTATCAAACACCTGAAAATAATCGGATACAAATTGTGGCTCATGTCACAAAAGGATGGTAATTAATTAATATATGCCTTAAAATAATATGTAACAGATTTTTTACAAATCTTATTTCGATAATTTGTGCATTTATTATAGTGATTCTGGACACATCTGCATGAAATTCTATCGTCGGGATGCAAACGTGATTGAAGTTCAACAATCTGAAGTTTGGCAAACAAACCCCGAAGAAGCCTGTCAATATTTTGATCAAGGCACAACCACTTTTACCACACTTATTAGTGAGTTTATTGTTTTACACAGTATTTAAATAATAATTATGTTATAAACGTAAATGCTAAATTATTACATTTTGTTTTCAGCAACCGCATTGCATCCAAAACCTTGTCCACATTTAGGTCGTTACAATGTTTATGATTCACTAGCCGAAAAGAGAAAGCGAAGACAACAAGTCTCTACCAGTAATAATATAATTTCTAATGGATAATATTTATTATAATTTACATTTCTTATAATATGATCATTTTCAATAATTTTATTTTAGGCGCAGAAGGTCAAGAATCAACACAACCAGCCGTTAGAGAATGTCCAACTGCAACCACGTTCGAATCCCTCGCTATGGGTTGTAGTGGATCACAAGATACTTTAGAATTTAAATCTGCATGTTCTATTAGTGGTAAGCATAAATAATATTGAATTTATAAGACGTTTTATATTAAATAAATGATGATTTAAATTTATGTTTTTTTTAAAATGCTGTTTCAGCATATTCTTGTCACGGCAGTTGGAGTGAAGGAGGAGTACATTACTTAATAGCATCGCCTACTGCAAGAGCATCAACAGATCCTCGAAGATATTGCTTCATGTATACAATGACGGGTTTGGGAAATGGTTGGGAAAATATACATCTGCGATACTATTTTTATCGTTTGAATGTTTCGTTATTAAATATGTGATCTTCGTATATTTTTAGATACTCATGGCAGCGCAGAGGGTGGATCAAGTATTAGTCGTTTAAATCGCGGTCGCTTGCCTAATGGCCGAGAACGACCTACCTTACGTTTAAGTGCTGTCGCAGCTTCTTGTAGCAGAACTGCACAACCTGGTATCAGTGGAGATCGGGCATATAACCTTACTATGAATGGTATTTTATTTAATGTACTTAGATATTAAATGCATCTGAAATTTAACATCATTTCCTTTCAATTCTGACTCTTATTTAAATATAAAAAATTCACGTAAATATAAAAGTTGCAAGTATGTACAAATTTGTTACTGCAATTAAAATTATGTATGTTCTATCTGTTCACAAATATCTTTTTTTGATGGATTTTGCTTATATATAAGCATCAGTTATTTTAAAACTCATATATTAAAAAAATTTCGTCAACTTATTGTATATCTTTTTCTTTCAGGAACATGTGCACAATCAAGTGAATACAGCAGCGGAAGTGCAAGTCTCTTCAATATATGTCATCTCACATACCTTGTCCCTATCTTGTCTGTGATTATCTTTCATGTTTTATATTCACCATTCCTAAGATGATAAATGAAATGTTACGTTGTAGCCGCGACTTGCCATGAGCTTCTATCATTATGCCGAATGGGTCGCTTTACTTTCTTTTCTGTTTCCTTCAGAGGGACGAAACTTTATATACATATATATGTAATTGTTAAACAAAAAGAATTGGAGTATCTGATAGAATTTTTCATGTTTGTATGTGTGGGTGATTTGTTTGAAGGTCCTCAGTCGACAGACAACGAGAAAGCAAAGGAATAAAATTTTAACTGTATAATGTTTACTCACACTTGTAACTTTTTGATAATAAACACATATTTGTATGAAAGCCTTCTCATGTACCTTTTATGAGTTTTACTAGGAAAAATTGTTTTTTAATTTGTATTTTACTGTCGACATGGGCTTATTTTGTATGAAAATCAATTATTTACAGTCCTTATATGTATTTAAAAAGTATTGAAATTAATATTAGTAAAAAAAACTAAATTATTATTAAAAATAAAATATTAGAATCATTGCTTTATCACAGGTTAATTCATTTTTATCGACTCATCACCTACCTACCCATTTATAAATCACGCTTATTAATTTGACATCGTTCAAATAAGCTTTAAATATTTATCTCCGACCTAAATTAATATGAATTTGAATGGTAGGATTCTAAATATTCTTAGCTATGAAATACGGATATAAACTAAATAATAAATATTTTAAGTATTCTCAACGCTTTTCATATTTTGGTGTTGATATATAACGATTTATTTTCGTTTGCGATGCACTAAAATTTAAATATCAAAAAAAAGGATCGGTAGGTAATGAGTTAAGAAAGACTTGATGTAAGTCGATGCTGTATTTATGTTGCTAGAGCCGAAAATAATTTCTATTCTATACACAAATAGATGATTATCTGTTTCTATTGTTGAAAAGCCAATATTCTAAAATAAATATACATCATTGATATTTTTGTTTGACTTCAAATTTTAAATTGACCATTCATTAATACTTGTAGTGCGTATGAAAGAGATTTATTGAGGAAATTAATAAAGAAACAAGTATGTACATATTTTACTGTGATTTTAATAACATTTTAAATGGTATTGTATAAGTTCTGTTTATCGATACAAATTGTAATATATATTTAAATAATCATATACACCCACGATTCTTTCATATTGTATAGATATTAATTACACCTTAAAATTTTTGGTTTTCACATAAAACAAATTAAAAGAGGATAATTTATAAAACTTCATAATGGTAAATAATATTACCGCACATAAATTGTTGATATAATTTTATATAAAGTAATATAATTGTAAATGGATCATATTTGAAGCTTTTTTAGAGTGATATTTTTTATTTATATAAAATTTTTGTACGATATGATTTTATATTAATTTTTTTGTTGTGCTTGTACATATATATGTTTATGTTTTTTTGTGATTGACTAAGTATTTTTTAAGAATCTATTCAGGTATACAAACCGAGTGTATTTCTTTTCCTTGATATTGTTGCGTTTCATATTTGCTTATGTGTATATTAAGGGAACCGGAAGATATCTATTATTTTTTAAAGCTAACAATCAGTTACATACTAAATAAAATTCCTTTCAACGTATGGTTTAATCTTCAGATGTACAATACAACTCCTCGGCGACTATCATACTTAACCATATATAAAACCCACTGTTGATTATTAAAAAAAAACTGATATTTTCAACAAGCAACAGTTCCTGAAATTAATATATTTCTTTCCGGTCCTCTTTTATATATGACGTGATGTCTACATATATCGAATGTCGATGAAAAAAAAAACCTATATAGATAAACGATTCGTGGACATCACAGTATGTATAAAATATTATATATATATAGAATAAATCTATCCACAATGTAAAAAAAAGTACATAATATGATTATCTAGTTAAATTAAAAATAACATTAACTTAATTTAATAACTTAATAGGCGGTTAGGTTATTGTGGATAAATGTATTTTTGCATGTGTGCATGCGTATGTATACAAAACGTGCACATGTACATATACACTTTATTTGACTCAAAATATTTTCTATTATCTGAATCGTTAAATGAATAACCGGTCATAATTGAAATTGCACCGTTTTTACTCTTTCATTGGCCGTCAGATCAATATATTTAAAAGACCATGAATATTAAGTATTTTGAGTCATATGACGTAAACACGCAATCTTTAAACTATTCAACTGTGATCTCGTCATTATTGACTAATTCATATTATCTGTATAAATATTCGGAGTTTACATACTTATCGTACTTATTATTTTTTACAATGGTGAACAATATAAATATTTTATCGATGGGGAATCACTCGAGAATAAAAACGATTGGAAATATCTTATGAATGAAGACAAATCCGTTCAGTTTTCATCGAAAAATTAAGATTTTTAAAATCGGCCAGTTTACAGATGGTAATATTTTCAAAAATTATTTGTATCAAATATTTTTCTTATATTCATAATTAGCTTTAAATATTGAGGAATTGTTCTTTACCTCTGCTATTTTAGTCAATTTATACACAATTTTGTTTTCAGATTAAATATTATCCGTATGCATTTTAATAATTGGCCTTAGACAACTTGTTTTGTATAAAATAATCGATTATCTCCTTATATATTATTTAGAATATAATATATAGAAGCACATTTATACATTTGTTTTTGTCCCCATAATACAGATTGTTCTTTTTTGCATCCTAAGAGTCTACAAGCGATTTTTATGATGAGTTGTTCACAGTAGAGTATTGTGTCTCTACTTAACCTAACCTAACCTAAACTATAAGCAAATTCATGTATACTGCTGTGGATTGTTTGCTAATTCCAATTTGCTATTATACTGCGAATGTTTCCACAATTTTCCATGGTTTTTTATATAATCATTAAGTGAGAGAGTGCACCGAAGGAGCGTGAACACGTGCGTGCCTGCAACGAAGAATGTCAGATGAGTGTTTTGAACATTTGATTGTTTAAAAAATTGAATTGAAAAAAAATATATATATACATAAAAATATATCGGACGATTGAAACTATTTGTTTTTTTAATGTGAAGCTTTCCATTGGGTGTGCAAATGTGAAATCGCCTCAGCTTTTATACAAAAAATGGCTTCCTTGTGCATCTGCTGGAGCTTTCAACTCCGTTTGTGAGGCGCACTGAATGGAATCATTCGGCTGGCAAATTTCAGTGTGGACACAGTAATATTTGTATCGAATGCCAATTCTTAACAAAAATATTTTAAAACGCTCTGTAGGAATTATGGGAATTTGAGATATTTATTTGTAATTATATGTTTATATGTCAATATATGTTCTATATACAGGATTAGGACCAATGAACCTTTTTTAATCATATATTTATTTCAGACATCATTCATACAATTTTATACATTCCTTATAAAATCTATTTTTATATCATTATTTTTAAATCTTCACACTAATAAAAGAATGATTGTTTCTTCTTGCTTGTGATGAAAAGGTAATTGAATCGCCTAGCTATTAATAAGGTATTTAAAGAATCTCAGAATTTGTGCAACTACCAATTATATAGTAAAGATATAAAAAATTACTGCATAGTTTATTTGTGTTAACAGAAAGCTTTTTTAAATTTCTGTCAATTAAAATGTGTAAATTTACTTATCATACTTTCTTATTGTTGAAATACTAATTTTCATTTTTAAACACTCATCACAAGTTCCACACTGAGTTTTTTAAAGTTTGGCCATTTTCCATCGATCAGATATGAATAGATACGTTTATTAACTATTATTATTGTAAAACCAACGATTTTTGAGAAAAGAGAATGAAATGTAATATTATAAGAGACGCTTGTTATGCACCATCGGTGGATTCAAAATTGTAATATTACATTTTTTTTCAATTGTATTTGATAAGGTTATTATATTTTGATTACTGAAATGTATTTGGAAAAAAATATTCTTTTTATTTTAACCCTTCAAACCATCCTTATATGCAATCCAAGAAAATAAAATAATATACTTAATCAAACATACAAACCAAGAAGTGGATACAATCGATCCTCTGTTATACTAATAAAATATAACTGATCCGCAAAACGGTGTGTTGCCACCTTTATAAATAATAAATTGCATAGCATAACAATATAATACAAAAATACATAATCTATATTAACATATTGTATGCGGGAGACAATTAGTCCTTGGCGCGTCACTCATTTGCAGGAGACTGATCTCAGTTGATGAAAAACCATGACGATTGCAGGCAACCGCGATCCCAGCCCTTTTGATTTGACTAGAGAAATCTATTAACTACTACATCTACTACTAATCAGCGATTCCAGCTTCATAAAAAAAACTCTTCGTCTACCTCAACCTCTTCTTTTTTGGCTGATTTGGCGTATCTGTGAACTGTTCTAACTCATTTAGAAGTTTCGGAGCTTTGGCGGTTGACAAAGCGTATATGTTATTAATTGCGCGTCTCCACGAATCGCAATGCATCTTTTTATCTATATTAAAAATATTGTTAAATTATATTTTTTTGATGTAATAAAGTGAGATGACCCCTTGATATGAAGTCTTGAAGAGGAACTCTGCAAAACTACTTACAGATGTAATTGATCTTGATATAATCAAAATAGTTTATATGCTATTTATTAAAAAAAGCTTATATCACTTCTATTAGGATTACTTTTTTCTGAAATGTCCATGTAAAACATGTCTTTTTAAATAAGATTTGACTTTTTAAATAAGTTTGTGGCTGCACTATGATGATGATGATGATATAAATAATATGAAATATTCAACCTAGGAGACTTCCCAGCAGAAATATAATGGAAAATTATAAATTATTACCAGAATTGAAAAGTCAAGTCAATCTAAATGAGCTTTTAGGATATAGATAAACAAGGATATATAACCGACGTTACAATATACTCTTTAACCATTAAGATCCCGCAGAAGAACTGTGCATGTCATTTAAATAAAATGTATTTTATTCTTCTATTTTTTTATCAGTGAAAATCACTCGATTAATTCATTTATTAAAATTATATCTAAGTTTACAAATCAAAAAAAACTGATTACAATGAAAAATTCTACAATTCACATAAATATTTAATAGATATTATGGTATGCATTTCATTCAGTCACCTTAGTTAGAAATTATTTAAATATTAATATCTACAAATTAGGCTTGTCGTTTTTGTTGCCTTTGTCGATATATATCATTAGCCGGAGGAGGACCACTTAAAGAGTCGTCATCATCTGAATCTTCGCCAGCTCGCCTCCGTCTCTAAAAATACAATTCAACCATTGATTATTAATAAGCCATTTTTAAATAAAACTCATTTATATATGATTTTTCTTACTTTTTTGTGTATTGCGGAAATTCCTTCATCATCAACAATCCATTGAACTGATCTTGCCAAATCAAAAAGCTTTGTATCACAGCCATTTTCAGTGACTGGCGGAGGAACTGTAAAAGTAACATTATAATATAAATTCATCCCTTTAACAAAATAACGGAATCATGTGGACAATATTTATTTGCATAAATAAAAAAGCAAAATTTTATTTCCTGATTCAGCGAAATATGGGTCGTAAATTATACCTTGGTCTGGCAGTTGTATTTTGTTGAATATGTTCATAAGTTGATCCACAGCTGCAAATGGACCATTGAATGATGAAGGCGGTGGTAACATAGTACATAATTGAGCTGCAGCTGGAGGCATTGGGAATGTACCACCTGAAATATTTATAATAATGAAATAAGACGCGGTATATAAAAATTTGAAAAAAAAAAAAAACAAATTATCTGTATATTACCTGGAACAGGATGATCGCCGGGTAAGGCATTGACTTTTGGTTTGTAAGGAAGCATATGAGCTGTATCGGGACTGACAACTGCCGCCAGGCCACCGGCACCTGCAGCAGTAGCTGCATTCAATAATGCTTGTAAAGGTCCCAAGGCATGAGCCCTCGTTGATATGCATGCCACCTATAAATAACCTTTTCATCTTAGACAATTCATTTTCTAATTATTATTAAATACAAATATGTGTGTATACGCAATTTTACCTCAGTATATCCAATTGATTTTAATTCTGCTAATGTGCAAGGATACAAATCTAAAAATTTGTATCTATCTACCAGCTGAGCTGTTTCTTTTCCTTCAAATTCTTTGATCTAAAATTTTCACACAATGTTTAATTTCCATACAAAAGTCGAATTGAATGTGAATTAATAAAACCTTCTATTAATTGAAGAATAACCTTTTCTAGAACGGCACTCCTTCTTTTTTCAACCTTTACAATACTGACAAGATCACCAATATTTGATTCAAACTCTAAAAATCTATTCCATATATCGACGGAGTTTTCAGGCTCTAAATTGCCCGATGATAGAACGCGTTCAAATAATACCCGAGTGTTGTTATCCTCTGAAAATTAATTGAAAGATTAGAAAATGGTCATTTTGAATTTAGAAAGTATATCAAAGCTATTCATCAATCTCACCATTTAAATGTGATAAATAATCAATGTAGCATAGAACGTATTCAGGACTGTGTGAGAATTTTTTTAAGCCCAGTTCAAATATTCTAAATGCAATATTTTTATCTTTTGAGCAATAATACTCCATGAGAGCTGCAGCTACAAACACATGATAGCGTGATCTGTAAATTTAAATAGATATTACATTAAAATTAACGACTTTAATATGATATAATAAAAAGACGACATAGATATATAAATTACCTAGAGTCTTCACGAGCTCGCTTAAATACTGTTCTGGCAGATTTAATACCCTCAGCACGACGAGTGAATTTCATATATTGTACATAAGCCTAAATATTAAAATTGATTTTGAGAAATTATTCAATATCAATAATTGACTAATTATTAAAACAATTACACACCAGCGTAGGATCAATATCTGATATTTCAATATACTTGTTGTAGATCTGATGAACCTTATCATACTTTAATCGACCTTCTTCAAAATCAGCATGAGCGAAATATAAAAGCATGTTTTTGTGCAAACCTCCTCCAGCCATAGTGGCACGCTCCAAAACCGCACCAGCTTCATCGGAGAATAATTTGGCTGTCGTCACATCCTATTTAAGAATAATTAAAATATTTATATTTAACGAATATTAAAACATCCATCTCGTATATTTTATTACTATTTACCGCCTTTTCTTGAAGAAGCTTTGCCGAATGATCTAAAAACTGTGCAGCCTGATACCACACATCTGGATGGTGTGCCAAGCAAAGTAGGCATTGTTCAACGGCAAACATGACTCTCCGAGCAACGAGTGCAGTGTCTTCAGATCTCAATGGGTTACTACGTTCCCATGCTATATATTTTTTCCACAGTTCCACCTGACAATGCACATCGATGTGTTAAAATGTTTCCATAGTTATGCTAAATGTGAATGATTAGAATTAATACCTGTTTAACTTCTTCGGGATGCAGAGTGGGTGGAGTTGCAGGCATATTCCTATTGAGCCCTCTGGTGACGGTTTCTAATTCTTTGGCTACTCGACGGGCATTCATGTAATCGCGTGATCTTTCCATAGCCATCCGTTCAGCTATTATAGGATTAATGCTCTGTTCAAAGGCAATATAATCTTTCCATAGAGTTTCAATACCTATTATTGGATTGATCACCCCCCGTTGATACACCTTAAAAGTGAAAGCATTTTTAATATATTGTCTTGTTACTGATTTTTACTATTTTATTATTTTTTGTGCTCTTGGTTGATTCAATACATTATCATTGCTGAAGCCTCATAACACAATTATATATTAATTCGAATTAAATTCACTGGTTTGTTTCATTCTATCGCTTTATAAAATCCTTGCGACCTATTTTGTATGCTTAGTGGTCTTTGAAGCATGATTAATATAGACGTGACTAATCGATTAAAGGAATCTTTAAAGTGTAAGGTCAAAAAAGTATTACCTTTCGCACAGCACCGATTTTTTGATTTTCAGCATATGAACCAACAGCTTCAACACTCTTTAAAAATGTCAAATAATCATTCCAAATTGGATAAGCGTGTATGTCCATTCCAATTTTTTCTAATGCAAAATCATAAGCTTGAGCCATTTTTTCTCTAAACAAAAAGGAATAATATTTGAAAACCTACATTTTGTTGTACTAACTACTAATTGGGGCATTATAGATTACTAACATTGATATTATTCAAAATAAATAGTGATACTTTCTCTGATTACTGGCATTGGAATATAAAAAGAAAAAAATTGTAAAATACAGCCAGATACTAAATGTAATAACACACATTACATTTTCTACCATTGGTAAACTGTTTATCTTGGATCCAATTTTAGTTGGATTTCTACCCTCTAGCATATATTGATAAACAAAACAAAAAATACAAACTTGTATGTTCCTAATGATGCTTTGGTTTCTTTAACATAGTTCAAATAAAGTCGCCATAGATCGATATTCAGAATTTTCATTAAACATCTCTGGAAAAGCTGAAATTATGATAAATAAATTCAATTTAGCAATAACAGACCCTTTTTTATACTTATGAAAAGTTAAAGTATAAAAATAGTTTAAGAAATCTGTGATTAAAATATTTTATTTTTTTGCAACGTAAATGCAACTTTCTCCAAAATTATTTCTCATTTTAGGACATACTCTAACAGGGATAAAATAAGCTTCAAAAGTAGATTTTCACACCAAAACTCATTAAACAATGGCTAATTTAAATACTTCATTAAAGTATTTAATAAAATAATTTGCAGGTGTAAAATTCTACCTCCAAAGCTCTCAAAACACGAGTGAATCCGCCAACAAAAAGACATATTTATTCCTTCAAATTTATTTTGCCACATGTAACAAAAATATAATATATGCATAGATATTATAGCTAAAATATTAGCTAAATTTTGTTCTTATTTAGTGTTATCTAAAATACGATGACTACTGCTGCGAATAAAACATGAATAAAAGATATTTATTAAATAACAGTTTAGTGTAAAAATAAAGCAATAATCAAAGTCAATTATTCGAACACTTGTATATTAATATTAAATTGGTTCAAAAATGTACAGAAAATATTAAAAAATAAAACACTTAATCTAATATATTATTAATTTTTTTTCTTATATTAATAACATAAAAATATTGTTGCTGGGAAAGCTTGCGTGCTACATCTGCTTGGATATTTAATGACAATGAAATTCTATTGAAATTAATCAAGATGTGAACCTTTTTCAATTTTGTCAAAGTTCCAATATTTTATTATGTCATATGCATGCTATAAATAAAAAATATGTAAAACGAAAATGTTAGAATAAACACTATGAAACGAAGCGTGTAAAATAGTCCCAGACTCATCCCCATCAGACAAATGAGTTAGGTTGAACCAATTTAACCTCAGCCGTTTTTTTCCTATGTCGGCGTATATTCTATAAACGATCAAAGTGCACACTGAAATATCGGCATAGAGTTCCTTTTAGCTCATCATAGGTGTGGTGATATATCGGCGCTTATTTAAAACAAACAAAAAATATTCACATATTTAACCAGATTGTTTCATGTTTTCCAATACTAAAATACCTTCAAGAGTCATTGTGTAAAATGGATATTCATAACACATCGACACGATTTTACTTCACACAAATATCACAATGTGAAGAAGACTTGACCCTTAATATCCTGAAAATTTTGAAAAAATAAACAACAAATAAAATTTTGGGCATCTTGGATAACATCGAAACAAAAAGAAATTCATAAAAAATATTGTTATGTTGTGATTATGAGGGGTTATAAAAATGAGATGAAATGATTATAAAATTGATGTGACAGTGTTTATTCGTATAGAAAATCATTGCTGTTATTTTTTCCCATTATTTGCTTTAACCTGATTGACGCACACATCTGGAATAACAATTTTCGCAATTTATGAACGTAAAATTGGAGTTAAACCATCGCTAAAACGCACAATTAATATTATTTTGAATCAATGACATTGATTGTTGACAGTAGCGTTATTTGCCTCATTTCAATTCTCAGAGAAGTTTGAGAGTTTTTGAGCCGCTTAAGTTTGTTTTCGTTTTGATGAGTTTCGTCGATGTGAGATAAGATTTGAAGTGTCCACGAAGACGGTATGCATAGACTTATCTGGCGCAATAAGCAAGTATTATCTGTTGACGCATGACGTGATTTGACGGCTGTGTACGTCAAAGTGTTAAACCTTATCTCTCCAATTAATCAAACGCCCAGACTGTTGGCATATCAGCCCCATTAGCCAAGTGCAGAAAAGGCCTCCCAATGGATATGCTGTCAACTGGGCTGGAATCCGTTCTTGAAAAGTGGGCAGTTGTGAAAAACCTTATAATCAATTCTACCTGATATTGCATCTCAATTAGATACAAAGATTTTCCTTAAAATTATACTTAAATTAAAATCTCTCTCAAAATTATTTTTGCGAATCTCTATAAAGACTGATATCATATATTTGAAATTCAGGAACCTTTCGCTTGAATTAATTTGATATGAGGGTCATCTAGAAAGTAAGGTTACAAGAGCTTCTGAGGTCGGGGGAATTTTTGTTTCGAAGTTAGCGCTTCTGGCGTATAAGGAGTCCTGCGCTCCCGTCACCTCCCGTTTTTTGGCTTTGCAGAACAATACTGTCGCAAATATACATCAGAAGCCCATGGAAATTAATGATAGTGATGAGATGAGTCGACAACATGTCACGAAGTGGGTTATATTGTTCAGAGAAGGCCATACTGATACTCATGATGAGGCAAGGAGTGGGAAACCAACAGTGATTTCTGACAAACTTGTGCAAAAAATTGAAAAACATTGCGAAACGACCGTCATGTGATGTTTAACAACCTTCATGAAAAATTTCTGGAAGATTCCTTGATTATATTGTGTCGGGAAAATTTATTTGCTAGAAGTTGTGTGCAAGACGGGAAGCACCATCAAAATTGCATGACTGCCGCATGTGAATTTTTAATTATTTTGCACAGGACGGAGCTTTTCTGGACTCTATCGTGACGGGGACTGAAACGTGGGTATGTCATTACACCCCAAAATCCATAAAGAGCTTGCAGCGGAAGTCTATGACACTGGCATACAAACGTTGATGATTATTAAATACAAATATTTTTAAATCTTACATAAATGTTGTAACCATACTTTCTGGAAGACCTCGTAGTACAGGATCCAAAATTCAACCTCAATATCATCTGACCGTATTCTTTTCAAAATGAATTGCTTGACCAAAATCAGCAGATTATTAGATGATTGTAGAAGTTCAAATTATAAATGAAAAGCATCCGTAACACACAATTTTTTCCAGCACCAAAATATATTACAATTCAATTTTGATTATTTCTTTAATTCATGTCATTATTTAAATAGCTTCGTGAACATAATTATTTCAATGAATACATTAAATTGTGCCAAGCGATATTCCAACGACAATACAAAAAAATTAAGCAAATATGCATTAAATACAAGATCATATTTATATTTAAGGATGATATAAATACTATACGTTGGGTTTCAATTGTTTTAAGAAAACTACAATTTGATATTTTTATTAGCATAAATCATGTTATAAAAAATATACTTGTATTAAATGGCAACATCCTATATAATTGAAAAGATTTGTCAAAATACTGACCTTTTCCACCCTCTCAAAATTTCTTGCTTTGATCTGAAAAATTATAAATCACTTAAATATATGGTTAATCATCTTTTTTTGAACATTTTATATGGGAAGGACAATTGTAATTGTTAGCATTTTAGTGTCACAATATAAACTCAATTAATACTTATAAACTACGTGATTTAAATTATGTAATCTTGCAAATGCATTATAAAAACAAAGATGAAAAGAATCGTAATTTTTTTTTTTCAAAATAGTTAAGTCTATAGAATATATTTCAGATATGAAAGAAATAAAAATATGAATAGAATTAAATATTTCATTTTGGTATATTTTAACGACATTAATTATTTATACCTCCTGTTCTATGTACATCTTCCAATAGCGTCCAGTAGTCGGGAAAACTGTGACAAGCGCTTCATAGAGACTTCGCACCTCCGAAATTTGTCGCGATTGAGACTCTCGAATAAGCAGAGACCATGAATCGGTGTCGTATGAATTCAATTCAACCTGCCGCTGAGCCCTCTCCAATCGCTCGTTTCCCCAATCCTAGAAACCATTTCAACATAAAATGAATACAGACGATATTAAATAAGTAAACAGTGAATAGAGCTTATATCTTAGGAATTCTCACAAGTTAAAAAAATACATGCTAAATATTTTTTTATCATTTCATTGTATAATATTGATGCTAATGGAAATCATTTATCACATTGCACTCATGTAAGCCTAGGATTAACATGCTTTGGGTTTGTAATACTTGGATGATATTCTTGGAATTTAGTAATTTATCTTGGTATATTTTTATTTTTTGTAATAATGTAGGCATGAATTAAAATAAAAACAATAATTAATTATACACAACATATCCGAAGAGTAAACAATCATTTCGTATTGATAAGTTCTTGCTGATTTTGATAGACGTCTTTTTGAGCTCATGTGTCCAGACACATTTTTCCAACCAGGGGTTTAATACCACCAAGGCCACAAAAGTTATAAATGAAGTTTACGGTGAAGTGTTACCATTACGGCGTGTCTTTTTTGGTTTTCAAAATTTAAATCGGATAACTGAAGTTTGACAGCCTGGAAAACCCTTAAATTTTGATGACGACATATTTGAGTGCCATAATGGAAACAGATCCTCGATTATATATCAAAGAATTATTGCAGAGATAAATTCACCATGGTCGACAGTTTAAAAGCAATTATCGTATCGAGAAAACAAATCAAAAATGGGGGTTGAGATGCCACACAAATTGTCCGAAGATAACAAAGCAGCAAAGTTTTTTTGCCAAAATAAAAAGTTCGTCCCTTTTTGCACCAAATTATGACTAGGGATGAAACATGGGTTGTTTAAAACAACATAAACCATAAACGTCAATGGCTTTTGCTGAGACAAAAATCATTTCCGACTTCAAAGTCTGGATTGAAGACCCACAAGATTCTTTTGTGCATTTGGTGGGATATTCAAGGAATTATTCATTATGAATTTATGAAACCTGGCGAAACAATAACTGCAGATATGTATGATTGATTCGTAGAAAAATTCAGAAGGTATAAATGAAAGATCAATGTTTTATAAATACATACAATATCAGTTTGTCTCCTAACTTCGAACTAGTTCGTGCTGTTCGTGTGTCTGTTCTCTGACGGGTGGCTAACTGATTTCAATATAAAGATTTCCAGTAAATTTTCAAAGGTTATTATAATTTATTTTATATATCTCGTATTAAAAAAGGAGAATCGTTTTGTTATATACATTTTATCATTATTGTAGTCCATAATGGAAAAAAGTTAATTTGAAGTATGGAAACGTTACAAAAATAAACTACAAAAAAGGAGATCGCACAATGCACCCATTGTCCAAAACAAATCACAGGCAAAGGGTCAAACACACCTGGACTAGAGAGACATCTTGAAAGGGTACATAGGATTTTTTTTAATAAAAACACCAAAGAAGACATCACCGATGCGAAATGTTTAAACAGTGCGAAAATAATTAAAATATTCCAATCACCAATAATCCATTTTGAAGAGGAAAACTGTTATTGAAAATGTGATTCTTTTGAAATTCGAAAAATTGTTGAAAGTCGGTTGAGTGAATTTGGAATTGTTTTTGAACATGAAATAGTAGCAAAAACGACTAATGATGTGATGAAAAAGTTTGGGCGTGAAAGTCCCATTGTCAATGAACTTTGTATAAATTATTCTATATATCTAGCTGTAATTGAAACATTGTACCAGAAAACTTATCAAACAGAATCAGAAAACATTGAAACAGAAGAGGATTTAGATTATTCCAATGAAGATGAACAAAACACTGAAGAAAGTGACTCCGAAAAAGATAATTTAGAAAGATAGAACAAGACGGTTCTTTTAATTTACACATACATACATACGTAACACATAGATATTTACTTTAAAAGAATCTGTACGTAATTGAAGAGAAAATAGTCTCGAGTCCCGGAACCTTGAAAAACCGAGACATTTGAGAATATGTTTTCTATTGTAATTCCAGTATAAATTATATTTGCTTACACAGGTATCATAAATTACTGTTCTAACATGATTTCAACAAGAATATTTTTCTCCCATTCCTTCCGTCTTCCTGCCGAAAATACAAATGTATAACTAAGATTGTCATCACAATATGATTAGTTTTTCATAAAGTGAGATTACATTCTCCTGCACGTATGCCGAATGGCGTGCCGAGGTACTATAAATCAAATTATCCCCAAAAGATGTGTTAATAGAAAGTGAATTAAATTAAACATTCTCATGTTAAACAATTTCCATAATATATATATGAATAATTAGCGTTCATTCTAAAGATTGATATGAAAAGAGAGAATAATAAACTTCATACCATTTATCAAAAAATATTTCATTTATATTCCAAATGTAATTGTTGTCATTTATAACACTTTAATGTATTGCATTCAAACTTCTGATGAGTTAGAAAATGTCAAGTTTCTCAAATGACTTACATAAGCCGGTATTTTTGTCAAAAATAAACAAAGCTAAAGTTTTGCGACTAAATGCTAAGATCTTATCTAGATTCATATTTCAAATTGATATCAGATGTGAGGAATAATTTTAATATCAAATATATATATTGAAGGTCAATTTATTTAGGATTCTGCTCGATATTGTGGTACCAAACCTATTTATGACATGCTAATAAATTATTCGATCAATGGGAAGCGCTGTTATCACCAAGCTGTTGGTAACCGGCGAAACGCAGTATTGCATTTTTTGGACACAAACATAAATCTGCATGTAACTTTCGTCGCTTTTGACGAATTAGTGTTGATACATATATAGATTTATTTATCTTTATTAATCAGGCACGTGCGTGCCTATCGAACGCGATTTTTTTCGCCGCGTATCCACCTCAGAATGAAGATAAATTGACCGGAAAGCAACATAGAAACCACTATATTTAAATCCTTAGCGTATCGTATATGTATAAAACGATAAAAACTTACGATGTCTGATGTCTCGCCCATTTTTTCACCGGAGACGCTATTTGACTGACGGCCTGTTGTCAGAACGCAGCGTTCTCTTAATGCAATGAAAAATGACCATGCGCATATTGTCTATGAATGCTTTTATTACTATGAATCTCAATTTTAAATATTCACATAATAGGCTTAATATTATTTTTATGATAAAGACGCTATTTTTTTTTGTTTAAATAATTTTTTGTGCATCTTAAATCATAAATTTATTCGTTATTATTTTAATGTCAATTGATTTTTTTTAATTTGAATTTAATCTTGTATTATTCAATGAATACATGTCCAATTAATAATATTATATCTAACTCATGTTAAATAGTTTTTCCTCTTGCTCTCTTGAAGATCTTATTGGTTTCAGAAATATTGTCGTAGTATAAAAAATATTTAGTATGTTGATTCATGTAAAGTAGAATGGTCAAATAAAATAAAAACCATGTGCAACTCTCAACTGGATCGGTATTCTGCGTTTTTCGCCCCATGCCCAGTTATGCCTGTGGCGGACGCCTGCTTTGCCGCCTCTTATTACAGCCCTAGTTATAACGTAATCACACTTGGTTGAAATCACCCCAAACTTTTCAAAACTTGATTAATTCAAAAACAACATATTATTTAAAAGATAAATACGTAAACAAAAAATCAAGCAAAAGTATTTTGGTTCAAAATATTTATTAATAACAAAATAAGTAGATGCATTTCATAACAGCTCCGCTGTTAAAATCACAGAGATAGTATTATAGTAAGTACTTTCATCTTAATATTTAAATATTCACATTTAAAAATTCTTTATGTACATATTAAGAAATAATATTGTCAAATAAGTTTCATTTGAAATTAGCATAATCTTCATGTACAAATCGGGTTTTTTAAGCAACAGAAATACAGGGATGAACTGACTTTTATCAATAATTCTAAAGCATGCTACAAAGTTTGATAGATAAAATGGCATGCATTTTATTCGGTCAGTTTAATTTGATGATTTTTGAAAAATTAAGCTTGTCGTTTTTGTTGTCTTTGACGATATATATCATTAGCTGGAGGAGGAGCACTCAAAGAGTCTTCATCGTCTGAATCTTCACCAGCTCGCCTTCGCTTCTGATGATTCAATTTGAACAAATATTAAAATATTATTTTTTTTAATAAAAAAAGTATTTAATATTCAACAGTATTACTTACTTTTTTATGAATTGTAGAAATTCCCTCGTCATCAACAACCCAATGAACTGATCTAGCCAAATCAAAAAGCTTGGGATCACAGCCATTTTCAGCAGGCGGTGGAGGAACTATAAAGAAATATATTACCATAATATATGATATTGTCAATAATTTCAAACATTTGATTGGTCGGAAATTGGAAGTGAAAAATAAATTCCCAATATTAAGATTTTACCTTGATCTGGTAGTTGTATTTTGTTGAAAATATCCATAAGTTGATCAACGGCTACAAAAGGACCACTGAATGATGATGGCGGAGGTAACATAGTACATAATTGAGCTGCTGCTGTTGGCATTGGGAAAGTACCGCCTGAAATTTATAAGATATGATAAGAGCACTAATCTAAGGAACAACAAACAAAAAATCAAAATTGTTATGTATTTTGTGTGTTACCTGGAACGGGATGATCACCAGGTAAGGCATTGAATTTTACTTTAAAAGGAAGCATGTGACTTGTATCTGGACTAACAATGGCAGCTGTACCACCTGCACCTTCAGCAGTAGCTGCATTCAATAATGCTTGCAAAGGTCCCAAGGCATGAGCCCTCGTTGATATGCATGCCACCTATAAATAACCTTTTCATATTAGACAATTAATTTTCTAATTATTATTAAATACAAATATGTGTGTATACACAATTTTACCTCAGTATATCCAATTGATTTTAATTCTGCTAATGTGCAAGGATACAGGTCTAAAAATTTGTATCTATCTACCAGCTGAGCTGTTTCTTTTCCTTCAAATTCTTTGATCTAAAATTTTCACACAATATTTAATTTCCATACAAAAGCCGAATTGAATGTGAATTAATTAAACCTTCTATTAATTGAAGAATAACCTTTTCTAGAACGGCACTCCTTCTTTTTTCAACTTTTACAATACTGACAAGATCACCAATATTTGATTCAAACTCTAAAAATCTATTCCATATATCGACCGAGTTTTCAGGCTCTAAGTTACCCGATGATAGAACGCGTTCAAATAATACCCGAGTGTTGTTATCCTCTGAAAATTAATTGAAAGATTAGAAAATGGTCATTTTGAATTTAGAAAGTATATCAAAGCTATTCATCAATCTCACCATTTAAATGTGATAAATAATCAATGTAGCATAGAACATATTCAGGACTGTGTGAGAATTTCTTTAAGCCAAGTTCAAATATTCTAAATGCAATATTTTTATCTTTTGAGCAATAATACTCCATGAGAGCTGCGGCTACAAACACATGATAGCGTGATCTGTAAATTTAAATAGATATTGCATTAAAATTAACGACTTTAATACGATAAAATAAAAGGATGTCACAAATATATAAATTACCTAGAGTCTTCTCGTGCTTGCTTAAAAACTGTCCTAGCAGATTTAATACCCTCAGCCCGTCGAGTAAATTTCATGTATTGCACGTAAGCCTATAGTAAACATACAGTTAACGCTTTGATATTAAAAAAAACATTTTCATAACATATGAAAAACCATTAAAAATCACTCACCAGAGTTGGATCAATATCAGGTATTGCTATATATTTTTTATAAATTTGATGGACTCTATCATATTTATGTCGTCCTTCTTCGAAGTCAGCATGAGCGAAATATAAAAGCATGTTTTTGTGCAAACCTCCTCCAGCCATAGTGGCACGCTCCAAAACCGCACCAGCTTCATCGGAGAATAATTTGGCTGTCGTCACATCCTATTTAAGAATAATTAAAATATTTATATTTAATGAATATTAAAACATCCATCTCGTATATTTTATTACTATTTACCGCCTTTTCTTGAAGAAGCTTAGCCGAATGATCTAAAAACTGTGCAGCCTGATACCACACATCTGGATGGTGTGCCAAGCAAAGTAGGCATTGTTCAACGGCAAACATGACCCTCCGAGCAACGAGTGCAGTGTCTTCAGATCTCAATGGGTTACTGCGTTCCCATGCTATATATTTTTTCCACAGTTCCACCTGACAATGCACATCGATATGTTAAAATGTTTCCATCGTTATACTAAATGTGAATGAATAGAATGAATACCTGTTTAACTTCTTCGGGATGCAGAGTGGGTGGAGTTGCAGGCATATTCCTATTGAGCCCTCTGGTGACGGTTTCTAATTCTTTGGCTACTCGACGGGCATTCATGTAATCGCGTGATCTTTCCATAGCCATCCGTTCAGCTATTATAGGATTAATGCTCTGTTCAAAGGCAATATAATCTTTCCATAGAGTTTCAATACCTATTATTGGATTGATCACCCCCCGTTGATACACCTTAAAAGTGAAAGCATTTTTAATATATTGTCTTGTTACTGATTTTTACTATTTTATTATTTTTTGTGCTCTTGGTTGATTCAATACATTATCATTGCTGAAGCCTCATAGCACGCTATCGCTTTTAAAATCCATGTGACCTATTTTGTATGCTTAGTGGTCTTTGAAGCATGATTAATATAGACTTGACTAATCGATTAAAGGAATCTTTAAAGTGTAAGATCAAAAAAGTATTACCTTTCGCACAGCACCGATTTTTTGATTTTCAGCATATGAACCAACAGCTTCAACACTCTTTAAAAATGTCAAATAATCATTCCAAATTGGATAAGCGTGTATGTCCATTCCAATTTTTTCTAATGCAAAATCATAAGCTTGAGCCATTTTTTCTCTAAACAAAAAGGAATAGTATTTGAAAACTTACATTTTGTTGTACTAAATACTAATTTTTACCAAACTTAAAAAATTTGGCATATAATCGAATATAAAAAATAATAATACAAACTTGTAAGTCCCTAATGATGCTTTGGTTTCTTTAACATAGTTCAAATAAAGTCTCCATAAATCAATATTCAGAATTTTTACCAAGCATCTCTGGAAAAGCTGAAATTATAATTACTAAATTGAATTAGGTTTTAAATGACTTGAAATATGAAGAAAAATATTTTAAAGCAAACAAATATGGCTATGAAATTCTTAAATTTCTGTTTTATATTTTTTAATTTTCTTTTAATTTTTTTTGCATTTTAAAGAATGGTGCCCTATTTCTAAATCACTTACAATACACTAGACATAGTATGAATATGAACAAATTATTTGTGTGTCATAAACCTGCTTTGCTTCTTGAATTATATGAATTCTTCCCATTTTTTAAAAGTTTAAATAATCTTCATAAACAGAAAAAAAGGATATTCGCACCAATATCAAAAAGCAGCCACCTCCGTTTGGTAGTGGATAGCAGCAGAATAGTTCATAGTCAATCTTTGTTGACTTGTTGAAATGGTCTCTCGAGTTCTTGTTATTTAATATATAGGTAGAAAAGAATAAGGCTTCTTTTTTAAATCTAATCCTTGGAAATTATCACTCAATAAAATAGCTCTTTTTGTAAAATGGTACATTAAAATGTTGATAGGGTGATATTAAATTGTATAAGATTTGTTTATAGATATTTTAGCCAATTATAACATGAATTTGATTTTTGCACGAGTAGTGAAATAAAGTTAGCTGTTATTATAATATTAATAAATAATAAAATGTTTATATCTAAAACATTTCAGTGTAAAAAATATTTAATTATAAACACGATTAAATATTTTATTTTTCGTGTACCTCTTTCACAAATAGCTTTTAGGAAATATGTCAACAGGGTAAAAAAAAATAAAGCTCAAAAAGTAGATTTTTACACCTGATAGGCTCTTAGACGATGAAAAAATTTAAGCATTTCTTTAAAACTGTCTAACAACTGAGAGTGCAAAATTCTACCTCCAAAGCTCTTAAAACACAATGAGTAAATCCATCAACAAAAAGACAAATTATTCAATCAAATTTATTTTGCCAGCTGTAAGAGAAACATAATATTTGTACAGATACATCCATTCCTCGGTTTACATGATTTAATTAGGTTGAATAATATTTCACTTCAAATATGCATATAATATACCGTTATTCCATGATCCCAATATATACAAAGATGCACAAGAAACAAAATAATTAATACCTGAAAAATAACGATGTTTATCCATAATGTAGTCTCTTAAAGTCTAGCCTCTGACTACTTTTTACTAAAATTAAATTATATTGAATTGTTCTAAAAGGTATTACCACTATTTTTATTAATAATATAAAGTACACAATGAAAAGTATGTCTATAAAATTATACATATCATATATTAATGTATTTTATCATATTGTCGCCTACAACATTATGCCCGATTATGTCTGCTCCAAAAATTTGTACAAATTCACAGCATCCTTTAGTTGAAAAGTCCCTGTACATCACTTATATGCGTACTAGTGTCCATGTATCGATTTTTAACCGAATTTTTTATGGTATTATGGTATTGAAAATATTAATATTTCGTTCTTAATATATTTATAACATTGATGAAAGAGAAATATACGTATTTTTATATGAAATTTCCAATATTCAGTCAGTCTTAAATATGTAATATCAATGAAAGCATTTTTCATAACAGTTCAATGTTTATTAACCTCTAAAGGAGTACTATCCCAGGGCCTGGGACCCCCCACCCCCTCCATTTATCAGAAAGAGCACTCTTGTACATTGAGCTCGGAGACAGACAGAGAGAGAACATAGCGCAATTCGGAAGACAGAGACGCAGAGCTTCCCCACATACATCGCACGATTGTATAGACCGTTAGCCCAAATTTATCGACTAATAATGATTTCGATTTCAAGTGTGTTATTTGTTTACGAAAAGAAATGATCGAATATTAGATGCTATCAATAGTGTTTATTTATTTAATTGCTTCCTGTTCATTACTGCTCTTTGAATGAGTCTTTGTCCAATTATCATTTCTTTCTAAAACAGGAGCAAATAAATCGATTTTTTGTGTATTGTTTATGTAAAGAAATGACATGGTCTTGTATGCTATCAACAGTGTTTATTTACAATTGACTCTGCCTCGAATTGAAGACTGTCTTACGCTATTATTTGGAATAATTAACACATTACGGGCCGCAGAATTGAGGCGAATGTGGGAGATCACATATTTAGTCATTAAATTTCACAGTGAAAAAATGTTTTTTCTATAATTTTAATTTTTTAGTAAAGTCTTAAATATATATAAGACCATCTCTCAGCAAAACTAGAAAAAAATATTGCGTTGATATATTTTTTTTTTTTGTACGTCAAGTTCAAATAACGAAACTCTCGAAAACACGCGTTTACGCGTGAACGGACCGCAATGTGTTAATAATTATATAACATAATAATTCCAACAAAATAAAGATTAAGATATCACATCTTGACTTCCAGTAAAAAAAAGGAGTAATATTGAAATTTAAAATAACTGAAAAAAGTAAATATGTAGGAATTTCACTCAATAAGAAAATAAAAAAATGATTTTTCCAATACAATTAATGATTTTGGTTTTCACACTAATTTAACAAAATATATCTATCTACCATGTAAATAGAGGAATAGATGTACATCACTATAAGTTTGGTTAAATAATGTATTTGTTAATCTTATCTAAATTCTGCTGATGACCACTACTGATAAACAAAACATGAATAAAAATACTTACTAATTAATAATCAGTCATATACTCTCATCCAAATAACATTTTTACAATTATCAATACTAGAATTAATTGTTGTTGTCGACGTTACTTTTATAATTTTCGAAACAATGGAAAAAATATTGTTCAAGCAAAGCAACGGGTTGACAAGTGTTATTCGAACTCTGTTACATTGAGATAAATGGGAGAGAAGTGGTTTGTTGATTTTAAATACATCCGTACATAAACCAATGATGCGGTCACCCAAATGCGGCAATTGTTCCAGAAAACATAAAAAAGTTCGCAAAATACTTTTGGTCGATTGTAAATTGAAGTTGTGTGTGATAGCTGACATCCTACGGATATTAGAAGGCAGTGTATTCACCATTTTGCATCAACATTTGTCCATGAGAATGCTCTGTTTGTCATTAAAGTGTGTACTGCGTATGCTCACAATCAATCAAGAACAATATCGCATTGACAATTCAGAGCGATGTTTCAGCGCAATAAAAAGGCTCTTTCATGCGGTATATAGTAATGAACAAAACATGGATCCATCACTACATTCCAGAATCAAATCATTAGTCAGCTGAGTAGACAGCAAGCGATAAAAGCTGCCCAAAGTGACCAAAAACGCAAATGTCAACTGATAAAGTGGTGAGAAAGGAAAAACCACCAATAGCAAAGGAATTGCGAAAAAACGACCAAAATGAAGAAGAAAAAGTGCTCTTTCATAAAGACAATGCAGGGAAAGGAATTTGGCTCTAATAAAGAAGCAATAGCCGTAACTGAAGTCTATTTTGAGGCCAAAGATAAATCATTCTACAAAAAAAGGCATTGAAATATTAGAGAAGCATTGGAATAAATTTACAAAATAAAGGTTGATGAATAAAGATGACAAAATATTTTACTGTGCCTTTTTTTGAGGAATTGCTATTGCAATGTTTCAACAGTAAAAACAAAATGTATAAACAAAACGTTAATGAACATATTCAAAATTGTGTTAAAATATAATAATCCAACTTTTTTTTCTAAAATTGTTGTATTTCAATTTTGATTTTTTTAATTTGCATAAATTATAATATTGGAATTTTACTGAAGGATTTTGAATTAAATAGTAACATCTTATAAAAATGAATAAATTCATTAAAATACTCACCTTTTCCACCCTCTCAAAATTTCTTGCTTTTATCTGAAAAATCATAAATCATTAATTAATCACAAAAATTCATAAAAAATTGAAAATATTTGATTATCATGAATGCAATTTTAACAATGATATTTGTATATTATAAAATAATTCGTAATCCTCAACAATTGGAAAATGTGATGAACAATAATACCTCCTGTTCTATATACATCTTCCAATAGCGTCCAGTTGTCGGGAAAACGGTGACGAGTGCTTCATAGAGATTTCGTACCTCGGAGATCTGTCGTGATTGAGCTTCTCGAATAAGTAGAGACCAAGAATCAGTGTCGTAAGTATTCACTTCAACCTGACGCTGAGCTCTTTCCAATCGTTCATTTCCCCAATCCTATAAACCATGTGTAATTCTATAAATATTGGTACAAACTATTTTGTTCCATTTATCTGTTTGCATGTATCTATTTATCAACCACAAATTATTTAGACTGATAGATTCAAAGCCAACAAAGAAAACGCTAACAAAGAAACCGCTTGTATAATTGAATTGACGTTCAATAAATCAAACTTACGATTTCTGACGTTTCAGCCATTTTACCGCTAAGAGAGATTCCATTTGACATACTAGTGTTGCCAGCTTATAAAATTGAGTCCCTTTGAAGTTTCATACACTTTTATATTTTTTTAAAAACTCCCTTATTATCTTATACCCTCTGTGAATAAGCCTAGAACCCAAAATTATAATAATAAAAACTTTAAGAATATTAATAATTTCGCAACTCATCCAAATCCTCTTCTATTTAAATGTTTTCATCATAATTTAATCGTACAAGAGGAATAATGGGACTAGCACATAAAAATGGCCTATCCTTGAGTCAAATAATGGATATAGGACCATAGAAATAAAGACTATTGGGTTAATTATACCATTATACTACATTTTAATGCAAAATGGTTACTGATTATGAGATTTCAGCTTCCAGAATGCAACCACTCATATCAAATTTGAACCTTCTCGTAGTCTACCTCCCTTATTTTATATTATTGTACATTTTAGTTGTTGTTAAATTGCAACAGACTTAATAAAAAATAACAATGGAATGGTAATGTTATTCACTTATTCGGAATACAATTTGCTAGAAACTGTTCTTTCATACTTGTAGCAATTAAAAGTAATCTATTCGTCAATGAAAAGACAGGTATCCAACGTGTGTGCTTTACAATTTTATTAAAATGTCATGAAAAAAAAAAATACCTCCATAGCCAGAAGTAAACTATCATTTTTGGTAGTACATCCTTATTACTATTAGAATATGGACAAAGCCATTGCTTTTTGGAATAGTTATAAATGAGTGTTTGTGATATATTTTTCTAGTTTTGGTTGGTTACTACCAACCTCTGATATTTTGCATGCTTTATTGTAAGAATTGCACTAAAATTAAATTAGTAATGGTATTAAAAAACTTTTACTACTTCAAATATGAATAGACAATAAAATATTCATTCCTTTAAATCAATTTATTAATTTAATAAAATCTTAACACAAACGACTAAAAAAGTGTTGACATAGAAGCTAGTTTTAAACCATTATACATGGGTTCAGGTTTAAATTCAAAAAAGTGCTAAAAAATATTCACCTTCCTAACAAATTCATGAAACCGTCGTATTTTCCAATTGATCTTCTTTTAACCAGGTTAATCCTGATTTTTTGTTTGAAAAAAAGTATACAATGACATGATTTAACAAATTGGGCAGGAACACCTATAAGTGACCAACATTTAAAAAATATATAATTTCACAACTCATTCTTATCTGGACCCATCTCATTGCAATTCATCTATCTTGTCGTGCTCAAATATTGTGAAAACTTATAATCCTTCCCGACAAGCGTGATGTTGAAATAATGAAACCAAGGTTTATTTAAAAAATAACCTTATCCATTTTATTAACATTGGCTACTTGTGGCCTAAGGAAGGGCACCTAGAGAGTCTTCCTCGTCTGATTCTTCGCTGGCCTCCCCCTGCCCCTAAAGATAAAAATTAAAGCTATATAACAATTTTTTTAATACAGTATAATATATCTTATAGTAATATTAATTTGAAAATGTTTTTTCTTACCTCTTTACGTATTCCAGAAATTGTTTCATTGTCATTTTCAGTATTTGCAGAAGCTGTAAAAATGCACATGGTCTGTCATTTAATTAATTAACAAGATTTTAATTATTGGAATTATTAAAAACAAAAGTGAATGATTTTTTAATTTTTTTAAATGTTAGTTATGCTTCAACTGTTCACCTTCTATTTGATAATATTATTGGATTTTTTTTATTATTCAAACTAAACATTTTTTTTTGAAGTATATCCTTCAAAGCCTGAACTAGAATGCTACAAAATTGCAAACTTATCTTTTTTAACTACTAAAAAGTTATTAAACCACTTAAAGTTACATAGCAAATATTTGTATGAATTATTAAAACATACCTTTGTTTGACAAATATTTTTCATAATACATTTCTAATGTCTTTCCATGTAAATAAGGATAAAGATTTTGCGTTTGAGGCAGCATTTGGATGTCTGCAAACGACATTGGAAATGTACCACCTAAAATTTAAAAAATTAAAAACTGAAAGACGCCATTAATTTAAACAAAATTTTATAATTGATATTTATATTACCTGGAATGGGATGATCTTCAGGCAAGGCATTGACTTTTGGTTTATAAGGAAGCATATGAGTTGGTTCAGGACTTACAACAACATTCGCATCATTTACATATCTAGCAGGAAAATACATGGTATTTTGACCAGCTAGATTTTGATTGCCAGTATTAGTTTCTATTCCATTACGAGATCCCAAAGAATTGGTCAATATCGACAAACCTTCTTCCTATAATTACATTTCCAAATATTAATCAATTTAATTATTATTTAGCTTAATTATAATAATTTTAGTACATAGGTTTACAATCTATCAATGTTTGCTGAAAATTTAATTATTTTTATTAAAAACCTTCATTGCATTTTCTGAATAAAGCCAAATAATACAAAAATACGTTTTTTTTCCTATACTATATAGTAGAAAATATAAATAATAATACTTATTATGTATTTATTATCTAATTTTTAATTATTTGATGATTAATTTGAATGATTTGAACACACCTTTGACTCTAAATACATCTTCCAGTAGGGTTTGGTCATCAGGAAGTATTTTATGAAGATTTTACTTCTCAAATTCTTGAAAAAAATATTATAAACTACAGTGAAGAACTCCTCAAACCTGAAAACTATGAATAATTGTAATAAATATTTCAAATAGAAATTGGGTGTTACATTATTTTTTTACATTATCCCACTGAAATATATTTAAAATACATGATTTTATCAAATTCAGGTATCATTATTTACTTTTTCATCACAAAATGCCTTTATAAATCTATTGATATTTACATTAATCTATGGAAAAATAAAACACGAATTTTACTCAAAAACCGATATACAACTATATTTTTGTCTCAGATAAATAAAATTGAAGTAACCGAAAAACATTTCTAGATATTTTAACAAATAATATTTCAAATCGATAATAATAATGAGATTGATTATCATTTAAAATATGTATCATCTATATATTACAAATTAGCCCAGAAGCTAAATATGAAAGCAATATTTTCAAATTATTCATTATATAGACATACGATAGGTAAACTATACAGTCATTGAAGTCCTTCTAATTGTTTTCTGTCTACTCCTGTCAAAAAACAACGACACAATGTCTTAACACGATGAAAAATGACTTTACTCATATTGTCTATTAAAGGAGCACATTTAATATTATAAAATGTTAATGTAAATACAATTTTATAAAATATATGGTGTTGTTTTTATTGATGGATTTTTAAGAGAATACTGATTTTATATAAAAAAATATTTTATATTAAATTTATATTTTAATTTTGTAAAATATAATTTTCTGTGAAAATATATATTACTTTTTATTGATTTTAATCAAATTAAAATGAGATTTGTGACTAAAAATATTTATATATATTTATTAAAAAGTTTGGAAATTTGAAATAAACAATTGTGCTGTTGTTTCAAAATATGTATATATACAAACTATTTTGTTTTTCAATAAATAATTTAATAATTTCATGCAGATTTTGGATATAATGTTTTATTTGTATAGATGTGTTACTTCCTGAAAAATATTAAATCTGTTGATGTAATACGTGCGTCATTCAAATGTCTCATAACTCAAACGTCATTGTAAATTTCCCACGCTATTTTGGATACTTTGTCAATTGCATTCGATTCTGGATATCGGCGGAGCTGCGCCCTTACGGCGAGGCAGCGCCCCCTGTGCCCCCTGCGACCCCTCCCGCGCGTCCTTCTGCCCCATCCCCACGCGTCGGCCCCCTCCGGGATTTATTTGCGTCCGTCCAATTTCTGTCATTATTTAGCATGCAAGTCGTATAGCCATCTCGCTCCCACTCGTCACGGGAGACCCTCTCAGGAATTTTCAAAGTGTGGGATGAAAGCAGTACGTTTCATTTTTAAGGGTGCATGTGTATTATAACATTAAAATAAAAAAATACGACTCTTGTTCAACCGTTCTGCATCTGGTCCGCTGTCGAAATATTTCATTCGCGATAAATTCGTGAATTTTAAATATAAATTTTGCTTAGTATATTTTATATACGATGACTGCTAAAGAGTTGCGTGCTTTCAGTATGCTCGTACTGATGATTACAAACTAATCTCGTTTGTAAAATCCTACATAATTAATTTCATCCATTCATCCGCTTTCATGTCATTCGAATACCGTTTCATAATTCGGCGGAATGTTTACTGTCCATTCTAAAACAGTCCACTGCTAATACGAATGTCTATAATTCTTTACATATTCAATGACAATTTCATCCTTAGAACGGTAATCCTCATTCATTATATTTGTTTTAATTAAGTGAATGTCCATAAGCTTGCATAATACACTTAACAAGAGACAGGATTAAATAATGTGAATTAAATACTTCTAATATATGTAACTATCGTTTATTGTGATTTTGGCGGTTGCGATTTCAATATAGTACGATCTTTTTTGATTATTTTTTTCTTTCTTGGTTGTAAAGCACCACTAACTGATTAATTAATATTCTTAATATTGGGTATTTCAATAGAGACGCTCAGGTTACAGCGGCCGTGTTGTTAAAGTAACATCTATCAAATTTATTTTGAATTATTTAAGAGCATATGGCAAATTACCACGTTAGATTATAACGTTAAAAACGTGTGGAAATTATCAAATATTCTTTTGTTTTAAATCAAATTTAGTGATGAGATCCATTTTTGGATGAATGGATGTGTGAGCAAACATTCGGACATGGGACAATGTCAATCCACATGTTATCCATTAGCACCAAATGCATCCCAAGAAAGTCAATGTTTCCTATCATCGATCCCTATTTTTTTCAAAACGAATCCAGTGTTGCCATAACCGTCAATAGCGAGCGCTACAGATTGATGATAAACAATTTTTGGTGGTCTAAACTGGATAATATGGATATCGATGACATGTGATTCCAATAAAACGCCACGATGGGTATTCTGTACGAACGAATTAAGGGCATGGTTAACTTCCGCGGTGGCGAAATAAACTGGCCAAGATCGTACGATTTAATGCCTTCAGACTCTTTCCATTGGGGCTATCTTAAACCACAGATCTATATGTATAAACCGTAAGCATAACGTCAACATAACGAACGTTACTCAGCAAAATTAACTAGATTTATGCGCCAAAGTTATCGAAAATTGAACCTCCCGAATACGTATCACCAAGCAAACCCATAGCAAACATTTGAACTATGTTATATTTCATATTTAATTCTTTGAGTAGTGAGTTAATTTAAAATCTTTATAATCTTAAATGCTATATTCGCTTGTCCGCTACTTATCGTCGTACAAATACACTTATCAATCAGGACCGCAGCAGTGCGTATGTTACTTGTATATAAACAAATAAGCATTGTAGATAGTTCACTATATTCGGTAATGTCAAAATAAACAATACACTTGAAATCGATTAATTTGGTTTAGCATTATTAGTCGATGAATTTGAGTTAACGATTTATACAATCGTACGATATACGCAAGATAATCTTTCCGTCTCTGTTTCTCTCCAAACTCAACGTGCAAGACACTTTCCGTCTCTGTCTGTCTCCGAGCTCAGCGTATAAGAATGGTCTTTATGAATCACAGGAATTCGGACACAACATTGTCTTACATGCTCATTCTCAACTTTGAGTGGACACATGCGCTCTGAGTGCGATGAAGAAACTAGTCAGATTTTGTAACTTTATACTAAATAACTAGCTAAGATAGCAATACAAATAAGTAATATAGATAAATATATAGTTTTTATAGGCAAGGGCGAAGTTTAGACTCATTTGCGACCTCATTCGCGAGCTTTCATGATCGTACAGATCCTAGAAAATGCCACAACATGCCCTAAAAGAGGACAGAGTGGCCACAAGGTCTGTGTGTCCAACCGGTCCGCTTTACGGGTCGCTTACATGAGAAATGAGCGCGCGCAATCGGACGCTATACCTGAACAAGTAAAATAAAAACCATGTGGCCCTGTTGAATAGCAATGAATTTCCAAAGCTCTCGCCAAAAATTTCAATGAGTGTTACCTTGGAGCGTTATTGCATATTATAAGAATATAAGTTTCTAGTGCATATTTCACGACAATTCTATTCATCCGATTTTAAAAAGGAATAATGTGTTATGTCTTTATTTATGTATTGTATAGCAACCATGAGCTTTTATTGTAAACATTATGTCGTTTTAACATTCTTCGATTCCCTAATATTAAGGTGAATTATTGAATACGTCATAAACGTTGATAACATTTTTAGAATAATTCTCAACGCGTATTTATACGAGTGTAATAAATGAAAGGGTAGGTGGGGTTGTGTCGGCGAGGGGTGCCGGGCGGCATACAGTTTGAGGGTCGTCCCCCGCGTGTACGTGTGTATACGTAAGATCGTCGGAGTTGAAGGCGGTGCTGAGCTAGCGCACTGTAAAAATTATAACAATTCGTCGGCTGCCTCTTAAAATTATTGATTTTCCATCGAAAAATGTTGTAGCGGCCTCGGCGCGGCGGCCACACCTGACGCTGCGGGAGTCCGCGGTCGCGCAGCTCGACTCTCAGGTGAGTCCCGCGCCCGGAGCGCGGAGTCCCTCGGTCTCGGCCTGCGCCCGCGTCGCCCCCCCGTCTCGCGGCCTCAGCCTCCCGTCGCCCGTCGCCCGCCTCCCGCCTCCCGAGAGTGCATCCGTGTTTACTTCGAGCGCCGCCATCTCCTCGTGCGCTTGTTTATGGTTCTCCGCTTCGACGTCCCGCAGGACTCGCGCCCCCGTCTCCGGCGACAAGTTCGTATCCATATTTTACTCCATCGTGCCGATTTCAAAACACACAAATGAATACACATTTTGGCCATTTTCGATCCATCAGACGAGGGGTTGCATTTTCCAGCGAATGCGTCGCGCGGATGCAAAACGAAAACACGTCAATTATCGATCGTGTGACGCTTTTTTATTTTCATTAAAAAAATATTTTCGACGCCGTCGAGCGCGACCGTCTCGCGTGCGACAACAAAATCATGGCTGAAAAACGAGCTTTTATTATCGATTATTTGAATTCAAATGACGTAATATTTTTAATTAATATATTCATTTGTTTGTTTTTTACGTCGGGCCTCAATTTGACACGCTCTTCATCGATGTGCGGAATTAATACGTTACATTTAAGGATATTTAAATAGTGAATTATTTTTGCGCTTTTAATGATGCACTTAAATGCATTCGTATGAAATAGAATCGATAGCCATCGCGGCGGGATACGTGCGGCTCCGTATCGATCTCCCCCGTAATGTCCGACGTCGAATATTATCAATCAGCGTTGCATTCTATGTGATGAAGCGTTATTTTGGCGAATCCGACGAAAAATCCTTCCGAAAATCGGATTAATAATCGCTCGAATTCGGCATGATTCATTTGTTTTATTTTGGATCGCTCTACGCTCACTATTTGCGGGCAAACATCTGGGTTTTTAATATTTATTTATATATATTATTATTCCGTTTTGAATAAACATTATTTTCCAATAAGAACGTTGCAAATGCGCATTTTATCAGATTTCATTTGATACATTGCCAAGTAATAAAATCGTATTAATATTTCATTTTAAATATTTATAATTATACATCTGCTGCGAATACGTCGAATGGCGGGGTGCGCAAAGTACCCCCCCGCTACTCTTTATGCGACGCACAAAGTGAACATTTTTATTAAACAAAAATAAATATTTTTGACATTTCGACACTTGTTCTCGGCTGTGTTTTTATTGGCGAAGGATAATCCATTTTGATTAATTCCACGCGTTTTTAATTTCCAAATGTATAATTAAAAATGCTTCGATCGATAAAAAGGGATGGATTTGCTCCGTATAAGCATATTGGGTATTAATTATCGTTGATACATTTTTAATAGGCAATTGACATTTTTTTATATTTTTATACGCGTATATTTTGTCCCCCAAATAGATCGCAATATGTCAATTCGTTGTTGCGTTACATGATGTTTCCTTGACCCGCCGATGTTCATTAAAAGTATTTTCCCCGCTATTGAGCGAAATGGTATCGCACAAATGATGTGGAATTGTTATGGCCGACAATTTTGATGTATTTATCCGTGGCCTAAATCCATATTTTATACCTGCAGGTTGGCCAGTGTTGCTATTTTATTTATTTATTTTCCGCAAGTAGGTCACATCCCCCCGCCTCCCTTTGCGCCGAGTGTGATTTTAAAACGGGCGTACGTATGAAATCGATGCGTAATTAATTAGGGTGGCCCGTCGTCCGCGTGTTGATCGATTCGACGTCGCGAAGATGCATCGACGACGCGGCGAGATGCTGTGCTTCGTTTCAGGCTTTCATTTTGTGGAGGCGGAGTGCGCAAAGGGTCAAATTGACATGTGGGATTTACGAGCACTCCATATGTACCACACGAATATTGATCTAAATTAAGAACGCCGTAAAATATGTTTCCGCTACGTTGGCTCGCTTTTCAAACGACTAATCTTTTTTTATGTCATTTTAACACATTCCGGGTTGATTGATTTTTTTTCTACTTCAAATGCAATCATTTCGAATTGTCTCTCGAAAGTTCAACGTGAGAGGGTTGAACTTTAACCTTTCGCTTTTCTGGAAGCGGATCGAACCGATTCACATTTATAACCCGAGACGCGTCAAATTATTTTTAATTGACTGATTAATCGAACCAATGTCCAATTAAAGCTTCCATTTTATTTTATGCATCCAAAAATCGCCGATTTTGCATCGATTACGTTATTAAATTGAACATGCAGCGAAATATGATTCATTACGGGGGATAGAATATTTCATCGAGGCTTAAAAGTTGTCGACTCTACTATTGATATCGCACCAGACAGGGAGCAATGTCCTCCCCGTTCCAATACCGGCCCCTGGAATGAGTCTAGGTACCCCCTTTTTAATAAAAAATAACGATCATTATTCTACTGCTTCGCACAGACGATTCAATCTGAAAAAGGGTATACTTTGAGGTAAATGCACGTGTTGCTATAGGCGGATGGCTTTTTCGTGCCTTTAATTGCTTGAAGACCCAAAAGTGTACGGAACTCAGCCAGACCGCCAATGACGTGATTTTTTCAGCGTTCACATAAAAGGATAGAATTCGTTTAAATGCCAAGAAAAATATATTTCTCGGAAGCTTGGAATGTTCATTAATTCCTCGCTTTACGCGGTAGATTTGTTATATGGCAGTATTAATGGTGGTTAGAGTGCACAATTGAAAATGATGATGAACTCTAACATGTTAAAACATTAGAACTACCGACAATTAACACATTACGTAACACATATTCACATAAATTGTCATTCTTTTTAACCTTTCCTTTACTATGGTGTATTTACTACACTGAGACGAGTTGTAGTAAAGTTGTAATACTGGGAATTTTTACAACATTACTACATTGAATCTCGATATACGATCTGTATCGATATATATACTATCTATATTGACAGGGCCTTAACAAGGGTATGGCAAAGCAGGCACCCGCCACGGGCGCTACTGGGGTTGGGGCGCAAAACACAGAATACCGACTCTGTCCGTTTTTATAATATATACTAAGTTGTATAAACCCTCTTCAGTACCACTCATTCGTCATATCAGCGGTCCGAAAAGCAGACCGATTGAGCATACAAACCTTATAGGCACTTTTCTTCCTCTTTTAGGGTATTTTGCGACATTTTCTATGATCTGTACGATCACGAAAGCAACGTAGCATTTAAACACTTTATATCATAGTATTTTTTACAACAGTAACCGACATCCAGTTAGGTTGGGTACTTTTGGGACTATCTTTGAATATTACTTTTAAATCATACAGTATAATAGTAATATATTGCATTTATATACATGACATATCATACAAATTCGTATTTGTTCGTGTTTTTTCGTTTTGCTGACAACCTTTTTGGAAAGGTTTTAAATAAGGCCACACATTTTTATGAACAATTTACTGATCTGCATCCTTTTTTGCACTCTCCTGCTACATAATTTATGGCCCACAAATGTTTATTTCGGTTAGGGTCGGGGGTTGTTTCCAGGGCGGCACTCACTCTCGGAATATTTTGTAGTTTATAAATACACGTTCATGATTAATATTAAACCACGAAAGTTTGACGTGCAAATACATTATATGTATACAGTGAAACCTCGACATAACGGACAAAAAATCCGGTCAAATGTAAAAAAATTAAAAACGTCCGGTTAATACTGTACGTGCTTAAATTCAAGAGTCGCCGAATGTAAACCATGATAATCACATCATATGTTTAGCACTAGAATTTGAGACATAATGCCGTCCTGCTCATAGACGGCACCTAGCCAGAGCGATAGTATATTAGGGGTTTCCCTTATATAATCTTTGATGATGATCTTTGAATGGGAATGAGAAGGTGAATGTATGATGCAGACGAGATGGATGTAAACCCTTCCTGTGAATGGATATTGAAGAGGCCCATAATTCTGCAATGGACTGATTGTAGCTGCACTATGATGATGATAACTACGCTTCCCGGACATAATGTGTTAGGGTGAAGATATTCCCATAAAAAACAGGCAAACTAACTAGTCTTTCGACGAAAATTGATTGAAAATATCGCAACTTTTGAAGCATTGCTACAACATAGTTTCAGTCTTGTCAAAGGGTTCTCAAAAATTATTATAAATGTCGACAACAACTGCTATCGCAGTAGACAGTCGTCTTATTTATTACCAAAAAGTAACATAGACCATACAAATAACGATGGCAAAATTACAAGAGTTGGAGTTGGAAGCTCTCCATCATCCAACATACTCACTAGATCATGTTCCTCGTTGTTTGTCTTATGGTTTTTAGCTATTTTATTTTAAATTACAAAGAATTGATATTAAAGCACTTCATATTTTGGCCGAAGAACTGGGATCCAAAAGCATATACACACTCACTCTCGTCTCGAAGACCGATTTAACGACCGTATTGCGCCCGCATCCTTTTTCTCCTCGTCCCCGCAGCCCAAACTTAATTTCACCAGACCAATATGCGCCAACATGGTGCATCCATACAATATTTTTACTATGCCTTTTATTCACGTAAGTGTAAACAGTTAGTTGACAAAGTTTTATTGCAATCGAATGAATAGTATTAAATACGGACAAGCAGAGATTAATTTTTATATATTAGATTGCTTAATTTAATTTGAAGTTTTCCTTTGCTGCAATTCCGCAAGAATACAGGCAAGATGATTTAAGCATTTTGCAATTTATCTTAAATGCATCACAATTCAATCGTAATGACATTCGGTCTTTTTCTCGATTCGTATTCTTTAGATCTCTATATATTTTCAGCAGTGTCCGTTTTATGCATATCTGATACTGCACACCAGATGTTCCTAAAGTTGTGAGGGAAGATATTTACAACATATTTGAAAAATTCTCAACAGAAATTAATATGCCTATGTATTATCACTGCTAAAATATCCTTTGAACATCTTATGAACGTCGTTCATTTATCAAACATATTGTTTAAAGCCCTCGTAGAAAAGGATGAATCTTCCTAAACAGACCTTATATGCAGATATAAGATTTTTTTTTTTTTTTAAATATTTTGAAAGAGATAAATCCTATGTGAAATATTGAACAGTTTAAACCTGGATCTTCAGAGAAAATATAAGCATTTAGCTGAAATTATCACCTCTATGCGGCTACATATTTTGTAAATCCTTTTACTGCACAACTAGACTTTACTAAAAGTGCTTAATCCATATCAAAATGTCTTCAAGAAGAAACATTCAATATTGAATAAAATTTTGGAATTTATTCGATCACAAAAAGTATTATCTTTTGAAAAAAGCAACCTTCAAGATAAAATTCTGTTCTGGTTCCGCGTATTTGTGCAAATATTTATTTTACACCATGTTGGTTGTTTACGATTGAGATTATCATCTTAAACTGTGAGAAATTAGCAAATGAATTGCAGTGCCAAAGATCTAATATACAGGTGCGGCAGGGTAACTACCTAATTTTAAAAATTAATACAGTTTTGGTCAATGCATTGAAATAGTCGAGTTTTGAAGCTTCTCTTCACTTTTTCCAGCATATCAACGATGTTGTCGATAGCAGCTTGAATATTGTTCTTCAGTTTAGCTAGAATCCTTATACGGTCGGAATAAACCTGTAAGTTTTCCTGTCGCACCCTGATGAGAGCCAATTTTTTTATAAATACGATTTGCACCTGCCATTTTTTCCGCAATATTACGCCTCGAAAAAGTTGGGAAGCCTGTATGTACATAAACTGGAAATATTTTTCTTAATAAGCAATAGGCCTTATCAGTATTTGAACGCAGAACCGACGAGCAGTGTTTGTTCTTCGAGATGTTAGAGATTTTCCTAAATCTTATCCTTCTTGGAGCAAATGCTGATCAGTTCGCCTCGGAAATATTGGATCGTAAGTTCATTGAGCTATTGATCCGGCTCGTACTGGATGATCTGAGTATTTTTAAGATGATTTATGGTGTTACGTGTGTATTTTTGGTCGAAGCGTCGCTGCTAAGGACAAATCTTCGAATCCTGAAAACGCTGACCAAGCATGTGCATGTGCTCGTCATACTCCTCGAGACCCCATAAACTTCTATAAATACGCTTATTCATTTTGTTGCCATCGTTCCAGAACGTAGCTGGAGTCCTTCTAAAGCAGAGCGGTCCGACTATTTATGACGTCCGAACCATAAAACTCCATATTGAGATTCGAGCTGATGCAGCATCGTAGCCGAAACTTGTTGATTCGATTCTCATTTATAATGTATCAGCAAACCAAACTTTCCAAGCGTCTTCTGATATATTTTAGATCCATCCTGGGCTATGATTCAACTCATAAGGCGTATAGTAATGTTCTATTTTCGGAAAGTCACATCGGTTATTTTTGGATCGTTTGAAGTCTAAGCACCCCTAAATTACACCATTCAATACCCCACGAGAGCAAATATCCAAACTTTTCGTATGACCCTTGTTCCGTCTATGCATGAAATCTCCTACATGCTTCTTTCGTTGTTTATATGATAATTTTATGTTCAAACAAGTCATTTTCACAAACGTATACACCGCGCAACTTCAAAATGTGGGTCGCTTCATTTTATTTAATATATAAATTCATAAATATGTTCGGCGAGGCGTGAAACCGCATGGCCGAAAGCTGAAGCTGAATGGATTGCCCCTTGACGCATCGCCCATGACGTCACATCGACGCACGCTTCTCAAAACGAAGCTTCCTATACATTTTTATTTCCATTTATGGGATGACTCATAAATAAATCCGATTCATGTCTTCAGCCAAGTGTCAATCCTGCCGATATCCGAGCACATCCAATCCCTCCACGAGCATTCAAATGTCAGCTTTGAAGATGCTGCATTTGAAGAAATATGCAATCTTAACAACACACACATAAAACACAACAAGAGATAAAATCATTCATATATAATAAAGCCTCCGGTAAACAAGTCGACATTGTTATGTATGACTTTGTCCCCGGCGGGCACCACAGACCCTGTCAAGTTCACGTGGCTCGACACCATTTTTGTTCTTAAAGCACACAACAAGTTTAAAATATACGATGATAGCATAAGCAACCAAATGCAATAGTCAATTATGTAAGACGTTGAAAAATCTTGGTTTGGTAGCGCTGAAAAATGATTTGTATCGGTGGATATACCGCCGCAGACTCGACGTGGTCATTTCTGCAATTCTAATTATTGCAATAGCGAGCGTTCGATGTGTCACGGTTTAGTAATTTAGGTGTGCACAATTTAGATGTGACTAAAAAGAGAGCAAGATGTACCCAGGGGGAGATCTCGGCGGCTTCCTTTTTTGTTTTTCTTACATATGTGGGGGTTCTTTGACTCTGCGTATGTTAGGCAGCTGTGCTGCCAGGCGCATTTATAAATATGAGTGAGGCATTTTTTATGTGTATGTTTTAAACATTGCTTGTGTGTTATAAACTATTTTGGGACTTGGTGTGGTACAATGCCGCCGTTGTCCCTCACTTGTTCACTGTACAACACTACTACTGTGTGTAAAGCTTATAAGCAGTGCTCATTGCATAACATTGTTGTTAATGTTGTATATTAAATTAGGATCTGTATTTTTCTATTTTTAAATTGCGTGATTTCAACAGTTGATAGTGTCCAACCGGTGACATTCCACCGCTGAAAATTGAGTGAAAATGTGGACACAATGGATGTGCGGTAATTAAAAATCAATCCGTCTGCAATTGAAAGACGCTTGTAACTTATATTTATCATTATAATATCTAAAAAAACATATATATGAATATAATTCAACAGGAATATATTAACTCTATTTATATGATACTCGAAAACCATATGAATCGCCTCGGCCATTTTAAATATGATGAAATATGGTTGTTAACTATAAAATTCACATAATCTAAATATTGTTATAATAACTTAACAAGTCATATTTAAAAAAAATCTATAACAGTGAAACATTCAGCTAAGATTCATATACATATTTGTGTTTTCCACTTTCTATCTTCTTCAAAACGTCTTGTCCCCGTGCTATATAATTAACATTACCTCAGTGATAATTAATAAGCAAATAATATTTATTTGTATACCTAGTCTAGAAATATATCTTGATTATATTTAATTTGTACTTATTAAAATAGATAATGTATTTAACTTAGATATGAATAATTCATTATTATATTGACGCAGATTTTTCAACTAGATTTGTTCATGTAAAAATCACTTTGAACAAGATAAATAAAACCAATCTTAACGTCCAGAAGACCTTTGCATTTGACTTAATAATTGGTATGAGTTATGAGTGTAGTATGAGTGTACTGTCCACAAAAATTCTATACTAAAATGTATTTTTTATTGTTTCAGGTTGTCGACACCTAAACCTCACTCAACAGTTAATTTGCTGCATTGCAAAAAATATATAATATCTCATAATAAAAATCTCAAAATTAATCGAGTACATTAGTACCTAAATATCACCAGTATTAAACAATATCTAGTCATTATAAAAAGGATTGCTTAATAATATCATAATGATTGATGTTTTCTTTTAATTAATAATATACATAAATTGGACTTAACACTCTAAAGGCTTCTAATTATTTATTTATAATAAGTAAAAAAACATTGTGCATCAGACTTTTCAGTGCTTCAGACGGAGAAAATCGTTTTATTTAATTTTTTTTCTAGTCGTGCTCTTTGATTTAAACATACATATAGCTCTTCATAAAGCAAACCCTATATTTCTTTTAGCAGTAAAGAATATAGTTTGTCATCAAATTTGTCATTTGTATTTATGATAACGGATGCTTATGATCTTCAAAAAATCTGAATATAATAAAGATAAGTGTAGACCGATGCAATAATAGATATATAAATCAATATTTTTTATTTGTCTGAATATAAATTTGGAAACTAAATATCAAGTCAAAAAAAGTATATGTAATTATATAAAATAAATATATAAACTCAATGTGATAATATAAGTCTGCTGAATATACATATATCTTATTCGACATGTATTTCTTAAAATTATAAAATATATCCAGTTTGAAACAATATATCGTCAAAATGACGCTAGCGCCGCAGCAATTTTGTGTTCGGTGGAACTCGTACCACACAAATCTACAGACTGTTTTCCCGAAGCTTCTGTCCACGGAGAACTTTGTGGACGTGACACTCGCATGTGAAAATCGACAAATAAAATGCCACAAAGTCGTGTTGAGCGCGTGCTCAACATACTTTGAAAAATTACTCATCCAGAATCCCTGCAAACATCCTATCATCTTCATGAAGGACATGAGGTGTGACTCGATGAAAATATTTTTATAATTTCACAATACATCCTATCAATATGAAATAAATTAAATTTGTTGTTTGTTTAGATTCTCAGAAATGCAAGCACTAGTTGATTTCATGTACAAAGGCGAAGTTAACGTATCACAGGACGATTTACCCAGCTTACTGAAATCAGCAGAAGCTCTTCAAATCAGAGGTAAATTAACATTTAATAGATAAATATAACGCGTCTGAAAAAAACCGGTTCTAATCATTTTATTATTAAAAGGTCTTTGTGGATCTGATTCCGGAGGTGGACCCGGTGGAGGAAATACGTCTAACGATACAAATATTCCTTCGTCACCTCGTTCCGGCAACAATCAATTCAGAGAACCATCTCCACAGCTTGCAACGGAGTCACAAAAAGAAATAAATGGTATTATTTTATCCATGCGTATATTTAATATCGCGTGTAAATTTTGTATTCATGCTTATTTTTATATTTTTAGTATCAAAACCATCAAATCAGAATGAAACGCATACTCAAAATTCGGCCTCAAGCGATAGTTCCTCACAAAACAATCCCCCCGCTTCACCGAGTAACGCATCGAGAAAGCGACGCGATCAAGGCACCAGTCCCGAATCTATAGACAACCGTGCGAATCGTAAAAATGGCGATTTATCCCTAAAAGAAGAGATGGTCGAAGAGGACGGACTCTTCTACGGCGAAATGGAAAACGAAGAGATGGAGTGTGCCGAACAGGTAAAGATTAATATATTTGATACGAGATAATATAGTTGAACTATTATCGAGTGTTTTATTAATGTTTTCTTTTTGCGCTCAGGGAGACGAGGAACTACAACAAACAAGCAGCGCAACCAGTCAACCATCTGGTGAGTTTGTCTTTGAATTTTTTCCACATGCTTTTTATACACATTTTATTTTTTATGCCCATGAGATTTTTCTTATACACAGCAATATGAGACATTAAAAGTGACATGCAAAACTATCAAATAATATTCAAATCTAAACGATGTACGCAAATCAGTATGCTTAAAATTGTTACCATAAGAGAGAAAATGTTATAAATGTATACAAAGTCAGTTGTATTATATTCGCCCCTTCAAAAATATTATAGTAGGTTAGGCCGTAACTTTATAACACATCACTCGATGTAGGATTTTTCCTTACTTATGATTAAAATCCTACGAACTTATTGAGTGAAGTGTTATATATTTTAGACAGCTAAGTTTTTTTTTTTACTTAACAATTTGTTACCGTTTTTATAGCTTTTTTTTTAATTAACGTGTTTAGAATATAAAGGTTTAACTTTGATTTAAAAGATTTTGATAATACTGTTTTAAAGCCTTTATAATTATATTTCTTTCCCGTTTAACTAATTTGGGATTGAAAAACAGACGAATAATCGCGTGGAAAGTAGAAGGAATAGTCTTTCTATGGAAGTCTTATTTTTGATAAGACAATTACAAGCAATGTCCTTTTTTCTATTACTCCAAACAGAAAACCGTAGATAGAAATATTTAACTAATAGTTTTCTTGTGATGTCAAATATATTGACTACTTTAAGTGCTTGGATATATTTTAATCACCAAATTCTGGAGATAAATATATCTTTTGGAATTTAATCTATCATTAGCACTGGTTCTGTATCCATAAAACTAATCATAGTGTTGTTGCTGTTTTTATACATTTTTTTTGAACTTACCTAATAATTTAAACTAAATTCGATAAAAAAATATAGTTCTGGTACGATTTATTATAAATATTAGTAGTATGCAAAAGATTATATAAAATTAAATACTAAACTACACACAATAAATGAATATAATTTCAAGGATATACATTTTTAAAGTTTTATTATAAAGACCTTTCCATGTCATAATCTCAATATTCTCTCTAAAATACCTTTGGGTTATGCTTTAAAATTTTCATGCACGTGTGTATCCGTTGTACACATGCTTTCGTTTTATTTAATTGTTGTGGTGAGTATAATAAATCTGTTTATTTTTATTTACCGTCACAATTTTGTAAAAAAAAAATGTTTATTTGCAGTGTGTCTTCTCTCTATTTCCCTTTCCCGCTTTTGTTGGCCAATATATATATATATAACACATGACGGTTAACATATCTATCAACATAACATATGACGGTTAACTCTTTTTATAAGCATATACATGATCTGAATTGATATAGAGGTGTATCGTGTTTCGTGTCGTTAAAGTATTATTTGTCCTATTTTTTTTTACTCTTCTTAAAGCAATGACGTTAAAAGTGCAATAATATTATTGAAGAGCGAAGAACATATTGTGAATGGACGTTTTCTTAAGTGACATATGTTGATGAAGGTAGGCTACTTTGAAACCTATATTTAAAAATATACAATATATTTATATACGAGTCAGATAAACTCATAAATAATTCTAATGTTGTTTGATTGTTTGATATAAAAATTTAATAGAAATGTGAATGAGTTTTTCTGCTATTATAAATATATCATTTTATGTTGCGGGTTTATCAAAAAATAACTGATTGTAATTTTATATTTAGAGATATATGGATATACCGGCCGTTAATAACGTTTTGGATCCAAAATTTTTATCCTCACAATAAAATATTACATTACATTTATAAAACAGTGCAAAAAATAATTTTCTTGCATTGTATTAAAGTTTAAATGATTGTCATTTATGCTGTTTTCGTTTCAATCTATCCGTCTATAACTCAAATTTTGGTTTTGTTTTTTGATGAACCCTCAATCTACTATGAAATAAGCCATATAGAATGCCATTATGTAACTTATTCTTTTTTCAAAGGACTACACATGAACCATTTTCTTCATATGAAGTCAAAATTGGAAGACGTGAAATACAAAGGAAAATAATTTCAAAAATTTTGGCATGCGAGTTCAGGATATACTTTATAAAAAAATTAGATTTTTACTTATGAAAGTCTTAACTTTAAAATCGTTAAAAAACCTCCTCGCCAATGAGACTGAATTAATTTTTTATTCGAAGAGAATTGAAAATATATACAATACATGTATTTCGAGGTATTTATTGATCTGAATACCCTGAAGACTTCTGGTGAATTGAAGAAAGATGACTTCTCAAATAGTTTTGACAACTCGTAAATTGAAAGTGTGAATGATCAAGAGTTATTGATTATTAAAAAATATATTCATGTGTGATGTTAATAAATAGTTATGGTTGTAAAAATCAATTTTAATCATACTGTTTGTTAAATGAAAATAAAGATCTTAAATATCATTACGTTGCTTTTAAATTTTACCTTCATTCACATTTAATGGAAATAAGCATTTGTGTATATTTCGATTCATACTACGGCTATTTATGATTTAAATACTACCCGATAATTTTGGCAAATAGATATTCTTCACTAATTTATAGAATGCTGATGAATATGAAAAAATCATGATCATTTTTATCTTTACACCATGTAAATTATGTTTTCTTTCAAATTAATCTGATTGTAGTCACATAACAATAATATCTAATGGCATTCTATATAAGCACATAATGAATTATCTATGAGATATTGATTTATAATCTTCTTAAATAATAAATATGTAATTTGTTTATTTTAGGGAAAAACAAAGCGAGATCTTCCAAGAAAAAGTCGTCAGCAAATAAACAAGACTTACTGAACTACGATGATTCTTTGATAAATAAACTACAAAAATGTTCTCGCTTATCAGTTAAGATGTTTCCCGCGAGTAAAATATGCGGCGAAATGAAAAGAGTGGATAATGGTGACATTCCTAATGATAGTATTGAAAGTTCTGATTTTACCAATAAAACATTGTCGTCAACGATTGAAAATTTAAATAGTGGTAGCAATTACATGACTGAGAATGGTTTAAATAAGTCTTCATTAGAAGATAAAATTAATGATGTGGATAACAGGGTAACTAATTTGATCTTGGAAAATGACGAAGAAATGGATTGTCATCTATATGAAAACGAAGAATATCTGCAAGAATGGCTTTTAAAAAATCGAGAACTTGAAGTATCGCTTTCTACGGGATTTCCTCACGATGGAAAATATGAATCAATTTCCAATATCCTCAATAGTAATAATGATAGTAAGGGCGATATGTTACATCGTAAAAGTTCAAAATACACATCAACGGCAACGAGTCGCAATACGGACGTTTCAAAAAAACAGAATTTTCATTCCTACATGCCTAATGATAACGTTTTGAAGACAGTCGATAAGAATTTTAAAAGAATTATAAAATCAGCCGGCGTCGAAGAAATGGCTGCTTTTTTAGAGCCTTCTGATTTAGATCAATTTCTTGCCGGTAAGGAAGTTAGTTCTTCAGGAATTTCGAGGAAAGCGATTGAACAAGCGATGATGGGAAAATATAATCCTAATCGAAGATATTCAAATCAAGCTATGTGGGCAGCTTTAATGGATGTCAAAAAAGGCGGTAGCATCTATAGGTACGTTCAAATTTAATATCAATTAAAATTGCATATAAGATTTGTGTTTTTATTTAAATTTTAATAAATACATATTTATTTCATTTCAGAGCTGCTCAAACACATAAAGTACCCCGTAAAAGTCTTCGAAATTGGATGAAAAGATGGCACATAAAGTCATCATTTCCGATGCCCCAGCAATTAAAACAATTTGTCGAAAATAATCGGAAACACAAATTGGAATTGAGAAGAGAATTTACGAATACCTTGTTATCTTTAGGAAATAGAATAAATATGTCCGATGATGATACAGGATCTCCCCTAAAAACTGACAATAATTATACCGAACTGAATGAAGATATTTACGGGAGCGGTAGCGTTGAAGTTACCGATCATGACGACGACGACGAAGATGTCGACAATGAACCAAAGAACTTAAAGATCAATAAGAAAAGCACACATTTGCTTAAAGATCAGTCCGATTACCTGGACTGTAATCAAATCGTAGATATGTCCGGGAATATATTGTACGACGACGATATAATAAACGTTATGGCAAATAAACATAACGGCTTGCTGAATAACGCCGACGTGTGCAAAGACGAGGAAGTTAATACGGGATCCAAAAATGTCAAGAAACAGGTTCTCTTTTCAAACGTTGAGCAATTGGCGGGCTTGGACGAGCAAGACATTGATTTTAAAAATGATAACGTTTGACATCAGTCTTTGGGCGAAATTCCAGGAATATCAAAAAATATGTTCCCTTTATATTTATATAATTGATTCCAAAGAATAATGATCGTAAAATATGAGTGGAGATTACTATTTGTAAAATCGTACGAAACGCTATTTTATAAATTTTCGGCAGATGTATTTACATCCTGTGTCTAACGCAAAATATATGTATCAATATCTGCAGTAATATTATTTATAATGAATATTGCTTTGATTGTTCTAATATTAAAGAGAAAGCCTCATTCCCATATAAATATGAATTTTTTCGGGAAAGTATTTCATATTAATTTTGTTTATCGACGTATGCAAGAGTCAAAGTAGATCAGAACGGTAATCTTCTATGTATATATATATATATATATATTTATATACATATATAGGTATTTTAAAGTTATGATGTCAATTTTTGTCAATTTATTTTATATTGTTGTAAAATGTATGATAGGACAATATTAATTTATTTGTTCTGAAAAAGTATAGAATTTCCTATAATTTTTTTTTGTCCAAGATGAATTATGTACTTATATTGTATTTTGATAAATATATATTTTCTAATGAAAATAATTTATAATATTAGATGCTCGCAAATCGATTTTTATCTCACGATTTGGCTCTCTCGATACCCGTTAAATTAAGCCACTGAATGCAACTGCTAATGTTTGGATGAGACATTGTGTATTTATTTTGATTTTCTATGGTTTGTCATAAATGAACTGAACGGTATTGATCGGTGACAAGTTGTACGTACGTATAAAATTGCAGTTTACGTAATTTTAACATTAAGAATCCATTTTATTTTGATATGCCATTTTTTAAGACTGAGTACTTAATTTTTTAATTTGAACTTCAATAAACGTACTGATTCGGGCCAAATTTTATTCTACGAATACATACATGCTAATTAGAGTTTTATGTTTTTCCTTAGGTTTATATTATTTAAACTAAAAAATGCCAAAGATCTCCTTGTATGCAAATTTGAATGGATTGTCGAAATGTTTTGGTAGCATTTCATTTTGAAATAATTTTGTGTACATTAGTACATTCTGTTATTAAAAATGTATATTTAATTTAATCTATTTTTAACCCTTTTGCAGTGCATCATAATTATCCAAATTATTCTAAAAATATGCATTATCTCTGAATAATAAGGATTAAAACTCAAATATAATTGCAAATGTTTAAAATACAGAATTATTTCTCAAGTAAACACTGAATGCAATGACATCTAATATAATTTATAATTTAAAAGAAAAACGCAAATTTAATATGCACATCTAGTAACAGTCGAGATAAAAGTTGAAATAAATAATTACAAATTATTAGGGAAACCCATAAGTAATCAATTATTTCGAATTAAAACGGAAAAAAAATGTTTATGATTTCCATTATTATTTACAACTCTGCCATCTTTCAGGCAAAATTTCAATCTTCAAAAATATTTATTTAGGTGAATTTCAACTTCATTTACATTTCAAAATGTCTTATTTTCAATGGAGTGCCTAGAACTTTGAATAAATAATAATTAGACGGTGCAATATCTGGCGAATATGGCGGATAAGTTAGCAGTTCCCAATTGTGTTCCCTAATTTTTTCCTGGGTTACTTTAGCTGCATGGGGTCTGGCATTATCATGATGCAATATCACGCCTTTTCAGTTGACAAAATTTGTATGTTTTTCTAATAACTTTGCATTTACTCTGTCTAATTGTGAGCAATAAATTTGTGCATTGATAGTTTCTCCTAGTTCTAGAAACTCAAAGTGTATTATCCCACCACAATCCCACCATATGCTCAAGAGGAATTTTTATAGTCAAAGAAAGTTTAGGAATTGATACAGCTGGTTGATTAGTTGAAAGCCACTGCTTAGTTCTTTTAACATTGTCTTATAATATCCATTTTTCATCACACGTTATAATCCGATGTAGAAATTGCTCGTTAAGGTGTCTAGTTATAAACGATGTGCAGCAACTTCGTCGTTGATCCCTGTTTGTGTCGGACAATTGATGAGGAATCCAAAGGCGATTCTATTGATCAAATAGCCCCGAGTCTTGACGTTATATTTAATCTGAATCCACTAGCAATTTCACCAGCTCGGTATCGAATTCAGTAGGTCTCCCACTTCGGTGGTCATCAAATAGGATAAAATTGCCACTTGCGACTAAGAATTTTGCCGTTAACACCACAAATTTTCTTAGATGTCTGTGTTGCGTTACAACCCATTTTAAAGTGGAAGAGCATAAGATGACGAATATGTTCTTCTGATGGCTGTATGTCTGACGTGTGACTGTGTAGATAACGAGTTTACTTTTATCTGTTGGTGAATAAATGATGTTTAGAGTCTACTCAATAAGATACAACCAAATGCACAACCTTTCTTGTCGACGCGTCAGCGATAACTGACATGTAACGACACACTCTCAAAATAATTGATTACTTATGGGTCCCCCTAATATTGTCCGAAACCATCATGCAGTTATTTATATTATTTATAACTAACTAATCCAAGCATGAATTAAATATTGCCAAGTTATCAGAATTCACTGTTAAAGGGTTAATTGCATAACTCTTATATTTTAGGGACATCCTGCATTTCAGAGGTTCAATATTTAAAGTATACCATGAACATGCTAAGTTACATTAGACGATAAATCAATGTTACACGCCCATTGTAGTATTTATATCGAAAGATTGATTTATAAAAAAATAGAAATCACTTAGCTGCCTTTTAAGTTTTTCTTACGATTATAACGCGAGGTGCGACGAGAAATCATCCTTTTAAAATTTATTTCGGATGCTAGAACCGTCGTAATATGCTTTAGGAATACTGAATATAATTGTATAAACATAATCTAGTTGAAACCCGAGAGCGTCTTATTTTTAAATTATTTATCGCAAGTAATGCTTATAATAATCCCTGGCGTGCATTAAGTGAATGTAAAGCAGGGTATGTCTGTATATAATAATGGTTTTTCCCAAAGCACGTATTCCATGTATGTTTACCGAATACATTAGTTTTTCTAGTCTGTATAGAGCCAAAAAGAAAATAGTCATCAATTATATTGATTAACCAAAGACTGCCACAGAATATTGCTGTCGCAAAAAGATTCCTAGTCGATATCAAAAGTGAATTTTTTGATAAAATTATTTTTTATTTTCTAAAGTATTTATAATATATACAGTTTATTTTTTAAATATTATATGAATAACATGTATTGCCAAAATGACATTTACTTACGTGAAATTAAATATTTATTGCATTGTTTAATCGAAACCTTAAATTATTTCAACGCGAGTACTTATTATAATTTTATAAGTTAGTCTTTGAGGGTTTGTTTTGAGTTTGACAGTGATGCTGTTTAACAGAAATTAACGTCATTAAACATATATGTGTTCATTATGCATTTCATACATTTTTTGTATGCTTTTATTTTAATATTTGGAAAGAAATATATGTTAAATAGACTGACGTCACTCATAAAATAATTACTTGGATGTTTAGCAATAGCGAGTGCTATGAAAAACAATATCTTGTATGTTTTGTGTGTGTAAAACATAACTACAGATATATTTATATAGACAAGACTGTCCATTGATGTATTTGAATGAACTTCAACCAAATAATTGTAGAATTAAAAATATTTTATTTATTCCTATAGATTATAATATATACACATACATATATATTGTAAATATAGATTGATTTTTATGTGTGATTTTTTTTAAATAAAGAAAAGATGAAAAACGTATTGTTTGATTATATGCATAGATTTTATTTTATATTAAACGTTCACGACTGCCGATTATGCAATCATCATCATCATCAGCTTGATAGGGTCTAAATGTTTTAAGCTTATTCTTCACCATCTAATCGCCAGTTGTTTCCTTGCTTCAATAATGATCTTCGTACATCTCTTACCTACAAGTTGTACATTTTATGAATAGTTTACAACTTTTGAAATGAGATGCGGTTTTAATTTTATAATTTAAAATTACACAACTCAGCCTGTTTTTAGAATCTATCCAGTCGCTTCATTCTTACTTCCATTATTTTCCCTGTTTAATTAATTTTTGCTCATAATCATAATCGAAATTGCATCATATCATGGAATATGTACTAACACGTTGGGGTCGATAATCATGGCATTCATGAAGCTAATTTAAAAGCAATGAATAAATACATCTATTTTTAATTTTTATCTATTTCAGATTTTGCTATTTCAAATGTTACATGTGAATATGATACGTCTTCATCCCCTCCGCCATTGAATGATATCACACCATCGATTGTCACAAACGAAGATCACAACTACAATGCTCACAATTTAATTATTGTTGATCAGTGTGAGCCTCCTGCATTTATAATAAAACAGGTATTTTTAAATTAATTAATGATTTTATTAAAAGGAGACTAACTAGGATCTATTGAAACTTATTCCTATAATTTCGATTATAGGAATTACCACGAACAATACTCTCCCAAACCAATGCGCATTTGAATCAACAATTGCTTGAGATGAGCCGAAAGCTATTAGCCGCTGGGAACAGTGGTCAAATAACGACAGCACTCCCGCAAACGCCCGTCACTCTACCTATAAGATCCCTGCAACAAAATCATTACAGTTACGCCGGCGACTTCGGCAATACAAAACGAATACGGCGGAGTGAAGACCTCCTAAAGAAAGCCGCCGATTGCGTTAGTCGTGGACAAACTTTCCAGACTGTCTCGGACCAATTCAACATACCCATATCCACCATCAGGTAAAATCACATAGAATATTCAATCGAATGAAAATTTTAAAGAATTTATTATACATTGATTATGAATGCTTTCAGGTTTTTCATGGCACGCAAAGGAATTTTACCGCGGCGGAAAAGAGGACGCAGCTCAATAGGTCAGTTCGGTCCTGAAAATTCTACATTATCTCAACAGATTCAACAACAGCAACAACAGCAGCAACAGCAACAGCAAACACAACAGACACAGTCTCAGCAATCAGGCGCACAACCCCCGAGCCCGACACAACCCCCCTATCATATGGCCCACTTTAAACTACCGGACTTGGATCTCGGCAGAGTTTCTTAATTTCAATAACGTTCTAAAATGAGCATAATCGAACTGATGAACTATATACATAACAAAAAAATTAGGACTTTGTCATTATACATATATGTATATGTTTATGTAAATGCTAATTGTAACTCATTTATTGAACCAAATGCACCTTTTAAGGCTTAATGTAAAGTACCTATATGTATCTTTTAATATTAGTAACAATTAGCAATGTTTACCAGAACTGAAATTCTTTAGAAAATTTAAATGACTCACGTTGATGAGCATAGGTGCAGATAGACATAAGACATGATGCTAAGCAAGTATTTCTAATTTGCTATCTTACGCCAATGGCTAATGGAACATTATTTAAATTTCTATGAATAAATATTGATGTGAAGATGTGTTAATATCTTAGAATAGCTAATGCACAAGAAGAGGCTAACTGTGAGGAAACATGCAATTTCGTTAGAATTGTTTTTATTTTCTCTACGTTTTTCTCGGTGTTAATTGAGAGGAGTTTAATTTTTCTTTTGTGCGCTAATATTTAAAATTGTAGTTATGAACAGGAAATTGAAAAAAAATATTGATTGTATTTAAAATTTTATTTTTCAGTAGAAAAGCTGTAAAATGTTTTATGAAGATTGCTCTTTTGAATGCTAGAAGATTTGGTAACATGTGGTTAAAATTTTATATATTCGACAAACTTTTTCATATTTAACGTGTAAAATATGACGAAGCAAATTGATTTTTATTTTTGAATCATGTGAACTTTTTGAAATGTGTAATAATTTATAGTTCAACTGTACGTTGAAATTTTATTTTTGGTTTCGAATATGGATGTTTTAGTTGAGCTTTATTTTCTAAATGTCATTTTTTATTTGAAACTATCTCTATGTAAATACTATGTCCATCGATGGACTATCAATATGTGAAAGTGCATTTAAGACTCTCGTCTAATATCGTAGCTTTAAAAAACCAATAAAGTTTTAGCAGTGTCATAGTGGGTGATTACAATAAATTGAGTAGTTTCTATCTAGTCGGAGAATCAACACCCCCAGTCGGAGAATCTAAATTATGTGACTTAATATTTCTAGAGCTTTCTGTGGATATATATGTTTTATATAATAATAATATTCCATAGCACTTATTCATGACGAGACAATTATATGTTCATGCAAGTGCAAAAAAAAACACAAATTGTTAGTATTAGTCATATGTATATTTTAGATATGACGGATATTCTAAATATGTAGAAATTTGCCGTGATGCTTGATTTTGCATGCGTCTGAAATAATTAGCATATTAGTCTAGATTAGGTTGCTGTTTGTTAAATTAGCTTACAGGATTATTTATAATCTGATTTTTTTTTCTTATTTGATTATTTTTTGGAGCATTTTATTATAAATAACAGTGTGCAGATTTGACAATCATTGTATTGATTGGTATAATAATGAAAACATTTGGCTCTTGAATAGTACATTTCCGTTGTTAGAAATAAATAAGCATATTTAATCCACTTATATTGTACTCATACCGCATTATGATTAATTATCATTTTTTTTATGCAAATAATTGTAAAGATTTTACAACAAATGGAGTTCAATTATTATTTGATTGTATTTAAATGTTCTTTGTATTGCCGGTTGTCTTTGCATAAAAAGCGACTATTTACATCTTTACGGAATATATTTAACTTATTAATGCCAGACTGTTTTCCTGTTGGAAACTTTCGCATGGGGAATTTACCCATTATGTTATTTTAAATAGTTTATCATAAAAAACATGCCATGTAAAACTATGTGTGGCTATTGATCAAATGTGCAATTTCAGTAGGTTTTTGTTTAAAATGAATATGTTAACAGTAATTTTATATTGGTTTTTTTAAGTTTTTATGACTTTGAATGTAGGTTAGATTAGAAATAACGAGTTGGGTTATGTTGTGTTCACTAAATAAGGCAAGTGTCATAGCATACATTTTGTGCTGTTTTACAATTACTAAACTAGTATATATATATATATATTATATATTTTTTTAATTTGTGATATTATTTATAATATTCGTAAGTTTGTTCTTTTGATTAACTTTTAAAGCGTTTACATTTTTCAGTATTATTAAATGTCAACAATGAATGATGTTTTAGAAAAAAGATGTATAAGTTACGTTGAATCAATTTTATCATATCGCTGTTACCAATTTTTTTTTAAAGTGACAAGATATAGTTTTTCGTTTTATTGAATGTTATGAATATTTTTTAACAGTATTATTTTACAGTACTTATTTTTCTTTGTATATTAAATCTATCAATTGTTCCGAATACAAGTGACAATCATTCTATTGAAACTTAGAAAGACAATTCAATCAGTATTCATTGTAAACTCGTTTGAGAACAACATTTCTATTTCGTTTTAAAATGAGATGAAACTAAAAACAAATATATTTTTAAAACAGTATTATTAAATGCTTATGCAAATCTTCGCAAGTTTAATTATATTTTGTAATGATTTTGATTTGTTTTAAGGTTTTGTTTTTTTTTGTGTTGGTTACAATAATATCTAATAAATGTATATATATATACACACATATATACATGTTTGTAGCGCCTTCAGTCGAACCTCCTAAACATAAACTTGATGTAATAGGCTTTTAGTGTGTTCAAAGTACATATATACATATAAAGTAGATCAGTGTCATATTTTCTGTAGCTCTAGTTATTACAAACTATCTTGAATATACTAACATATATTAACTAACATAGACGTAGGTTTATATACATGATGTATATGTAATATACATAGTATTTTGCCATATTTTTGTATAGATGATGATACCAAAGACACCAGATATTTTGTAGTCACTTTTAGAAAAAGAATCTTTTGTAATGAAATACATTTGTTACACCGACTTGATATTGTGTACGTATGTTGTGTAAAAGTTGTCTTTTATTGTGTACAATTAAACAAGTCCTATTTATTTTGTGTCATAAGGTGTGTTTTATTTACTTTCTCATATTTAACCCTTTACACTCCGTTGTCCCCTCTCAGGGGACATCATAATTCTAGCATATCACTCAGATGTCCCCTCTCATGGGACATTAAAGTTTATCAGTGACTACGAAGAATCCCTTATACTACAGGACACAAGTACATTCATAAGGAATTAAATTAACCCTATGTCCTACTTAATACTGGGGATGCTCCCAGTTCAATATTAGGGGATCTCAACCTTCCAATGCGCCTAGCGTCTCTCAAGTACTTAATCCACTACTAGCCGTAAGTACAAAATGTAGTGCATATGATCAATATTGATAAATATATATCATCATCATCATCATCATATTGTAGTCATAATTATTATATTTATAACAAATTGCTATGGTGTAGGAATGAACCCTAGCTGAGGAAAATAGGGATTGGAATCTTTGTACTCCAGAAAGCCCTTTTCAGTAAAATTAAACCTCCCTATTGAGTCGATACATTCATTCAGGAGATTTACTGAGTAAACGTTCTAAATGAAACTCGGAGGTTATACTACCTTCAATATTGAGTAAATGAGATGAATGTATGATACAGACGAAATGGATGTAATTAATGTCCCACGAGAGGGGACATCTGAGTGATATGCCAGAATTACGATGTCCCCTGAGAGGGGACAACGGAGTACGAATGGTTTATTATGTGTGTGAATCAATCATCTTTAAATAAGAAAAAATATAAACAATGAGGGAAATCAGCCTTAGATAATAAATCCTTTATAATCAATGGAGGAAATATTGTTGGAAATAGAAAAACAGTTTTTGAAACACATTTTATACTTTCATGTAATTAGCAATATCATCTCATATATTACAGATATACAATAATTTAAAAATTATTAACTATTTAAATAAATAAATTAAAACACAACAAGGATTCTATATATTGTAATTCATCAACTTATACAGAATAACAATATATCTGAGAAAAAATATACTTTCTTATTAATTTAGACAAATCTTATTTCAGACCATTGCTTATATACATACATATGTACATAAATAATGGTAACTCACTTTAAATATATATATATATATATTTGTTATCATAATAGGATTCAAGTTAAGTATTTAAATCATATTTTTATGAATTCGATATAGGAATCATACGCTGTGAAAGTAGATTGAAATGACTCCGAGTGAGGATTTAGTTTTCCGACTTGTCGAGTTGGAAAATTGAATCGATACCCAGCTATATAAAAAGAAGGAAAGATGAAGAACTTGGACGGAAGCAATCTGATCTATTTAAATGAACTGTTTTGGTAATTAACTATGTTCGATCGATTCGAAAGAACGTTCTAATCATTTGACCATATTCACAATATCATACAATATTTGCATTCATCACTTTCTTCAATATAATTTAAAAACAACGTTATATTTTAGTAAACGCTGCTATCGTATTTTAGACACTTCACATGTAATATTAGAAATCTGTCACATCATAACATCGGGGGTTTTTCTAATGTGCATATCGTAATATATAATGTAATGAGCGTGTTTTATCTAAAATTGTACCGAATCGCAATTTAAGCACAGGACAAATATTTTAAATTACTTAAAAAAAATATATATATTTAAGCTATTTAAAATTGTGACAAAGATTATTTTGTTATAAAAGAATACTCAAGAATTACTAGGTCTCATTCTATGAAAATATTTTTTTTTATGAACATTGCATACCTGGTAATAAAAGAGCGTTCTTTACAAATAAGTACTCTGACCGTGAAATTTATCAACCTATTTGTGACATTCGTGTTAAATTGATAGATTGAGAGGCGTTAAAATAAATCGGTTCAAGACAAAGTAAAAACTCATAAATAAAATCGCTTGAGATATTAATTGCATTTATAAAACGCAAAAACAATGAGCACTCGCCAAAATTCTAAATATAAAGGGAAATGATTTTCTATGACATCTCAAGGAAGCAGTTTCTATCGAAGTGTTTGATTTATGATAATTACGAATTGATCGTTTATAAATAATTTTTAAAGATTGCCTACGATCGTATGAAATATTATAATAGAATAGTTAAATTATCTCTTATTATTATTCCTTTAGATGTCAGAATCATTTCAAAACAGCAATTTTTTTTTATAAATCCTTAAAGGTATTCCTTACTGGTTAGAATTATTTTCCTTGCCCTCAAATTTTTTTCTAATATTGGAAGAACTATTCACGCAAATTTCTATTATACATCTAACAAGATTTTTAATTGTAATAAAATGTAAATAAATAAAAAAAATCTCACATAGGTCCATTTTTATAAAATAATATCAAAGTTATTTTAATTTAAAACCATGGTAGATATATAATAGATAAATGGTAAGATTATTGTAATATATATGCATTTTATCATGGGTTAAAATTCAAATAAATGAGCATCATTCATATCAAAATAAATGTTATGCGATCGATTAAGCTTGCGATGATTGAATAAAATGAAATTTGAAATTATATTACATCCTGATAACAGAAAGATGGACAATTTTTGAGCTAAAGAAATTAATAAGCACACTCACGATCGAAAACCGGTCACTAAAATTACTATTTAAATACAGATCGAGATGAAATTACATTCTTCCGGCAAAAGAAAAAAACTTAGCAAATCTTAAAATTACGAAGGAAATAATTTTCAGCTATTAAACCTAGATCTAAATGGTCGTTACAATAAATAAATGCAAATAACCAGCAAGGTATACCTTCCTCTTAAAACATAGAAAATCACATAATTATAAAATATAGCATAAATCGCACATAAACTTGTTTCTCTATGGACTATTTAATATTTATACATAAAATAAATAAATAAATAATTATATAAAATAAGTAACAATAAAAAAAAATTCACAAAAGAAATTTCATCCATCCATTTACGATCTATATGACATTTGACTATTAAAAAATATCATTATTTCATAATGATTAATTACCACCACTATCAAATCCTATGACTGAAGAAATATAAAACAATCACAAACATCCACGATGACAATTGATCATGCTTTCCGATATAAAATATTCGCTTAAGAAAACTTGCAATATCACACAGTGGTAACTTTTTATTATTGCCAAATAGAAGAAATAGTATGTGTGAGTTTTCTAATTAATATCTTCCATAGTTCTAAAAAATGCTTGTAAATTTTCTATGCATGATAAATCGAAGCACGCTGATAAAAAATAAACAATTAAATTAATGTAATAATTTATTAGATTAAATTTTGATCGGATCAACTACATGAATAGTTATAACCCACTCATATATATGCATATATAACTGTAAATTGTACCTCGCTCATTTCAGTTTTAGCTTAAAACCATCAATATTTTTTTAACGTATTTTATAATTTCAAATATTTAAACTTTTTAATAAATTTCGATTTTTAGAAAAAATATGTTAAAATCTGCTCAATTTGAACTCAAATATTATCAAATATTTACTAGATTTTACGTATTTGATAACATACAAAAATCACTCAATTGAATAATTAAACGCAAGAGCCGATAGCATTGTATAGTTTACCGTTATCAAAATAATATATTCCAAATCAAACACTTATTTTAATGTTTTAATTGTAGCAGATGTGAATATATAACATATGTATTGAGAATAATCGAAATGATTCTCGATTACTTAAAAAAATTGATATAAATAAAGCAATTGAATTAATAAGGGCACCAGAAAACAGTGTTGTAGGTATTTACATTTTTTTTTTTAATATCTTTCAAGCATTCTGAAGCGAATGGAAATTTAACCAAGCACTAACGACACATAGGAAATGAAATACAAGAAATGTACCTGACGATTATTGGGAGCAAGTTTGGAGGTCTCGCATTAGGGTACATAGCATTAAGGGGCGTTTCTACCTTGGTTAGAAAAAAAAAAAATTCTCTTCATGTTTTAGAAAAAGCCAACGTTTAAGAATACGTTCAATAAATTTCAATTTGATACAAATAAAATTCGCAAAGTTATAGGACGACAAAAAGAAGCTGGAGCAGGTATGAAATTCAGAGCGCTTGCTTGGATTGGCACGACGCAACAGATACGGGCTAGGATCGCGTCCTTTTTAACAGAATTTTAAGAATTTGTATATGGAAGCCCTGGAAAAATTAAAGTCGATGGTATTATCGAAATATTTACACGATCCAAGGAGCTTTACGGTGTAAAATATGCCAACTACATAGGCGACGGGGATACAAAAACCTTCAAATCACATGGTTTTAAACGCGAACAACTACTTGCAACTGAGTTTCAGAAACTCTTACAAAGTATGTCTTATATATTCAGATCAATCGTCAGACGATCTGCTGCAACGCTGTTTAGGCGAACATATGCAAAATAATAACGAAAGTTTCAACGCTGCCCTCTGGCATTCGGCTCTAAAATATATTTTTTAAAAACTATCGAATTGGCAACTTTTATTGCCGTATGTATTTTTAACGAAGGTATTAGGTGTAACTATTGAACTTTTCATTTTATTCGCACATAAACTTCGGTGCAATTTTAAACATGTTTTTCTCGAAACTACATTTTTCAAGCTAAAGAAACTAATTTGCCACTCCTTTATATTTTTCAGAGCTCATGGCAAATTATCAATCATGAAAATTACATGACTATGTAAATATTTAACTTTGAAACCTAATAGCATTTAAGAACGAGAAATTAAAAATTGAACACATATCCAATCACTTTTTCTGGTACTCCTAACAATTAAACTCAACATTATAAACAATGTTATCACATTATATATTTAGTAACATACAATTTAATCCCAAAATGCTAGAAAACTCAGTTATTTTAAAAACTCTGAAACGCAGAAAAATGCTTTGCTCTATGTACACAATAGATCTTTGGACACCCAATTGAATTGACTGAAAATAACATCAGTTAGTCAAATTTCATTCAATCGAGTCTATATATTTATTTATCATATATATATATATATATAATTTCTTTTAAATTTGGTGTGCACATGTATAATGTGGGTATATACATATACACATCTATACTCTGCATGCATACATTGACATTTGTTGATTTATTTGAATAACAAGATTCGTTATAGTAATTTTCTATGTCTTCAACAGACTATGACGTAGTGTTGTGATGATGGTATGGTAGTGCAAGATGTGAAGACTTAATATAATCGACAAGTGGACGAAGCTGATGTGGGGGGACGCTAGGATGGGGCACTTCCACATGCCAACTCATAAAATAGCACGTAAGCCTCATTTGACACAACGTTCTTTGGTGAAATGGCCGAAACCCTGAAACAAATAAAAGAATATATAGACACCACATTTATAAAGCTTAGCAACTCTACACATTTATTTAAATCAGAGTAATAAATAGCCAGGGACAATAGTAAAATTCTTTTTCTTTTTAAACATAATAAATTAAGAAAATGTATTCAATTCCTTTTTCAATCTTTTTTGTTTAAATATTAGTACAGCAACTAATAAGTGAATGAGTAAATTTACCAACTTTTAAAATTGATATACAGTGGAACCTCAGGTTACAAATTTTTCTTGTTAAGAGTTTTCGCATTAAGAGTTTATCGGGTTTTTGGGTTTATGAGTCGCACGAGCATGCATGAACGAGTTTCGTTGGTTCGTTAACTTGGTCCTAAACCGATGAAAAATCATCTGACATTTACTTTTTGTCCGAATGCGAGCGGCGACAAGAAGATAAAGCCTCTTCTTGTTTACTCTTCGGAGAACCCGCGAGCATTCAAGAGGTGCAAAGTGCGAAAGAACAGGCTGCTTGTTATGTGGAGGTCAAACAGTAGGGCATGGAGTGATGAAGAGCTGTTTATCAAATAGATAGACTCTACTGCTGGTCTTGAGATAAAAAAAATACCTGCTGAATAATAATCTTTCTCTGAAAGCCATGTTAATTATGGATAATGTTCCACAACGGGAGAGTTCAGGATAATATTTTGGAAGAGTTCAATTTTCTAAAAATTGTCTTCATTTCACCCAACACAACTCCTATCCTGCAACCCATGGATCAGCAAGTTATTTCTAACTTCACGAAATTGTATACAAAGGGGCTTTACAAACTCTGCTTCGACATCACCGAGAGCACACAGCTTTAGAAAACCCACTCTGATATCGCAGGGTGTCTCAAGAAGATCACTAAACTTTGTGTGGAGAAAGCTGCTCGTTGCAGAACATAGCGAGGACCTCAGCGTCAACGAGTTGAAGGAGTTGCATGAACAACAAACCGCCAACTAAAGGAGACTCTCGGAAGCGGAGGGAGAGGAGAAGTAGAAAAAGAAACTGTCGACAGCAGAGATTAGAGCTCATACTTCAATGTGGTTAAAGTTACAAATATTTGTGGAAGAAAATCATCCAGATAAAGCAGCAGCTATTAGGACTATTCATTTATTTAATGATGTTGCTATGGCTCATTTCAAAAACAATTATCGATTGGAAAATTCTTTAAGAGAAAAGTTAAAGATAGTGAAGAAAGTGAGCCAAAATCATCTAAAAAAATGAAACTCAGTGATTGCGAGAGTGAATCTGTTAACAGTTCTCCAGAAGATACAAGTGATCGAAAGAGACAGCAACAGCAACTAATCCAGAACGAATTAAACTTGTAACCCGAGGTTCCATTGTACTTTTAAAGAATAATCGCAAAAAAGAACATCAGAACGTTAATTCTTAAATTTTAAATTATTGAATTAAAATTACCTTGAATCATTATATTCATGCCATTCTCCATTGTACGGATGTTTACAATATGCTGTATAATGGCCTGAATGTGTTGTACCTGCATAAAGAATTACAAATTTATTAATGATTTGATTGGAAAAAAAGATATACTGCAATTAGGTTAATTAAAGTAATTTTTAAAAACTAACCTGAGTGATTACTAACTGCGTATAAATTATACATAGCACTTCGAGCACTTGGAGAAGTTGCTGCAGCGTATGGCGTCATATCAAGCCCCGTTAAAGGGAATTCAACTGTCACATTAAGCTTGCAGCGGTAACGTTCTGTTGGTGAAAATCTCTTTAAATGCAGTACCAACACCTTCGGAAACTTTTGAACGGTGAACCATTTCAGGCACTTGCGTCGCACTTGGCACTTTGAACAAGTCTACAAAAACATTGTATTTTAGCATCAAAATTGATTATTTTTATCTCACAATTTTAATATGAACAAAAATGTTTACATACAGGCTTTTCATCTCCATCTAATTCCTCTTCTCTGGTAAAATGTGATAGGCACTGCGTCAGTTTTAACTGACCTGTTCGACTAGGTATTGGTAAACTGTGAAAATTATTAAAAAATATATACTTCCCATTTATTTAAAATTACTATTGTTAATTAATGTAGATGAATCAATACCTAAGATCCCAAAAAGGATCAAATGTAACGCTAGTATGAGAGCAGTGCGTACATCGTAAAGATGATTTTAGTTGTCCAACAAAAATATCACCCACTCGACTATCTTCCGATCTTAAATATCTTTGCCACGCTTCTTCAGCTTTCTGGGCATCACTGAAACAGATTTTATATGTGTTACTCGGTGAAAATGTTATTAAAATTAAAAGTTGAATAAAGAACACCCTAGAATTGGTTGTTTCTTTGATAAGTTTCAAGAACAGTCGGCCCTTTTATAGCAACCACTTCTATATGTTTTCCTATAGCGTTTGCGGCGGTCTTTTCGTATAACGTAAATTTAAAAAAAAATCATAAATAAATTATGTATATGTATTTTAAATATATCCATATTTTATATTTGTACAAGCGTTTTATTCTATAACGTGATTCCTTTCTCTACGCTCGCTATATTCCTTACACTTTATTGCCTTCATAGTAATTCTTAGTGATTAAAAATGTTTAGTGTCTGTATATCAAAAATAGTTAACTAAATGCATTGATAAATCATTTTCCTATTGATGTAGAATTTGAAACTTGAAAAGCTATTTCAATGTAATAATTAGATATATAGCATAGCTTGTGTAATTAAACTAATTTTTTTTATAAACCCATGTTGAAAGTATTACAAAATTAGTGTTTATAAACATTTAAATTACCTTAAACTTTCTTCTATTTCAGTTAGAATTGGTTTTGGTTTTATTGTAACTCTGTTAACATCTTCATGAAGGCCTTCAAGTAAATATCTTAAAAATTCCTGAAAGTATACACGGAAAAAAAGTTCAATTTTCATATTAACATATAGCAAAATTGTATTTTATCTGCACTATTCTCTAGAGAATATATCTAATTAGATTAATGAGGAAAATTCTTCATATTACAAATGAAAAAGTAATTATTTTATGGGTAGGGTAATTATGCTATAACACTTAATTTCATATTAATTAACTTACAAATTAATATCAAACCATAAGACATCAACATATTATCAATTAGTTAGTATTTATTTTATAATTTGTGCCAATTTCGAAAATTAATTATGTGGAAAAATAGGTCTATTACAAAGTTCAATAATACAAAAAATTAAAAGATAAATATTACCTGTGCATCTTGTTGACTGTAACCCATAAAACGGGGCGCAAATCTTTGTATCTGAGTTTTTAATGCTGTAGTATTTACAACAGAATCTTTTTCATCGGCTTTCCAAAGCTCCGTAATAACTGTAGAGAATGCTGCGAATACAATAAAAATTAACAAACGTATAATTTGTGCAGAAATATCATAAAAATAAGTGAACGACCATTTGAAAATATACCTTTAATAAGAGCACCCTTCATACAACTAAGTGTGGTATTAATATTTGGAGAGAAGGAATCTGAACTCGCACAATATTCGAGCAAAGGCCGTGTATTTGACAAACATTGTATAACACTATTCATAAAACATGTATTGCCAATATTTTTAAGACCGTTTAAACCTGTCGATAAAAATTATTAAACACAATTTATTATGAATTATATATATATTATGTGTATTTATAAATTTTACTTAATACTATATGCTCACCACTATTTTTACTAAATTGATCACCGCTACCCGGTTGAGGTGATTTAGAATCTATTGACCTTCGTCTACTCGTTGTAAGAGAGCCACATGATGAATTACTATTGAAGTTGTTGGAGATCGAGTTTGTTGAGGAAGATAAAGCATTTATGGGGGATGTACTCTTAATATTTATCGATGAATCCTGAATCCAATGGAATAACCGAAAACAATAAAAAAAAACAAATGTAAAATGCTATACATACAAATAGATCTAGACTTTAATTTAAAATTTAGGACGTTAAACTCATTGCCTGATAAAAATAATCAAATATTTTTCTAGTTACAGTAACGTTAATATTATTAATATTTAAAAATGCTGATATTTTAAGAATAAGCTAGTATTTATTCTTATTCTACATTGTTCATGAAATAAAATATATCTTTGAATCCTCATTGCTATATCATTATTAATATTTTTCCTATTATTATATATTACACAGGCTTTAATTGTTAAAATTCATAATAAAGTAATGTTTATTTATTTAATAGTATAAAATAGTTAATTTGTGTATAAAAAAATTGAAAAAAATAACAGTAAGCATTACGCGTTAATCCACAAACTTAGATAACCATATCTAGCCCAATCTCTACTAAAGTAAATCTTTTCAAGTAGAACATGAGCAAGGGTTATATGACAAAATTAAGAGCATTTATAAAAAATAAACCACAGTTATCAACACGCTAATTAATAGGAATAAAATTGTTTTAAAGAAAGGGTACGAAGGGAAATATTATATTTATTATTTGCAAACACAAAGATAAATGAAGATAAATCAACATAAACAAACAAACGTACTTTTGTTAATTTCATTTAAAAGTAAAAGCTAAAAAACGTCAGATTCTTTCACATGAGTATTCGAGCACAATATACAAAACATTAGGTTGTTCCATGACAACCTAACATAACATCCGCTTCTACGGTAACAAATTAATGTTTTGAACAAATTAACAGGCTGGACGGCAACACATTACAGTATTTTCTATGATTAGATTATGATTGTTTCTTCTTATACCTAAATGATTTAATAAATTGATATTACTTTGATGAATGATAAATGTAAAAATGTAAAATGAATAGTTTTTAACATATATTTTCAAATTTCTATCCTCTTATCTCTACTATAAATATGGTTTTATATATTTAAATATATATTTATAGCAAGAATGCTATGTTTAAATATATTTGATAAGTAACCGTTAAGCTACGGAGAGATTTTCTATCGTTCATACAGTACGTACGTACGTAATACAATTATATGCAAGAAGACCATCAGAATCTCTTACATTCCACATTGTTATTATTTAAACAACCCACTTGTCATTTATAAGATCAAAACCTTATGAATGTTGAGGACATATTTGTTCATTTGTCTTCGCCAAGGGAGAAACCGCAGCAGATTAGTCTGAATAAAAAAAAATACTTCCAAAAGAAAACTATAAATGAATATGAACAAAGACATATCATTCGTATATGCAAGCAGTTGAATTCTTTCATTTAAACGGTTGTGTAATCTTCTAACAGCGGAAAGAAGTGTATCGTGCTTAATGAAATGTGCGGGTTACGAGTGACGTTCAACCGAAACTGACAAGTCAATTTCAGACACCGCTTATCATTCTTATCACACTCATGAAATAGAAATTAGATTAAAGCGTTCAACATCACCTATATATTTTATGTGCCATTTTTTTAAAACGTAATATTAAATCTTATCTCCCGCGCATGTTCTCTATTGTTATTCATGTTTTTAATGCTTGATATTGTAAAAATGAAATGAATACTAACCACAAATGTCGAATATATGTAAACGTTTCTGTATTTAACGTCATTGTTGGAACGTATTGATGCAAATATGCCATTGTGGTTTTTCCAGCCGTCATAACCATGTGAAAAGTTATGAGAGCTTCTGCCCGAAGGATCTGCAGCATCCAAAATTGTTTGCATATTAGTATGTGTTTTTGGATTTGTGTGCATTATGGAATTTAAATGTACATAGGTACCTCTGTAGGGTGATTTGTTAAGACCTTCTAGTATTCCACATAGGACTGCAAATAATGCTATGGCGCATAGCAACCAAGAAAATGCAAACAGCAACATCCAAAATTGGATAGAGTGCGTTGGCCTTGTGATTGTGAGTTTTTAATGTATCGTATGCTTTTAATGCATCTCGATATGTTGATGGAGTCTTTAGATATTAAATAGAATAGATGGAGTTGAGGCAGTTCATGTTTGTGAAACCATTGGCAGCATTCATAGAAAGGTTTCCAACTGTCTTTTTTTGAATAGATCGATCAGCGCCGCTTGGCGTCCGATAGCATTGTGGCAAGTATGTGGGCCAAGTAGGATCTGGAGACGAAACGCGAGGATGTATCGTCACATTTCGGACGCCAGATTAAGCAGAAGACATGAGAGATCATACACAAACACTACCGGGTTGCCTTTTACAAGTGGAAAAAACGAGAGCAGGAGAAAAACAAACGCGGACGGGGCACAAATTATTTGTCACAGACGGACAGATTTTATTTGTGGACATTCGTGTGCGCGAGCAGAGGGGCACAAGCAGGCCTATAATTAAACTGTGCTTCGCATTTAGATGCCGAATCGGTCAGGTCGAAGAATCCGGCACTCGGGAAAGGGAACCGCATGGACGAAAGACGCATCGACCACGTGTCGCCTGCTGCCAAACACGGTGCACATGTACTCCTCATCCACCACGTGTCCGACCGACTATCTTATCGATTTTATCCTCGTCACGGACCCAACAAACAAAACATCCATCCAGAAAGAGTAACGAAGCAAGCAGTTTGCTAAAATAAACTGCACCAGACGATGTATCATTCCAAAGGAAGACATAAAAGATACATCAAGCTTGAAATACACTAAGACCAAAAGTTAACAAGGCTTCTTCACACCTTCAGTTAAATAATTCTATCGATTTTATATTGCAGCCAGTCACGCACTACTTTTTCCAACTCTTCATCGGAAGCACGCAAATAAGCATATCGAAAATCTATATCCCTTTTAGTGCCAACGACGATATATCGGCGCTTCATATATCGCATCGCGAGAGAATCGTCTCAAAATAACCTCATTGAACGTTATTTAAAACTCTTATTTAATAGATAAGTTTATTTTGAAAGATCTCAACTAGTATCATCGACTGACTGAGGAATGTAGTCTATAAAAAAAGCTTCAAAGGCAATACATCTTTCAGTGAGTCGATGATACTTTTGGCATTTATTAAAATCTTAATTTGACATTAATTTACGAGCGTAGACAAAAATAAGGATTTGAATGGTCGGAATACATGGACAACAGATTATTATATTAGATAGAGCGAGAATAAATTGTTTCAGTCTTTCTTTGGCATTTGCAACTGTCGTGTCTGTTTCTCAGCTCTTGTTTTTTGTTATTCTTATAGCAGCAAAGAACTTTTTTGAATTTTTTTGTTGCTTTATATAATCATCAACGTCATCATGGTGCAGCCACAAACAGTCCACTGCAGAGCTATAGGCTTCTTCAATATCCATTCACAGGAAGGGGTTACATCCATCTCGCCTATATCATACATTCACCTCCTCATTCGCTCGATATTGAAGGTAGCATAACCTTCGAGTTTCATTTCAAATGCTCACCCAGCGAGTTCCCTGAATGAATATATTGACGAATGCTTTCGCGTGTGGGGGTTTGTAAAGACGGAGTAGTTTTATTCAGGAGACAGTGGAAAACTACTCTAGAAAACTTTTTTGATTTGATAATAATTTGTACAAAATACACCTTTGTATAATTTGTATAATTTTCAATAAATATTGCAATACAATTGACATTAATTTATTCTCTCTATATGTTCCTTTTTGAATTATGCAAGTATCATATTTAATTTTTTTTCAAGCCTTATCAAATTAAGCCAAATTGTTTTTGCATTCTTCTCTTGGGTACAGTTTTTTCCGGTTGGCACTAAAAGGGATATTCATATTAGAAACGTATGAACAAGCACATCAATAAACATATCTGGGATCTCGACTGAATCGATGGAAATCATGAACACACACATGAACCAGATGAACTTTCCTTAAAATTCCCTTTCATATTGAGATTTGCATACTTTTAATACTATTTTTTAACACAAGGAGCTTTAATGTGAACATTACGAGGTTTTCCATTGCTTTCCATTTACATACGACACAAAAAGGAAATGATTATCGAGATAAGTGAATTTGGGTAAGATATGATCTATGATTGATTAGATTAGAAGCTGAACTTGAATAGCAATTTGTAAGCCCAGGGCAAGGTTTTACTTTTGGTATTTATTAAATAATAATACACTTTAACAATAATTCCTGATGTCGAAGAATTATTCCACTGTAACAAAACGTCATCGATTATATTTGGTTTTGCTTTAGCTTTTATATTGTAAATCCATTTTTAGATACCACATCCCTTATCGGAAATAGGTGATTTCCATGGGAGAAATCTGGGGAAAGAACGCATTAAGGATGAGATTATATCGTGTAGAGAATAGCAAAAATATCATTATCTTTAAATGATATTTTAATTATTATTGCAAATCCAATCACTACATAAACGAACGACTTTATTAATCGCCTTATTATTTATCTTTTTCAGATCCAGAAAATCAGGCCAAACTTAGGTCAGGATCGATCGAAAATATGAATACTTCCGATCTTCATAATCCAAAATAATACCATGATCATAATCCAGGATCTAAATCATTACGCTCTATGCCACATGGGGTGAGCATCTACAAAACAATTTTTATGATCCAATTCTTCGATATCAAAATGAAAATGCTCGTGAATCATGTAATATCAGATTTTTGGGTTGATAAAGGACAATTTCAGGATGAATGAATGTATTGCATGGAATACTACAATATATTATTATATAGTTTATTGCTCGATGTGTATCATGCTGGAGCAATTCTTCCACTGAATTATATTCAGATTGGTCATTTTTGTTGTGACACGAGCAAAAAGAAGCACACTCGACTCAAAATAAAACGTCCAACCCAATTCTCAATTAAAATTGAACAAAAAGAAGTAAAAGCGCGTTGGAGATGTCCTCCTCGTTATGTATGAAAATAACAAGAGCTGCAACCCTTGTTTCTATATTTACTCGGGTCAAACACGTGGCGAAACGCCATATCATTTTACAAATCTTCTCAGAGAAGACAATTTCCGTTTCTATTCATATCGGAAGACCTGTATAAAGCTGTAAGCAGAGAGATGTATTTTTCGGAATGTGTATTTAAACATGTCAATTTCTATGGATCCAATATATCAAAACTCTGACACTAATTTGAAATACTGGAGCTCATATTTCAATGTTGAATCGAAGATCATATTGCTGCTATGACAAAAGCAAAGAACTGATGCAAAATGCATTTACACTTAAACCTTTTTTTGTACGGTAGATGCGTTCCGCGGAAAATCGCACAAAAAAGTTATGACTTATATAGAAAAAGTGAAGATGCGTTTCATGGATTTTAAAAACCGCATATCTTTGAAACAGGTTATATAAAATATATCCAAAATCGAATAAAAAAAGTTAACTAAAAAACAAGAAAATAATAAGGCCATTAAAAAATAACATTTTTGGTAGCATTTTAAAAATTTCTAGCATCTCAAATGCCAGACATCCACTAGACCAGGGGTGGCCAACCCAAATGATCTTGCGGGCCACTTTGGAAATGCATCATAGTTCCGCGGGCCGCATATAAAATTATATATCCCCATATTCATAGTCAATGTCATCATTGTTCTGTGTAGATTTTCTCTTTCCAATAATATAATTTATAATTAGTAAAGATGTCAATATAGTCCCTAACTCAAAAAAAAAAAAATCAAAATGGTGACTGTTTAAAAAAAATCAGTCAAGTCATTTTTTGGCCTTATTTTGATAGTTTTAATTTTTTTTAAATACTTCAAAAATAAATTTTGACATAAATCTGGTAGGAATAATAGAGGGTTATATAGAAAAGATTCGTAACCAGTTTGAAGTAAATTATTAAATTAAAACTTGAGATTTGATGTTAGCCGTGTTGAAAAAGGTAGTTTTGAGGAAAACGCGTTAAAAAATTTCATTATGGTAGGACCGGCCGATTTTCTGCGTAACTAAAATAGCTCTAACTCTATAAGTAGTTGGAATTTTGGAAATTCCTTTAGAGAAGGAATTAAAAATGCAAAAAAATCGAAATCAATTTTTTTTAAAATCTAAACCAGAATAAAGAGCGTGGTCGTAATTCAGCGATAGCAGATGCAATATGTTTACAAAAAAAATCTAAAAAAATCTATTAAAAAAACGCATAACTTCGAAATCGCACAAAAAGAGGTTTGAATGTACACTCATTATGTATTTAACAAATATATTTTTAATATTCAGTCAGAAGCTGCGATGAATCGTATTGTAAAGTGAATGCCGCACGAACTATTGCATTCAAATGGTCAGTAATCAAAAATGATATCAATGTAAATTTGCAGGAATACTATTGGTATCCAGATATGAAATGTCGCTCTTAAAAGTTTATTTGTAAAGAATCCATTATGTCATGAGTTACATGACACATCGGCCAAACCCATCGATGCCTATTTCTACAAAGAGTAGGATTGCATTTCAATTTGCGGATTCTAAAGACCCAATCAATGTAAACTGAGAACGGTGGCAAAAATAAGCAATGAATGTTATGGTGGCACTCGATGGCCGCGTATCGCAGACAACAGTGACAGAGCGTAACGTCACACTCAACCAATAATGACAACCAGCATATACATTTTTATCTAATCGACGAAAGAGTCACACTTGAGGGAGCATTTATCAAACGATCCATAAATGCTTCAATAGCAGAAATAATGCGTTAATGTTTCAAATGCAAGTAGTTTGTATTAGATTTTTGGAGCTGGTGCTGCCATCTATTGGCGCAAGCTTCGAAACTGCATTAAGAAAATCAAAATGGCGATGCATTTGATGATCTGACACAAATAAATAGCATTTCATTGAGAGTTCTTACTTGGGATTATTATTAGATCGGATAAATAAGATATTAGTCAGTCAAGTGTAAACAAATTTGTACACTTTAAAACGTAAACATAGACTCTGACTTATTTATGCCAAGATGAGAATCAAAATGTGGAATGGAGAGTACTCTAAGAATTCATGGCAATGATCCAAGGCATGAACGTTTATACTAAAAACGGAAAAAAGTACAGCTGATTTTGTTTATGAATTTTATGCGGAATTTTAATCTATGATCAATGTTCAAGTTTTGAGTTACCTCGTACGCCATCGAATTTGTCCAGAAAAAAGATGTACAGACGTTGCAAAGGTTTAGAATTAGAATATTAGTAGTTGCAAATAATGTACAGAGTCATCGAGAAGATTTGCTGCACACTGAGGCAAAGAAAAGACATCTCATCGTCTCTGTAAAGTTGGCTTAAAACCTAATCTAACAGCGCCAATTTTATTATAGAATGCCGTCTCGGTTTTAGAAAAGCATTTTCAAAACCGATTCGAACTTCAGACGCCTTTCTCAAAAATTATATTCTGCAACTCTTATAACACAAAAAAATCCCCCCAACGACGACGATCGACTATGATTTGCCCGAAGAACAAGGTTCGTCCCAAAACAATCGTCCTTGCCAAAAGTTCGCAAAGAAAGCCAAAGCAAACTACGTACATTTGCCGTTTGCACTAAATGACGACCCAGAAATCCAGAGAGAAGATATTTAGCATGTGCCCACACGTAAATAAGATCCGTCCGAATAAATTTTAAATAAATATCTGACGTCCACGTCCCGAAGAAAAACCTGCTGATAAAGCTCCAGAATAGAAATATCGTATTCCGATAATCGCGTATAAATATTTCGGTATCCAGGTCATGTCTAGTAGGACTCGACGTTTGCTAAAATTATGGACGGACTCTATAATCGGACGTACTTCCTATGCAGTGCATATAGGAGCGAATTTAGCTTCCGCCTTCCATCGAAATCATTCTGCGATATAAATAATTAATTCAACACTTCACAACTGATATGTTATATCCGGCCAAGGATACTCCACAAGGTGTTTGATAAACATTGCAAAATTAGGAATAACGAGGCTTATCCGTATAAGGAACACACGGCATGTTAAACGATCGATGGACAAAAATGGCAAAATGTTCATCATTACATGAAATATAGAATAAGAAGTCTATTTTCATAGAAGATCTTGAGGATTAAGGCTTATTAGGGTGGTAGTTTCCGATTCGATTGCAGGACTGGGGTCTCTCCGATATCTATTCATATGGAAAAGTCTTATTCTTATTATTTGCATTACCCATTCGTCTCTTTGTGCGATATTGAAGGTCTCTGATTTTTATTAATAAATGGACATAGAGTCCCTATTTGAATGCATTGAATTTAATCATCGTCTCGATGGGGAGTTTGGGTGGTTTTCGAAGACTGAGAATAAGACAACCGTGTTGAAGTCCCTCCTTTCTTGCAAAGATTAGACTGAAGACCTACGTGACGCTCGAGAAGTACATACGTTTCGAGAATAGTAGGGGTTTCTTTTAAACAAGGATATAATTGTTAAAATATATGATATTCATGGTTGTCTCTGAAGGAATTGATTAATTGTCTCAGCTTTCACTGTCTTAAAATCAGAAAATCATGATAGATATGGTTCAATACGATCGATCCAAAATACTTTCAATCAATGATTTCTAGCGTAATTTGGCACCATTTCTTCATATTTGACAATGTGATCTGAAATACCGTAAATTGGTAAAGTTTCAGTTTATAATGGATTACATCAAAAATTATTCAACATTTATGTAAAGAAATTATGAATAAATACATTTAAGAAACGTGAATATTTCCATAATTTTCAGTTTTTCAATGATCAAAATTTATTATAAAAACCATATACGTCAATGGTTTTTATCCTTTTCATATTAGAAATTGCGCAAAAAATTGTTCAACTTGTATATTTTATTGTTCTAGGTGCTCATGAATTCCGGGATTAGTAAACGTAATACCGAAAAATTCGGGATTGAAATTTTTATCTAACAGAAATCGTATACCTCACCAGCAAGATGAAGGCTACTAAATCGAGACTTTTCCGCCGAAATCTGGACGCTTGAAAATAGTGGCGTAAGTACTAATTGGAGAGCTTAGGCTACGTCTAGGGACAGTAACTGTCTAATCTATGTATACATATATACAATACATATTTTTTTTTTTCAAATTTGTTATATTAACCTTTCCCTACCGGTGATGTATTTACTACACCTCGACTCTAATAATCAGAATATCGATATGGAATATAATAGATACGGGGTTCAGAATTTTTGTATTCTTCCGTAATATAATTAAGAATCACATCAAAGTATTATAGTATGTAAGTATTCATCTGCAGCGACGGAAACAAATAATTTGTCGGGAATTCGGGAATTTTGCGAGTTTTAGTCCGTGTCTCAGCAGAAAGGAATTTTATCAGTCACATTGATGGTATTAAATGAAAATGAGGGATCACGCTGTCATCAACTCGAACTAGCATTTAAATATTAGATGACGATACTTTCAACGAGTGTGGAGGCTGAGCGTACATTTTCAGCAGCAGGTTGTCTGGCTACCAAAATCAGATCCAGACTAAACGACGAAACACTCGATGCTTTAATGTTATTTCGGGCATATTTTCAAAATAATACTTGAATTTTTTAGTGTTTTATTTATCTATTTTTGAATTGTATTTTTATATTTTCTGAAATAAATAAAATTCTTTCGCCTATTGATTATTTTTTATATTAAAAAAATGGACTTATTAGTAATTTTTTTATAAAATTAAAAAAAAAAAGGTTTTTTTTCTAATATATCGTATACACAATAAAGAAAATTAGCCTGAATATTAGATTTAAACGATTGAAAAAATAAACGACTTTTCAAATAAATCGACCAATCAAGAAAGATATTTCTACCAATACTTATTAGTCTATTTTCATGCAAATTAAAGTTTAAAAAATGGCTTCCAAACTATATATATATATATACAGGTTAAATAGCTATGTTTTAATCGATATTATTAATATTTTACTAGAAATATATGAAGCATTAGAATTTGCTTTGAAAAGGAAAAGAGGCGGGCAGATTTTATTTTTCGAAATCGATTGAGCGATATTTTTAAATGATATTAAAATATTGACATTTCAAAATTGATAATTGTGCCAAAAAAAAAGCAAGAAACGATGAATTGTGCATTGAAAAAAATGTGAAACATCCATCAAATCTAGTAACTCAAGAGCATTTATTCCTCAATAACATCTAATGTATACCATTATTATAGATGTATGGAGATGACTTTTTAGATTGAGGTTGACTCAAAATGGACCAAGATCAAAATGGATAGAGACAAAACAAAGGTTTTTTGAAAATAAGCACCAGATCGAATCTGTTTTGATACATGGATTCAAATCGACCTGATCCTGATGTCAAATCTTCTAATTTTGCATTATCAATACTGTAATTCTTTATTTAATATGTTTTTTGTATTCTATGTGTTTCAGATATATCGCGAAATGTTTAATTAATGTATTTTTCTTTGTTATGTATTTATGAGAAAATTAAAATGTCGATTAACAGACAATTTTTAGATGTGTTTCTGCAGTTGATTGAATGTAAAATTCAACAGAAGAAAGAAGTCATTTAAAGATAAATTTACAAATTTGAACCAATCTCTTATTTAATCAAATTTGGATTAACCGTTTATTTTTTTTAGATTGGAATAGAATTGAATGCCAATCAAAAATAAGCGCCAAAAGAAGTTGAAAGCATAAAATCATTACACAAATCATCGATGTTAATTTACTTTCGTCAAACATTTGTTACTGCTACTGCTAAAATTCAAGAAATATATTTTTTAAGACGATATCGAAATGTTGGATTTTATCAATCTCAAAGTATGCTAATCGATGTACGACGACGCTTTTCGGCGAAGATCCAAGTCTAGCAAGAGAAGCCATACAAAAAGCGATTTGCGCTAAGAATCCAAATTCTTTTAAGCATAACGATGACCATGATATTACAGCGCTGCCCAAATATTTGTTTACATTTATTCTATAAATAGTCCCTCAAATTCGAGATGTTTAAGCGATCGTGTCTGAGCTATTATTTTGACTGGGATTACACACTCGCTGCAGAAGTAGCAAAGAGATCTTCGTCTCTCATATTGGCGTTCCTTTCTTTCGACGCTAAATGTAAATATCCAACGTTTCGTCATCGCACATGTGATGTTGGACAGCGAAAAGAAGACAGCTGACAATTATCGTACAGGTCGTTGTCGAATTAATGTCCAATTGCTATTCAAGAGCTCGCAGACGAGACAATGGAATTCGGAATCTATGCTAAGCTTCGGATGAAATATTCAGTCGTCGGATGCTGTTAACTGCTTCTTCTTGACATTTCAAGAATCAGCGATTCAATGAGCACGAGTGAATTTCCGCATCCGCGTAGAAATAGAAAACTTGGGATAAATCCAAGTTCTTCAAGCACATTACTTACACACATGCGCTCGAGAAGTACTGAATCATTCCGAGGAGACATTTTTTAGCTAGACTAATAACGCTTGCATGATTCAGATATTTTGGCTAATATTAGCCAAAAAAACAACAAAGTTCGTAAATTTGAAATAGGGACTCATTCAATATACACGTGGAAGCGCCAACGACGCAATTCATAAAAAAAATCTATACAAAACTGCATCCAAGAGTTTGGAACGAAAGAATAAACTTCAGTAGATCAAGGACATTCATACATCTGTCATTGTTGATTAATTACTAGGTCTTTTCGTTTGTAATGTCGTTTTTTGTGAAGCAATAAAATCATATTTATGTTTGCCACGTCGTCTGCACTTTAATCGGATTTAATTTGATTTATCCGTCTAGAAAGTGGTGCACGATCAAAATAGATTGGAAAAAGCAAAGAATTTCTGCCAAGTTTTTTTTATTTGATCAATTTTGCCACGTGGTAAAACGTATCATTATATTGTAAAAATACTTTACTTTTATTGACAAGTTTAAACCCCTTTTTTTAACTTCATAATGCAAACGATTCAGTTGATTTCGATAGATGTTTAATATTACCGTTTAGCCGGGTTTAAGGATTTCATAATTCTCCCATTATTTTTTCGCAGTATATCGACAATATAACATTTAACAGATTCGTTACCCATCCTAGGTTGCAATAATTAAAAAAAGGATATTTTGTTTTATGGCGACATTATGTCGCCAAATAGGATTTCGGCTACTCTGCAATAAAAATCCCGCAAAATTAATTACAAGTTGACACTCTCCATAAACTAAAAAATATACTAGTGGAAAGGGCATCATTTTTATACGGCAATTAATAATTCATATTTGATATTTGCGATTTTCTTTAAAGAAACTCAGAAAATAGTTCAATCAATAGAGATTTTTTGTTGTTGTCATAAATTTACATACATTTATGGATATCATTTATGTTGTAAAGGATCTAAAAGAGAAGAAAATATGTTCAACGATCTTCCTGGACATAGTCTATGCGTTTAATAGAGTATGGCATCAGGGGTTGTGGTACAAATAAAAAACAAAAATACTATCTTACAATTACTATCAACTTTTGAAATGTCGAAAAAAAGAAGAGGAGTTTTTAAAATTAAGATAAATTAAAACTGAGTTCCTAGAGGGCAGTGTGCTTAGTTCAATCTTGTGCACTTTATATACCAATGACATAATACAAAATGGGAAAAAAAACATATTTTTCACATTTGACGATGACACAATCACATTAACAATAAGAGCCGACGAAAGAGACTTTACGAAAATTGTATAAAAATACAGCCAAATATCTTGGATATCACTCTAAATGTGAAATTTCGTTGGAAGAACCATGTAAAAAGAGAAGAAATGGACATAATGTTCAGAAAACTCTGTTAGGTTTTTGAGAGAAATTCAAAATCTTCAATAGTGAACAAGCGATATAAAAATAAAATATAATAAACGCCCCCTTAGTGACATTACTTGTTTAAGAAACAAAGATGATTCCAAAGAAGCATGAGATTAGACTTCGCAAGCATACTAATATTGAGACAAGTACAAAATAATATTGAGCAGAAAACCCATAAAACAAACTTTTGAAGACCAAACCGTTCGTTGGTAGTAATCGATCAATTGCAGTGGAAGAAAAATAGAAAAAAAACCGTTTTAAAAATTAGCTATATATAAATATAAATTTAATACTCAAATCTCGTTCATCAGAATTACTCAACAACATTTACAAATGTCTATAAAGTTTTGAACATTTACCTCAACGTGATTCATCGAGAGCCGTGACAGCTTTCTACCTCGACAACAATCTACGATTTATCGTCGATATTCAAATCGGATATTTTATAACAGCAGTATATTCGACAAAGCCAGGAAGGTGGTTAAATAACAAAAGTAGGTGATAAAAAACCATAATGAAGTATTGTTTTTTGAATCCAGATGAAACAATAACACCAGTGAACTGCCAGGAATCGTATATCAAAAGCAACACAAGAAATACGCAACGACTTCAAAGGCATACATTCTATAACTTAAACGAAGTAAACATTTCCAATATAGATGTTTGGGGGAAGTCGAAGAAATGTATAAAGTATATTACATAACACAACACTCAATAAGTTTGTGGGGTTTTTTAAACTTTAAACTTTTTTCTTCTTCATTGGGGTCATTTTTTCGCAATCTCGGAAAAAAAATCCAACAGATCTATTTACTCCGGCGGACTTTAGATCTGGACAAATAAATACTGAAGCGATTAATGAAGTCAAGCGAAGCTTTGACATTGTTATTATAATAATACACCAATTGCTCATAAATCATTTTAAACAGATTTCCAATACAAAAATTTACGAAACTTTTGCTATGATTGAGAATCACATGTTTATAGCTCTTTGTAAAAACAATGATGATGATATTCCAAGCATTATGAACTATCATTGCATTTTCCATCGGCAGACTCTGTGTTCAAAAATATTGAATTCAAACAACGTCATCAATGATGCATTCAAATTAGTTATACTCGCAGTTTACAAATATGCAGACTATTTACTGCAATCGGATGCAAGATGGCTCAGCTGTGCTGAATTTTCAAAAAGATTTATGGATCTCTCAGCCGAAATAGAAAAAAGAGTATGATGACAATACATTAATCATTCGAAGACGAAAGACGGGGGCTCAATTTTGTTTTATCTTCTTAAAATTACAGTTGAATGAATTGGATTTGCAACTTCAAATTGAGAATGAGAAATTTATTGATGATAAGCGAATTTAAAGAATAGCACAAGCTAACTATAACATCTGAAGATGATCAATATGCGGATAAGATGCAACGTATCTCTGAAATCGCGAATTTCTAATGAAAAGTAATTTTTAACGTTACACATCATATGAAGTTTTTTTAATTTCCTATTTTCCTCTACTTTACTAAATAAGAAATGTAATTAGAATATTTCATTTAATGATTAATATTATAGTTTGTAATTAAGATAAGGGTTACAGTCCCAAAACTTTAAGCAGTTTGTATATAAATATCAGATGCATTAATTTATTGTATAATATTTAAGCAAATATAGGTTATTATTATTAACGTTACATATTCTAAATGTTTCGTAATATCAAATTATATTATTAAATTCTAATTATTTTTGCGAATGTTATTTACATGCTGTTTTGATATTTACTATCATTATTTGTCAAGTTATAATTAATTTACATAAGTCTACTTAAGATAAATTTGTTTTATTTTTATGCGGTTTCGACAGAATGTCATCGCTAATTTCAGTCTCAAGTGTCCGGCAGTGCCTGAAAGTTTGGTCACCCGTTTCTACTCGCTGGATTTGTGAGCTCCCACAAATCCAGCAATGGACATATTTGTCAGCTTTAATTTAAGACGTGAATAATAAAAATAGCGTCTTACGCCCTCACTTATTTTTTGTGTTCGCTATGAATGTTGCACTTTTAAAATATATAGCAGGATTTAAAGTCAGAAAATAGTGACTAAATATAAATACATTCAGATGGATGATCAAACTATCTGACTGGTCAAACTGTAAGAATCATCAAATAAATGAAGAATATTTATTGGATCGAAACCGTGGCAATATTTCTGAATATTGGCGTCGAATGCCAAATTGTCCTTTGCACAATACTAGAAAGTTTCATTCGTTTCTTGGCAAATATCAAGGCTACAGATTTTTTGTCGCACAGAGTGGACCGTTGCTGTATCGGATTTGCTGAAAATTCTACTTTCAAAAACACTCCATGCTCGCATCTGCGACGCAACTGGGAATCGACCGATATACGATTTTCCACAGTCTTCCTGCGCTATCTCGCGACGGGGAACAGTCTCCGTTCCGAATAGAACGTCTGCTCGGAATCGCGGACCTCGGTTCGACTGTACAACGTCGGGTAATGCAAAACAAAAGGCAAATGAGAAAAGAAAGGTGATCAATGAGAGTACTCACATTTTGCTGCGACTGGTACAGCGACGAAGGCGATTCCCCGTTCTGCGGCCGATACTTCCTCTTCGTCAGCGGCGTGTCCGGCGTCGGACTGCTGCTGTCGGTTCTGGAGTATCGGTTGTTCGAGTTGCAGTCGTTCTCTTTGGTCTTTCTGGCGACGCCCTCGTCGTCGGACGGATCGCCGTTCGACTTGGCCGTCCCGTCGAGCCTGGTCTTCGACGAGCGACGGAAGTCGAGCTCCTCGAGCCCCCTCACGAGCGCGCGGCCGTTGGCGTGCTCGAAGGTCTTGTTCTCGAAGCCCTCCTCCGCGTAGGCGTCGTCCTTTCCGTCGCAGTCCGCGAAGAGCCTGCTCTCGCTGTCGAGGCTCGGCTCCGAGTCTATGTAGCGGAGACCGGCGCCGTCGTCCTCCTCGGCGAAGAGCCGGGCGCCTGCCCCTCGAGTCGGACGCCTCGTCGAGGCTCGACCCGTCGTCGCCGTTGCAGACGGCGCTCGACTGCCTCTTCTGCGCCGGAGGCTGAGGAGACGCGGCGCTCGAGGGAGCCGATATCTGGATGTACGAAGCGAAGTCGGAAGTGTGCTTCGGCCTGGCTGCTTCGCCGACGCAGTCCGAGGTCTTCTTCGCGCTCTCCTCGTCTCTCGACGAAATCTTCGTCTGCCTGGGGAGGCTCCGCTCGGACCCGATCTCGATGGACAGCACGTTCTTGGCGCCTTCGTTCTTTCTGCGGAGAGCGTCCTCGCCGTAGCTCTCGGCGTCCCCGTTGCCCGCGTGGATCGCGGTGGACTTTTCGAGGATCTTTCCTATGACGTTCGCGTTCAGCTGACTCTTCACGGAGCTCAGGGGCGAGCTGTCTCCGTTCATCTTTCCGGCGACGCACGCCGTCGACGCGTCGCCGCCGACTTCGGACGGGCGCTTTCTGACGTAGCCGGAGTCGCCGTCGACGTCGCCGTTCGCGCTGGGACTCTTCGCCGAAAACTCCCACTTGAGACTTCCGGTCGTTCCGGACCTGTCCGAGGACGTCGGCTTGTGGACGGGCACGGGCCTGTCGTCCGACAGGGACGGAACGCTGCCGTTCCTCAGCTGGCCGTATATGCTGTCGCTCGACCGGGCCGTCCCGTAGCCGAGCTCAGGATCCCTGGCCGGAAGCTTGGTGACGGTCATCTTGGCGTCGAACTTTCTCCGTATCTCGTTGACGCTGAGGGAGAGATCGTTTCCGTTGTCGTCCGAGACGGAGAGGGAGTCGCGATAGCCGTCGTGCGCGGACTTCCTCTCGCTCCAGGACGATCCTATCTTGGCTCTCGGGATGGAGGTCCCCTTGGACTTGGCGAGGCCCAGATCGGGCGGGGCGCGGCCTGCTCTCTGCCTCTGCGTACATTCAACATCGCGCTTTACTCTCGTGGAATCTGAATTGTTAGCCGCGTCGGTTAGTTCGGGCACTCTCCGGACGGAGGGGTTAGTGGCACACTCAGGCGGGACGACGGCACCCGCTTTGGCGCGTCTCTTGTCCGGGTTAGTGAGGGGAGCGGGAGGGTGCGTGCGGGGTGGCTTTACCTCGGTTTCCGGGAGACGCAATCGTCGCAGGGAGCGGGCGGCTTCGCTCGCCGAGATCCCGGAGCGCGAGCCCTCGCTCTGGACGCCGTTGGTCGCCGCCGACAGCCTCTCCGTGAGGGTTTTGTAGGAACTGGGGGAATATTTCTCGTAAAACTCCGCCATGCTGGCGGCCTCGCTCTGCGTCGACCTGGAGAAGTCGCCCCGCGACACGGAAGTATCGCGCGACCTCGGGGCCATGGCGTCGCTGCCCCGCGACGAGTAGCGCGACGGATAGCGCGACGTCCCGAACTCGGACTCCGTGATGCTGGACGTTCGATAGGTTCGGCCGTATTCGTTCGAGTCGTACGACTTCTTCTCGCGCACTTTGATGCTGTCGTAGGACGTCAGCTTCGAGCTCTTGTACTCGTAGTTGGACGAGGACTTCTCCGAGTAGGAGGGCCTGATCGGAGGCCGCAGCGGCCTGAAGGAGCCCGCGCCCGCGCCATAGTTGTCCAGGGAGGAAGAGCTCCTGAGGGTGGAGCGAGAGATTCTCGGCGGCGAGTCGTACCGACTCTGCGGCGATAAGGCGGGCATTTTGCTAAATTCTCTCAGTTTAATAAGTATAGAAAAGGCAATCTTCGCGACGGACGACGCTATCGGCTGTCGTCGCTTTCTTAATAGTAAAGTTATCTATCGATTTATCGAATACAAAAATATTTATTTTTATTTATCTAGCGGGGGCTGCCCCTCGGGCTCGATCGTCATAGCTTCCGCGCGAAGTTCGAGGCGACCGACGGACGAACGTCGGCACTGCATGTCACCTGCAACAAACGACACACGTCATCCCACTGCTCCCTCAGATCTCATCCGTCTGGATGCGTCGAACGAACAACTTGCCTACTTCGCACGCGACTATTTATTTCGAATTTTACGAACCACAGAGTGGGAGAAATATTTAAAAACAGAATGCATGCTTATTTTTTTAAATAATTCGAGTGGGAATTGTTTATTCGAGCGGATAAGTCGCGAAAGTTTATTATTCAATACGGCGTTTTCCTCGATCCGATGCAACCGGCCGAGAAGGTTTCGTAGATTTGGCAATCGAAGACATCGCAGAACTGACAACTGACAGCACTCGCTCTCAGTACGTCGATCCTAAAAATCATGTTCAATCGGAGAGGATCGCCGTGTCAAACGGGCTATTCAATTTCAACGCAATCTGGACGTTTGTGCGATCTGTTATCGATAATATTAATAAACTCGTTCGAAATAAAATCGAGAAAAGCTCATCGCGGAAGAAAATTTGAAGCAGCTCGATAAATTGACACTAGTTTCGCTATTCGCTCATAGGTTCCGCTGATGACCCAGTTTGTTGAGGCGTTTGCGTCAACCTAATAATTCGGTAATTGCGACCTCGATAAGACATTTTTTTTAAATTGACTCAAATTTAGACTGCATTAGATCCGATGAACGAGTGCGATAAGAGATCAACAGTGGAAACCTGAATTTGAGGCAAGCATCTGATGGATGAAAATGAATTCGAGCTGTTTATCAAATTCTGAATCTTGTTATGTAAAATGTTCATAGATACGATAGACACTTATAAAATATGCGGGAAATAGCGAACATTGTTGATGAGAAGCGATCTTCCGACAACAATGGATTTGTTGAAATTCAACAATTTCATTTCCATGGTATGAAATTGCATATCTTACGCGACGGTTCCATCGTATGGGGCCAGTGAGTATTCCATTTTTATGCGGTTGCGGTTTCGTCTGCACTTGTATTTCGGACACTGATACGCCAACGAACAACACGAAAACGTCACTGTCGACGACGAACTTCTTTCACTTTCCGCGACTCTTGCAATCCGTGCAAAATATACGTCTAGTTGAGGCAAGAGCGAAGAGAATCTGCAAGTCGGGCCGTGCGATTGATAATACAAGAGTAACCGTGGCAACGCTAGCCTCACAGCCAATGTCAATTCCGAACGACTACTTTCGATGATTGTTCGTAAATTGAATTCGAGAACGAGAGCGACAATCGACCCGAAAATCGAAAAGGGGACTGGCTAATGTGAACGCTCCCGAGTTCAGACGACGACTACACAAACGGCTGTCACAAATTCGGAGACCTTGTCACACATATGTGACCTCACGATATATTTAACTATTTCAAATTTTTCGACACTCGCTCATTCACACCACTTCAATGCGGAAGTCGAAAAATCGAAATTATCATCGGAGCATGAAAATCGTGTAAATCCAACCCCGACAATCGACAACAATGAATCATCTTTAGATCGATTGATCTAAATGAAGAATAGCTATTTTTAACAACTTTTGTGTCACAAAAAAGAAAACATAAAATCGAAAATATTACGTTTTTAAGGATTTTAATAGTCAGAACCAAAATTGGTTCACTGCAAAGTAATTATATTATAAAATTCCTTTTTAGCATCGCTTTATCCAAGTACTTTTCTTTACTGTATTCTATTAATACATACCGAGTGTTTCAAGCCTCTTAAGAAGGTTTGTCATCGCTAATCTAGATAGAATTTAGTGAAAGCAATTAACGTATTCGTGGACACGTCTGCAATTGCAGGCGGATGTTATGAGCGTTTATTGCATCAATAACGTTCCTACACACCGCCAGTTGTGTCCAAGTCTTATTATGACGATTCATATTAGAATTACATTTTGGTTATAATTTAACTGTAAATATATATATTTTTTAAACAAACGCCTCCTTCTGATGTTGATTCCGATGATTACACTAGTGAACGTTCAGAAATAGATAATAATGATTGGACACAGATTCATTCAACAATACTAGAATTTGGTTTTAATTCTGCATCTTCAGGAATAAAAAAGATATTGGAGATACACCTATAGAAATGTTTAGAAGTATTTGGACTGGGGAAGTTAAAAATTTGTTGATAGAATGTTTATGAAAAAAATTTAACGAAAACCCATTTACTAAAAACAACATACTGCAGGTTGACCAAATTCAATGAAATAAATTATATGGAATTAGAATTTTGTTTCTGGGTTGTGTTTGCTCGTTGGACAGTTAGGCTTTTCGTCACTAAGAAAAATATTTTCACGAGATAAATTGTATTATCATCTAATATTTTCTTACGTAATGTCAAGTAGAAGATTCGAAAAAATATTGAGATGATTGGGATGTCAAAAATAAGTCCAATTGTTTCGAATTTTCAAAATGTATATTTTCCATCAGAATTGTCACAAAATATATTAATTTGGAATTAAGGTTTACAATATATGCACGTCAATAGTGACAGGAAGTTTAAGAGCGGAAATCTTTGTTCGATTTTATATGCTCATGAATTGCGTCGTTAGTCAGCGTCCGCGAATGCGTTAAAGTAAATTGTTAGCTAAAAGAATGCGCTGCGTGTTGTATAATATATAATAAAATACTGTTCTGGCTTGTTACTGGTCTAGTGGTTGCTATATGCTTTGCATACAATACGCACAAACAATAGATACGAACACACTACAAACGATTCTCACTCTCTTTCCGACCAACCGTCGCTGGGAGTTTCTCTTTTCGTGACGTTAAGTCATTTTGCCTTACCGCGCCTATATAAATTTCACTTCAAAAATTAATTCGATACTTGAAGTGATAGTTGGAAGTACGCTAAAGATTTAGGTTCACGATGACTCGCGTAACATCATTTCAACAATAAATAATTCCTTTATTACATATAACATTTTATGGGAAACCGGTATAAGTGTCATCAGTCATGGAGCAACCACTTTAACTGTAAGAAGAAAATTATTGAAGGCAAAGGTGATTGAAATAGCACCCTATGAAATGCAGTAATCGATATGCTAGTAAACCATGCACAAGAAACCACACTCGTTCGTACTAAAACAGAATTAAATGCATCAATATTTCCTAGCGATCGGCTGATAATTAACTAACCCTGATTTTTAAATTAAGAAAATTTAAATATTAGAACGATTAGCAATATGAAGCATGGTCGATTTAAAGTTCCAATAACCTTGTCATTTGTGGAATAAAAAACGTCATCACCGGTAAAATCTAATATGATGTTAGCCTATTCACGATAAGAAGAAGGTAACTTGATGAATCATACATCTTTATCCCTGAAAGAGCACGTTCCGTATACGAAAAAGAAACAATCGCAACATCTTGAAATAAACAAGGTGATGGCCATCGCAATTTACAATGCAATGGATGTTGTTATTCGAGCATATTTCTTAGAAGTCGTTCTTTCAATCGACTCTACAAGCAGTCGCGGTCGTTTTGGAGATAATTTGTTTTTATTTCTTAAGGACACATTAAGTAATTCATTATGTTTTGGCATGTATTAATAAGAAAGCATCGATCGTAATAGACTAGATCGTAGGACATAGATTCTTCATCAGAAAAAAATGTATTGGATATTAAATGGATTGCACAAAATGCGTGCAAGATGCAGTTTTTTATTGTAACAAGACAGTGAACAAATTCTTAGCATTTCAAGTCTTGGTTTAAACTCCATAAATAATCTTCGGATTGTTCTCAAAGGACAAGGTTGCAGATAAACAGCTATGTGAATTGCACGATCGCAACAAATGTCTTGTATTTGTTCAGAGTTTTTCAATGTTTTAGGTAATGATCAATAGACATTTTTTAATAGACTTATTTACTGATGTAGAAATTGTTTTTAGCGAAATTATTGATATCTCTGATCATCTCGATCCAAGTTTAGCTTTTTTATTGGATCTAAATAAATAAATACTGAAAATATTAATAAAGTCGAGCAGGTGATTTAATGATAAAAATAATCATGTAATTCAAAAATAATGATGATTTCGCCTCTCTTTTATAGATCCAATCCTATCTAAAGTGCATATGTAAATAATCCTATGCCGACATAACCATATGTGGAAAGCAATCGGAAAGAATTTTGCAACACAAAATCAGAGTTGATTTGTTATGGCATTTTTTCGTATTTTTAGTATTCAAAACAAATTAAGCATTTAAAAAGTGGGTCCATAGACATATACTATGTATCACTCGAGCAGATGTATGTACTCTAATGGCACGAGTTCAAAAAATAAATTAAACCGATCTAATGATCAAGATGAAGAATTTTATACGGAATTATTTTGCTGGTGTGTTAACACATTGTCTGCGAGGGAGAAACTCGATCGCATCCATCTCTTCAATCAAACCATCTCAGCAATCACAAATACGTATTTTACATAAAATGATTGTCATGCGTGTTGTTTAATTATTGACTCTAGGAAGGGATTATCTGCATCCTCATTTCAATTATCTGCATCCTTTTTTGCACTCTTCTGCTTTATAGTTCATGATCCGCGAAATGTTTATTTGGGTTAAGGTCGTGGCTGTTTCTAGAACCCCATTCTCGAGATATTAGTAGTTTATAAATACATATTGATGTTTCGCATTAAATCAGTGAAAATGAAATGTATGCACTCATGAAACGTGCTAAAAAATATTTCCGAAAATCTAATAAAATCTGATACATCTGGAATAAAACAAACGGTAACGCATCAAATCCCGATTGTGTGCGAGCTTTGATTAAATGATCCCGCATAAGATGTGTTAATAACAGATATTTTCTTATCTGACGAGTCGTTCGATACCACCGAAGTCGAGGTCTGCAGAGCGAAATACAAACGGCAATAACAATCGTACATTGTTGGAGTACATTTTTATAACAGAAATTAAACAATAAATAACTTCGACCACATTTTATCAAAATTTGAAACAATTTCACGATATCGCACGGCGGAATCGAGCACTGATCACAAATCGCGTTGGATTGTCACAATACTGATGAAATTTATGGCTAAATGAACAGATTTGTTGTATGCATTTTTTTGCATTTGCACCGTAAGAACTCATAAATTGTACACATTTACAAGGAAACCGCCGATTTGAAGAGTGGAACGTGAGCGACAAGAAGATAATGCGTTCATCAGTCAACAAGGTCACGGTCTGATGATGATTCGAAGTGATGATCAAATCGGACAATTCAAAAAGAGTACCATCGGAGCCCTCGGCGGAGATCTCGGACCGGCGGAAAGTGCGGAGTGTTCGCTCAACACATACGGTGCGGTCTTATGTAATCCTGATTCGATACCGACGATCGCCACATCTTCGCGACCAAACGGGCCAGTCGGAGCGCAGACTGTGCATAATTTTCGATATTCGTTAATAATAGCGTACGTACATAGCGTTCGCACCGCAGTCCGGTCTTATGAATCGATACACTTAAAATACGGCGCAGACCGAATGCACCGACGAGCTTCGGGAGCGCTGCAGAAAGTCGCCGGTTTTGCTTCGGCTTCGGGAAGAAGTTTTATAAATAATCCGATCCAGGAGTCCGGAGCGCCTCGCCGCCGCCGAAGTTTGCTGAAGACTGCCCGAAAAGATCGCCGTGCAACGAGATATTTTCTGTCGCACAGACGAACAAAAGAGACTCGGTCCTTTGTGGAATCGTGTCAAAAATAGACCTCCGACGATATCGAACCGATCTGCACAGTCAGCGCGTCGGGAGCTTTGAACTCAAAATGCAACCGCCGAGGACGCAAAGAAGACCGCGAACGCTAACTGCGGATTTATTGCATTACGCGGATAAAAATAACCACGGAGAACTGCAAAGGTCGACAGGTTCACCTCGAGGCTCGACCTTCCTTCTCCGGCATCCTCGAACTTCCCGCTCCTGGCGATCCGATCCGAAACGAGACAGTGCTGAGACCGCAAGCGCATTTCGACTCAAACATTCTAAATAAATCAGAAACATATCCTGTGCGTAAATTTATACAGTGGGGGCGTAACCAGTCAATTAGACAGTCGTGCGTATTAAATTGGACAAATTTGAGCGTCCCTGTCCGAAAAAATGTCGCTAAATCGAATGGGTCGAGCGAACGGTAGCCTTGAAAAGGTAAACGAGGCTTTGCTTTGCGAGCGGCAAAAAACGCATCGCGCAAGAAAACAGCTGAGCGCCGACGCAGCGCACACGCGCTCTTTGCTCCGGACCTCTCAACCCGAATGCATTTTTACTCTTCGCCCGTTAAATATTGCATAACGACGGGATTTTCGAACGTCTATTTTATTTAATTGAAATTAAAATTCATTATTAATATTTTGACATTGTTTTTCATTCATACGTTCGTTCGAATGCTGCACTCGATTCGTTCGACATAAAATCGGACGATGACAACTTTAATTTTGATATTTTCATGGTGTTTGGATATTGCAGTTGAATTATTTTCACAGGGTTCGAGTCGGCGAACGTCACGCACGTCGCAGCGGGTCGATTTTTTGCTCGTCGATATTTATTTCGGAAGCGGATTCCGTCCTCGGTGCGGACGGTCCTTCTCTGACGAAAACTGACGTCCACAATTAGAGTCGCGGGCCCAGGATCGCCTCGGACCCGTCGGGGGCACTTTCGCTTTCGACGTTTTTTTGACAGGCGCGAACGCCAAATTTAGATTTTATAGACACTGCTTCTACGAGAGGTTATCGCGCGGCATATTTCCGGCAATATCGGATTACTGCGCCCGTTTCCGGGTCGGTCCGGAATATCGAGGGGGAGCCGCTCGCGACTTACGTAATCGATATCCGCGGCGCTATTGACGTATTTCACCGAGAGCGAAATCGATCGTCGGAGAAATACGAAAAGGCGCCACGGAAAGGGTCGACTGTCGAGTTGCGCACAATCCGGAAACTGGCGTATCTGTGCTCATGCTATTTATGGGACGCGATCTCGCGCGCGCTCGCGAATCCCGCACTCGCGCGCGAAACGTCATCGACGCGCGCCTCGCGCGCGATCTGTGCTCGCTATTAATAGCGGAGCGCACCTACGCGGCTACGCGGCCAGGCGCCAGCGGCGGCCAACACCGGCCAGCGGCGCCCAGCGCCCAGCGCCCAGCGCCCTGCGCCACACGCACTCCGAGGGGTGCCCAGCTTCTCCCCGCATGCTGGCCACACACGACAGATAACGCCCGCTTATCGCTTCGTCCGCTATATAAACAGAATCGTACTACCTTCACACCCAGTCGCCTCGACGACCGCAGAGGCGGCGCTTCGAATGCATTTTTCGAATTGATATTTTTCCACGCCGTCGATAATTTTGCAGCTCTCTCGAAGGCGAATCGCATCGGAACGGTTTCCTCGAACGTCGGGAGTTTCGAGCGAGATGGCCACACCGCGGACGAGTCACCCGCGCGCCGTTTACAACCGCGCCTTCGGCATTCGTAACCGACGTACGTATCGAAGGTTTCCCTCTAACGCGTTCAATGTCTCCCATACACATTCATCATCAAACATCTAGCTCGATTCTCATGAGAATCTGACTCGAATCCGTCCTTATTATTTAATTGAAAATAACATTATATTATATTTCTATACACGTTTATTTTTAACTCATAATAATTGTGTTCATAGATAGGTATTTAAAACCAACTACTCGGCGCCACTTGCAGAAACATATGAATCACCATATCTTATCAAAGTTGCCCAATCTTTATTGCCTTAATTCAATTTAATATTTTCTTCGGATCGGCTTCTAACATGATTCTTATACGATTTTTTTATAAATATATTTACGATTTCACCCTTCTTCACCCAGTTTATTTTTAATGCTAAATATTATTGGATAAATGCTTACAAAGCTATAAAACTAAAGTATTTTCGTATATTTTTAACATATTATTTTTATTATAGTAACAAATTATAATTCGGCAGCAGATATAATTCCTTGTTGGATTTCAGTGCTAGTAGCGCCGGGAACGTCATTGAAGCTAATAGTACTGAGCGCCCGACACAGCGAGTGATCCCCAATAATATTAAATAAGAGTAAATGGTAGCTATTTAAATGTCTTTTTATGAAGATTCTACCTATAAAATCTAAAATCACATCATCAAACATCCAAAAATATTTTAAAAACATTGTGCATGACCACCCCGTCTTAAAATATTAGTAATATATCATAAAATAAAAATATAATGTTCCGTAACATATGTGAATGTTTTCGCCATGTAACCAAACTTAGTTATCCATTCATAATGTATCAAAGATTACATTCGGTCATTTCTTTTAGTCTTTGATTTACTTCTTCTCTTCTGCGGGGTCCGCATTCTTCATCGCGGCTGCCTTGTGCAGTCCACCGCGAACACATCTCGAATCGGAAAATCATTCCAAGAACTGGCTGAAACACCTTTCATCGTAGTTCCGAAGGACCTCGACGAGGGAAAAGACGGGGACATTGGTCCGCTCGGTAACTTAGGGCTTCATCCTTGAAACGCACTCCCAGTAGAAGACGAATTTCCTTACATCTGAAAATGAAAATGACCGCTCATCGCACAATCGTCGAAAATGAGGGCTCTAAAAAGAAAGGAAAGCAATTAAAACATTGTGATCTCTGTGTTCAATGATATGGCGACTATCACGAGGCGGTCGCTTCCAAATTCAAGGCGAAATGCAGTGCAAAATGAAATCTCAAAAATTCCCAAAAATAGAAAGCGGGTTGTCTACGCTATAATATTGTAACGTGGTAGCAACCCCTCAGCCGAATATCGGGGCCCAGTTATCTTCGTCGCGCCGGTTCTGCACTCCTCTTCTTTCAAGCAGCAGCAGCAACCCCTCTGTTAAGCGACGGTATTCTCAAGAAACGCGAGTTTCCGATGACCCACGACTGCCCCGAATGAGATTCGTAACGTCGGCGAGAAGGAATCCATAATAGCGGTGGTGGAGAAGGAAGAGAGATGGGTGGATGAATGAGGAACGGAAGCGATTGATGTATTTCAAAGACGATGTCTTCTTATAACTAATTTATTTTCTACACTTATATTAGGTGCTGTTACAAGACGTAAAAGTTTCTTAAGATAGTCAACGGTGCAACTTAATATTGAACTTAGGACAAAGGACTTAACACAAAGACTTAACTCTAGAAAATCTTAAACTAACTAACACTACTGCTTACGACTAAAGCTTAAACCTAACTGATCGTCGTTTGATTCGGAAGGATGGCGTAAGCCAAATCATATTTGTTGATGTTATTAGAAAAATATGATCTGACTTGAATCAATATAAGTGTAGCAAATAAATTAGTTATAAGAAGACATCGTCTTTGAAATACATCAATCGCTTCCGTTCCTCATTCATTCCATCGCATCTCTCTTCCTTCTCCACCACCGCTATTATTGAGTCCTTCTCGCCGACGTTGCGAATCTAATTCGGGGCAGTCGTGGGTCATCGGAAACTCACGTTTCTTGAGAATACCGTCGCTTAACAGAGGGGTTGCTGCTGCTGCTTGAAAGAAGAGGAGTGCAGAACCGGCGCGACGAAGATAACTGGGCCCCGATATTCGGCGGAGGGGTTGCTACCACGTTACACTGGTGTCAGAAGTGGGATCCACGGCTGAACGTCGGCTATGCCGAAGAGGAGGACACCAATATCGAGGACATCAACATCAAGGACTTCGACATCGACTGAAGGCGAACTATCATTACGTTGTTCGCAAGAAGACAAGTTGGGCCACTCGGGGAGGTCACTAACTCCAGACCAACCCCGCGCCTAACTATGGAAGCAGAGACAACGCGGGAGCGACGAAGACGATGTCACCGGGGATGCAGCACAAGCCTTCCAAAAGGGCTTCAGCTGCAGCCGCCGCGCAGAAGATCTGGCGGGTGTAAACGTTAAGTGTAAATGTAATTAATTGGTGAAAAAGCGAGTGTAATTAAGGGCAATAATGTGTGTGTATAGTAAATAAGAGAAAAATCAAATAAACAAGCAGTTGAGTTATATTGAACAAGTGAAAAGATTTTGTGTTGAAAACTCGTCATATAAAAGATAAGTTTTTGTGTTGAAAACTCGTTGTATAGAAAATAAGTTGTCATGTGTAATGTTTATGTTTATGTCAATCTAGTTGTTATGAGATTGTATTTAACGTAGTAACGTACGAGTCTACGAAATACGATATAAGTACTGTACGTATACTTATGCTTTTGCCACCGCTTTCGTTGGGGGAGTTATTGTCGTGCATTCGATTTTTGATTTTTGATTAGTTTGAGACTATTTTGGAGACCCGAGTGTGTTGTAAGTAAAGTACGTGTATTTTGTGAGAATATTGAGTTTAAAAGTGTTAATTGTGTAGAGTCATCCGCGATACTCGAAAGAGTACTAATTCTTAACCTGTAACTGCTACGGTTGGGTTGGTTATTCGCGCAGACGACGAACCGGAAGTTCGACGTCTTGGTGGAGAAGATGACTTCAAGCGACCGGACCGGTGATTCCGTGTCGAGGGAGGTTCGAGTGAGACCTCAGAGAAAATTATAGGGAAACGTACTAGCGGGGAAAACGGGGATGCACTGACGACGAAAGAATTAGAATCCGAATAAAGGGAAGCGTTATTAGAATCACGTGACATCAGTGGCAATAGCATTTGTTCAACGGTACTAGATTAAGAAGTTTAAATGAAGGTCGATTAACGTTAAGAATATTGTAGACAGTAAGAGTTGATTAACTTTGTGTAAAAGTAAGGATTTGTTTCAAGTTATTACCAGGGCCCAGAAGTAGTCGTAAGTTTTGTCTAATATTGAGAATATTGATATAAGTTGTTTAAAATGATAATAAGAAATTAGATAAGATTTTGTAGCCTACGAGAGTCTTTTGTGATTCGCAGTATTTTGAGAGGAACTAAGTAATGTCGATTATTGAACCGTTATATTTGTCTCCATGTTATGTAAATTGCATTGTATTTTGTCAAAGTTATTGTATTAGTAAACAGAAAAGCACAATACGAAGTACAGGTGTGAATTGATCGGGACGATTCAATTTTAAGTCGGGGGGAGTGTAACGTGGGGGAAAATCACAAGAAAATTTCGAGAAAAAGGAGTGATGATTTTCAACCAACGGCACACTCTAGAACGTCCTGATCAAGGTTAAAGCGTAATTCGTCAGAAATAAGGGCGATGCGCATTTGGTTTTATTTACATCAACTTGATTTCGTCACATCTGTAAAATACTTAGCTTTGATTTTAAACCGCTCGATTTATTATGATTAAATCGATTCAAATATTGCCGATGCCGGTCTTTGATTCAAGTCAGATCATATTTTTCTAATAACATCAACAAATATGATTTGGCTTACGCCATCTTTCCGAATCAAATGACCATCAGTTAGGTTTAAGCTTTAGTCCTAAGCAGTAGTGTTAGTTAGCTTAAGTTTTTCTAGAGTTAAGTCTACGAGTTTAAGTCCTTTGTTTTAAGTTTAATTTAAATACAATATAAGTGTAGCAAATAAATTAGTTATAAGAAGACATCGTCTTTGAAATACATCGATCGCTTCCGTTCCTCATTCATTCCATCGCATCTCTTTCTTCCTTCTCCACCACCGCTATTATTGAGTCCCACGTTACAATATGTTGAGTGATTTGTTGTTAAAGTGATTTTTTCTACAAGGAAAATTGGTTTATAGAGAAACCGGAACTAGTGAGAGAAACGATGTCGCTCGTGTAGAGGCGTTCGAATATGAATCATCGGCGAAGGAGTGCGTCGCTTTCTTCGCTTGTATGGCGGTCTCGCTTCGGCAGCCGCTCTCATTGGGTATGCGCGTCTCGCTCGCGCGGCGTTCATATACTTTGCGAATGCGGCAATGGCCAATTGTGACCTTGACACAATTACATGAAACCTGATTATTAGCATGCCGAATTTCCAACATTTTTTCGATACGCCAATGAGACGTATGTGGAGAAATTGGACAAATGTCACAGAGACTGGGAATGCGCTTCTCAATCTTTCCGCGCCGGAGAACCCACACGATCCCGTTTCAATATTTCGCACACTCCCATCTCTTTCTATAAATATGCATCTTCTCTACACTCCCTAGTGCCTAGTCCATCGTGAAATTCAACCCGCCGATCTAATTATATCCTTTTAAGAATCTATCTCCAGCGGGATTATATCACTTTTAACACTGTTCAAATACAATTACTTTCCTTCCAGGTCCATTAAAAAAACATAAACAATCGGTCGTATCCTATATTTATTTCTGGCACAGAAACCGGTGAACCGTATTAACATTTTCGAGCCGCCGCTGTGGGATAATACAAACAAAAAAATCAAATTAATAAGGAATTTAATGAAAATTTCATTTGACTTTCTTAAATTAATCTTTTAAAATGTTTCGAATTGGCCATATCGCTGTCTTTTCTGTGTTGATAGAAATATAAAAATAGAAGAAAAATGATGGTGAAATCACGGCGTATGTAATATATTTATTTATTTATTTCTACATTTTTAAAAGAAACTTACAGCTAGTACAGAGATAATAATAATTAAATATTAAAACAAAATCCATTTAAAAGTTGCCTCAATTAACAAGAAATAAACTAAAAAAACAAGAACTTACTACATAAAAAATGAGACACAGAAAAGAAGAAAACATTAACAAAAAAATTGGCATTTAAAGTAAAGTTAAAATGGTTTGAAAAACGACCAAGCAAATGAATTGTTAATAGTAAACAAACTATTTTGATATAAAATTTTTAAACAGTAGAAACACTGTACATTCAAACCTCTTTTTGTGCGACTTTTCTTTGTGCGATTTCGAATTTATACGGTTTTTTCAAGGCAATTTTTTAATCATAAAGAGTACGTATTGAGATATTTTGAATAAAATAGGAAATAAATCATCAACATTAACCGAAATTTGGAAAAAAATTATAATTTAGGACTGTGTAAGCCATGTTGCATCTGCTATCGCTGAATTACGATCACGCCCTTTATTTTGGTTTAGATTTTTGAAAAAATTGATTTAGTTTTTTTTGCATTTTTCCAATTTTTCGACTTTTAAAAATACATTCTCCAAAATTATTTCCAAAATTCCAACCATTTACGGAGTTATAGCTATTTTATTTGGCTAGTCTTACCATAGTAAAATCTTTTAACGCGTTTTTCTTGAAACTACTTTTTTTTTAACACGGTTGACATAATATCTCAAGTTTTAATTAAAACAAATATAAGACCAAAAAATGACTTGACTGATTTTTTTTTTCTTTAATAATTATGAATTATATTATTGGAAAGAGAAAATCTACTTAGAACAATGATGACATTGACATTGGGTATACTATTTCTTCCGAAGAAGAGAGCGATTTTGAATCATATCGAAAATCGCAACAAAAATTATCATACAGCGATAATAGTTTATAATTAAAATAATAAGTATTTCTCTATTGGATGTTCGGCATTTGAGATGCCAGAAGTCACTCATCCTTAAAATTTTAGCAATGATGCAAGACGTCATTTAAATGTTACTAAAAAAAAATTTTTTTAATTGCCTTATTGTTTTCCTGTTTTTTGATTAACTTTTTTTTTATGCGATTTTGGATATATTTTATATAGTTGTTTCAAAGTTATGCGATTTTTAAAATCCATGGAATGCATCTTCACTTTTTCTATGTAAGTCATAGCTTTTTTTGGGCGATTTTCCGCTGAACGCATCTACCGCACAAAAAAAGGTTTAAGTGTACAACAATTCATCTGAAGACTGAAAACAACAGAAGGAAAAGTTTTTATCCAAACACGTTAAAGTTTATTTAAAAATCTTTTTTTCAGCAAGCAATGCTTAATAAACATACTTTCATATTAAAAACCGATTTTATACGCTAATCTAAATTGTTTTAATTGATTTATCATTTTTATTATCCATTATAATTCATTAAGATTTAAAAATTATTATTAGTCATTATAAATCAATAAAAACTATTAAAACACTCCTATCTTAATTTACTCCATAAATATCTCATATTAATGCATATCAATTAATACTTTTATATTCTTATTTAAAATATGAATGGGCAGATCTCGTGTCAAGGCAAAAGGAGGAATGACAGAAATGTAGAATCTGATAGACGAAATTGGCTCAAGAATGATTTTATTGATATATTATATTTTAAAAAAATAAGTTTACAATACGATAATTTATTTATGGTACACCATTTTGAATTTTAAAAAAATATTTCCTTTGTCTGGAAAATTTAAGTGGGATAGTAAAAATATTTGAAAAAGAGTTTAAACCAATTCTTTTTCATTTGAACACATCCATATAAACAAAATAATGTTAATAATTCACAAGATGGTAAGTATTATATAAAGCATTTATTGATTTAAAAGAGTTTTCATAAATATGACAATTTTGAAATAATGTGAAAACATCTTAGTTTTTAAATGCTTAAAAAAACATTAACATTAAAAGTCATATAATCGAACGATAAATTTGCCGCTTTCCATGGCATTTTAATGGATTTTTTTTATTATTTTAGATTATTTTCCTTTTGTACATTTATATGATTATGTTATAATTACTCTATTCTCTTGTAACTATATAAATAAATAAAATGATAAAAACTAATGTATCTTTTAATACACTTTGATACTTTTTTTAGAATTTATTTTTATCTTAAGCCTAATTTGTATACGAACGAGTGCCTTTGGCAATCACTGTTACTGAAATCTTGACTTGAGAAGTTTTTCGCTTTTGTATCTTTGCTTTAAATTTTTGAAAAAATAATTGGTATTTTTTACATATAGTGTACTCTCGATTATTCGGTTTGCGGATTATCCATGCCTGAAAAATATTTTTCTTTTTTTAAAGTTTTTTTTAATTTTATTTTTGATATTCGGATAATAAGGCCAGATCCACACTATGGTGCCGGTAACGGTTCGATCTCGCTCCGATCCCGATCCGATCAAATATTCTTGCATAAGAAACAATCAGAGTATTCACACTATCGGATCGTTCCAATTCCGTTTCTTGTATGAGAATATTTGACCGGACTGAGACCGAGAGCGAGATCGAACCGTTACCGGCACCATAGTGTGGATTGGGCCTAAAGCAATTCCCGAATAGTACTGAGATGTTATATACACAGATCAAGATCAAGATTATCTTCAAAGCGATAAGGATTATGCTTGTGTCTTATCTACCAAAACAAACGTCCTTTTTCATGTCTTAATTATTTTGGTTTTCAAAACAACCGAGCAAGAATTTAAGAAATCTTGTTATACAAGGCAGAAATCAAATCAAGAGTAAGATTGTGAAAATGTACCCGGGGTGATAAGAGCGATACACATGACTTGATTACTAAAACTTTAAGCCGGGTGGACATGCGATGCGGAAAGCCCCATGGACAATCAGTTTAACACTCTCGTCGCCCAACATGAATCGGTGTTGTTTCTTACGTGACCCAAATTCAATAATCGGAGTGTAAACAAAAGGAATAATAGCGATACAAGCGATATAAAATCACGGGATAAAAACGGACGACTAGAATGCGACATGTGGCATATTTTCTCACAGGTGTTGTTTATCTTAGATCGATAAGCTTGGCTATTTGCTCTGTCATTAACCAAACTAGCAAAATAAAGTGAAGATAAGCAAGTGAAATTGGACAAGGGTAGGAATGCAAGTTTCGAGGTCGATCTCAAAAAATATTTAGACAGTTGTCATTATAGAAAGACGTTCTGGATTCGCTTTTCGGAGACTCGGAATTCGGAGACGCGCATATCTGGTGTACGCAGCAACGAACGAGTTAAATAATATAAACACTGTCGATTGCATAAAACATTCGGTAATTTCATCAAGTAAACAAACAATACACTTGAAATCGATTAATTATTCACAAATCATTATTCGGGTTAACGTTCTATATGTTTATGCGATGTACGCAGGAAGCTCTCCGTTTCTGCACATGCACAATTATCGAACTCCATATCTGTCTCTCTCCGAGCTCAACGTACAAGAGTGCTCTTTATGAATCACTGGAATTCGCTCGCAAATACGCGATCATCCTACCATACAATCGAAACCAAGTTGAAATTTGATGATTTGGATTATCCATGTTTTCCATCGAGTATTCCAGCTGCCAGTATGGAAATCGAAAAGCTTTAAAAGCCGTTGTAAATGTTTGATATACAAATTCGTATTTATTGATTTGAAATGAGAGTCGATTTATTTCGAGTCTAATTGATGGTTTTTTATAACATTTACTGGTATCTTTCTCGGAAGGGATTTTAATAGGGCTACACGTTTTTATGCAGTGTTTCGACGATTTGCAACCTTTTTTGCACTCTTCTGCTTCATAATTTATGGCCCACGAATGCTTATTTGGGTTAAGGCCGGAGGTTATTTCCAGGACAACTTTCTCGGAACATTTTGTAGTTTATATATGTAAAATATATATATACACATTAAAACATGTAAACACAATTTATATACTCGCGGAATGCGATTTGGATTGGCGAGAACTATGCTGAAAAGAAAAAAAATTGTATGTATTCAATTTTGAAAAAAATAATTTCAATAAGTCTCATTAATAAGATCTTTATAAAAATATGCATTCCGTGTGTAATATGTTGCCTGCAAATAATCGCGACTTCGGACCGCAGAAGGTTAGCGATGTGGTAAAAAGTTTGTTGAGAAGCGCTGATCGTCGATCTAAAATGTATTTTTATGATTTTAACAATGATTTAGATTTAATTAAGACGAATGCTAACGCGTCGATATGAAAGTGACATGGACGTAAAAATAATTGTTTTGATTTGTGCCGATGATGAATTTGAATATAATAAATAGTTCGAATATTTTTTTGTTACAGTTTTGAGACGGTCCGTCTTCGTTTCGGATCTGCGCTTGTCGATTGCGATTTTATGATTCGGGTGCGTGTGTTTTATGATGTGTCTATATTTAAGTTTTGACAGATCGTGCGCCATTTTGAATTTCTGCGGCGGTGCTCGTTTTGCGCGCGGAATGCGGTATTTATATATTTTTTTTATTTTGAAATATTGTTCGGATGTGTTTTATGGGTGGGATAAATTTCGGTTTGAATTTTGATCGGTCTGTTGAGTTTTAATTCGGTCGCCGGTCGCCGATCCGCAGCCGAGTTGCGAACCATCGCTGCGTCGGTAGAGCAGATCGGCGCGGAGTCGGCCGAGAGATGTCTCTGGGGGGCCGTGGGGCGGTCGGCGCTGGTCGGGCTCGTCGAAATTTGTCAGATATTTTAGCACGGGACGTAATCGGTCGGCGAGCGGCGAGAGCGTCGAGAGCGCAGCGAAGCACGTGCGCCGAGTCGCGCCCCCCGTCCGAGGTGAGTGCGCCCGGGGGCCTCGGTCTGCGCCCCCTCGAGTCTGAGACCTCCCGACCCGATCTCTAACTTTCGGTTTCCGTATGAAAAATACGCGCGAAAACGTTCGGCCGCCGCCACGCGAACCGTCACGGGGATGTCACCTTTTGACCGGCGCGAGCTAATCCGCGACCGAATCGCGACTCAAATTGCCAATAAATTACTCGACCTACATTTTTAAATAAATTACCTAGTCGGACGCACCGTCGCGCCGTCGGTTTCGTCCTATTTATTTATGTAATCGACGGGACGACCGGAACGCCTTTAAAAAAAAATCACTCCGGGGGGAAAGGCGCCAAAATTTGAAAATTCAAAAAGGCGCGTCCGCAGCGGACCGTCTTGCGTACCCGTCCTACTCGATTTGTTCGATTTTCGAGCGCCCCGGGCGCACGATCGATTCGATCTTCGACGGCTTCCGAATGGAGAAAATCAGTTTTTTTTGTGTTAAAAGTGTCGAATGCAGCCTTCCGGAAGAAAGTCGAACGATATGCGGCGGTTTGTGCGAGCAGATAACACAAGAAGATAAAAGAGACGAGCGGTGGTCGCCGCCGGCCGTGCGAATTTAGGCCTAATTTTGCGGCCTGCGAATTTGCCCGCCGCTCGACGTCCGCCTTCAATTTCAATCGATTTGCGACCCGAAAAATCTAACAAGACTACCAAAAAAATACTCGATCGATGGTCGACGATCAGATCTTCCGATGAGAAAATAAATCCCAAAAATATCAATTCAAAATCGCTTCCAAATCGCCCCTTGTCAGTTCAAAATGTGCCAAAATCCAATAAAACGACATGAAAATTTACAGCAAGACGGCGGACGATTTCAATTCATACATTAATGATTTCAAAATAGAATCAGGATAGCCCATTCTGACCAGTGCTTCGCCATTGAGACGGTCAATTGTAGTCTTGTACTACTGATCTTCAATCGACTCCCTAAAAAATATATTCGAACAAATTGCTTTTTATCTTTACAACTGCCAAATTAATATTTTTGCCATTTTTCGTCCGAATTTGAAGCGCAACCATTGATAGAAATTCACATTGAATATTAAATTTTTGTAAACGTTTTCTCAATCCCGAATCAGTTTAAAATAAAAAAATATCGACATTTATACTTTAAAATAAAAATTATAAAACTAAAGTGCTTTCTTCAATTTAAAAAAAAAATGCAATCATACATACCATAAATAAGACAGTAATAATGTGCTCGGATTATTACCGCAATTATATAACAATTACAACGCGAAATGATCATTATTTTTTGAGTCGCATTACAATTAATCCATTGCAGAATGGTGCTAAAAACAAAAAAAAGTGCATTGCTTATGATGTATGCGTTTTTATGTGTATTTAATTCATTCGCCTTAAATATCTGAAACGCCTCCGGCCCTATGGAATCTAAAAAGAGTTCTTCCATTTTTTTCAGAAGCATATCGATTCGAAATAATCATCGAACGATGATCCCAATAAGATTGTTAAATTGTTGAAAAAAAAAAAAGGTGATGGAAATAGAAAGCCATATTATCATTCGGGGAGGTCTCCTGTGTTGCGCACGTTCATCTCGTGAAACAGGTTGGTAGTCAGTGCAAGCATCCTTCATCCCTTTGTTGCTGATAAATCTAAACTCATTTTTGAAATGCCAAAAAGTGTGGATTCATAAACTAATCTAATGGAGCACCGACGAAAAAACACATGTTTATCTTTCAGCATCGAAGCTAGCTCAAAAAGACTACATTGCGTTCTTACATATAATTTTTATTATATAAAATTGTAAATGTAAATCTAAAAACGCAAACCATCCCATCATTCATTTTTTTTATTAATATGAGATTCATATAATAATCCAGGGCGCCAATTCATAAAAATGTCATTTTTTAAATATTTATATACCGCAATTGTATTATATATTGTGCGGCTTGAATTGGTCAAATTTAATGCGGTTAAATTATTTGCCATTTGTTTAAAATCTTGTGTTTTTATGTGAAATATCAATTTTTATTTGACTCGTTATATTTTTACCCATAATTTAAAATATTCATCATATTTAAAAAAATGAACACTCTTTATGTGGAATACGCAAGAATTTTAACGGTTAGTTTTGCAATGCGGTTGAAATAGTATTATGTGTCATATTGATTAACATAGTGTAGTAGTGTCTCTTCGCGATGATATTTGTTATCAAAAATATCATATCGAACGTTTTTATTAAGAAAAAATATGAACTTTTAGGAAATATCGATAAAAAAAAGTTTGTGTCATATGTGTGCAGTCTAATAATACAAATTTTATTGTAATTACACTTCGTAGTTTTTTCAAAAATATTAAATTGAACTAAAATAATTGTTTTTTAGTAGTTTTAAGAAAAATAGTTTAATATAAGTAAACATTTATTTTATTCAGCCGAGCGATGCAAGTTTTTTTATAAGCATTTATTCAAAATATTTGGTAATTTAAAGCTCTTGCAGAGTGCCCAAATTGCCCGCTTAAAGTGTGTTAATTGTATTCCCGGTATACTTCATTGAAATTTTAGCGCAGTGCATTGTATGAATCGGATAGATTATGTAGTCCAAATTGAATATTCAGATCAATCGCCTTTATGATCTGTAGAATTCATTTAGCTTGAATATAATGTGACGATAGTGTATTAAATTTATTGTATGCTGTAGAGCATTTAAAATCTTGCTATCTTGTAATTTATACTCACAATTTCGGGATTTTCGTATATCGAAAATTCTTTTACTCCTGACATGTTATTTATAGCACTTTATTTCGTAGCACGATTATAATGCAATCCATGAGATTCCATTTTAAACAAATGGAATCTCATGTTGTTTTTTGCCAAAAAGTTTGATGTTGGATTGGATGTCTTAACCCTCCCCAAAAGAATTAATATTTGCACGTTTTCTATATGTATTGCGCAACATTCTAAAAGTTGTTTTCGATAAAAAATAAGATTGATAAAAATATCAACATCAAAAATAATTTATTGATGTAATTTATATTTAAATAATTAAGGGATATATAATATGATAGTATGTAACGATTATTTTTCGGTCATAATTCAAAGTGCAATACAATATGAATATATTAAATGCACGTTGAAACAACCATTACACGCTGTAATAGTTTCTCACCCCATTTCATATAGCTATTTTCAAAATGGCGGAATAGATCAGGGAATACAGTGCGTACATTGATGTTCTCTGGAAGCGTGATGTAACCCATTATTTATAGAAATATAATCCACGCATTTGACTATATCGAAGTGTATCTATCACATTGGCTGAAATGTTTTTACGAAAACGTGCTGTATCTTTTATTTTAAGGTTAGAATTAAAATTTTACAATTTGCAGAAATATAAGTGCGCTCCACGCCACAATGGGAAGAATTCCAACACACGAATTCGAATTACATTAACGAACCTCTCGAAGGCCGAACTGATTAACTCCTCAAAATATACAGTAGTGATTCTGGGTCTCGGCATTCGCTCACTTCCCGGGATACGAGACATCCCTTTTCGAAAATTCCGGACCGAGCTCAAGGTGCGAACGTTATAATTCAATACGTTTAGAGACATAATACATTTGATCACAGATCTGACATCACTATTGCATAAAAGGTAAAACATATATAATGTATGATAAAAAATATGAATCATTTCCATAATATGAAATCGAGAACACCTTTGTTACATCAACATGTGTTCTAACTTATTAAATGCAGACGTGACTCGGTTTACACGGTAGATAGTAAAGACCGTATAAATTGAAACCAACACACTTACAAAGAGGTATAATTTTTATAATAATATTAATAATGAAATGCACGAGCTCAAAATGCGATGCAAAAATAAGTACACTTAATTTTTTTTTGTGCGGTAGATGCGTACCGCGGAAAACCGCACAAAAAAAAACTATCACTTACATAGAAAAAGTGAAGATGCGTTCTATTGATTTTAAAAACCGCATAACTATGAAACAGCTATATAAAATATATCCAAAACCGCATAAAAAAATATGAAAACAATAAGGCAATTAAATCAAAAACTATCATCGCCGTATGATAATTTTCGTTGCAATTTTCGATATAACTCAAAATAGCTCTCTTCTTCGGAAGAAATAGTATATCCAGTGTCAATGTCATCATTATTCTATGTAGATTTTCTCTTTCCAACAATATAATTGATAACTAGTAAAGATGTCACTATAGTTCATAACTCAAAAAAAAAATCACAAAATGGCGACTGTTTAAAAAAATTCAGTCAAGTTATTTTTTGGCCTTATTTTGTCACAGTTTTAATTTTTTTTTTTATAGTAGAAAAATAAATTTAGACTTAAATCTGTTAGAAATAATAGAAGCTTAAATAGAATAGATTCGTAATCATTTGGAAAGTAAATTAATCAATGAAAACATGAGATATGATGTCAACCGTGTTGAAAAAAGTAGTTTCGAGATAAACGCGTTAAAATATTTCATTATGGTAGCCAAGTAGCTATAACTCCGTAAGTAGTCGAAATTTTTGAAATTCCTTTTGAGAATGTATTCTTAAACGTCCAAATATTGGAATAATACTATAAAAACGAAATCATTTTTATCAAAAATCTATACCAGAATAAAGGGTGTGGTCATAGTTCAGCGATAGCAGATGCAATATGATTTACACATTCCCAAATTTCGGTTAGTGTTGATGATTTATTTCCTATTTTATCCAAAATATCTCGATACGTATTTATGAAATTTAAAAAAAAATCTTTAAAATAACTTCGAAATCGCACAAAAAAAGTCGCACAAAAAGAAGTTTGAGTGCATATATTTTATTTACTGCCATGCAATGCATGTATTTGGCTCGTTGAAGATTTTGCATGTATATTTATTCTAATTGCTTTTAATAATACCACAGTTCTTATTAGTCGGATTCCTTTTGTTGAGATGTTCATATCTTTCAAAATCGAACAATCATATATAGAATGTAAACCGCAGGACTTCCTATGGTATTCTCAAGACTTCCTACGTGGTTAATATTTCGCAAATATTATTGTGCATAATATGCCAATTAAATGATAGCATTCGTATTATACAAAAACTATTAATGATAGTAATGTTACATTGTCTGAGCGTTTTGCTATTTTTATTGGGATGTATTTTCGTGCACTTTATGTTTGCATATTAATTAATTTGTTATTTAAATTATGATAATAGTTTGAGTAAAGGTTCGATATAAAATTACGATATTGGCATCAATGGCTATATTAATATGTATGCGTCATCCGTCCGATTAGACTATTCTATTTTTATACGATTTTGTTCATTGGCTTAACATTTTAATACAATACCGTTATGTGATCCATTATTATTTCAAGACAAATTATGTTGGGTATTCGTATAAAAAATAATGAATGTTATGGAAAAAACCTGCTTATTGTTGCATAAGTTTTGAAAAATTATTATATTTAAAATTCTATGAGAATAATTACAATGACAAAATCGTGACTCTCGTGTCGAAGAATCATTTTCTGAGTGCGATGAAATAACGCTGATGAAATGGACGCGCTAATAAATTTGTAAATGGTACAATAAAAAGTAATTAGAAATTTGCATGAATATGTCATAGAAAGTAGTTTGTAAATTTAAGGATGATGATTTTCTTTATTAAAAACGTAGGAAAATGATGTAATTCGTCATGAATCGATTGTTTGAAAATTTATGGTTTGTTTTGTAATTTCATTTGAATTCGAGTTTTAATAAATATTGTTATTAAGTTTGGGGCTTTCAATAAAATCTACTTTTTAAACTGAGTATTACAATTGTGTGTGCATTATTGGAGTGGCAAATGAAACAGTCATAATTATGATACATTTATCTTTATGAGGCTATTTGTAATTGAGCAATTTCGATTGTTGCGTAATTTAAGATAGTCGGGTTGTCATGTTGTAATGATAAATTTGAATATTTGATCCGTTCGACGGATCCATGCCGTGTGGCGATCCGATCGGTGATCCGTGGATCGATGGATGGATCGATTTAACGTTGGAAGGAATAAAAGAGTGGAAAAGGTGTTTCGGAACGGTGCGAGAGGCGATGTCGGTTAGGGGCGAGATCTCTTGCAACGCGGTCGTCTGCTCCAACTTTTTTTATTTCTCCTCTCTTTTTGTCCATCTCTTGTACTTTTTTGTAAACCAGTTATTGCACCACGAGGATGCACGTGCTCTTCACTTAATGCATGTTCTCTCTTATTTTGCACAGAGCCGGTTTCTCTCAATACTCACACTGGCGCAGCGCCCGTCTAGAGGAATTACAGGAATGCTAATATATTCAATTGGTCCAGTGTGGGGATGCGTGCACATATAAATACATTTTATCAAACAAATATTCTATTTTATTTTCCCACGTTCTCGTGATTCACGAGACTTGCGATTCCTAGCCTACTTATTGCCCGATTACAATTTTTGGCCAACATCGCTCTGTCGCCATGAGACTCGACAAGATTCGAATGCGAAACGATCATACGTTCATATTTGTTTATTATCGCAGTCGTTCCGAGCAAATCTGCTGAAATTCTCATCGCAATAACTTTATACAGTCTGTGGTCCTTTTATTTCCATTCATACGAAGCAGTGACGATATCAAATGACGTATTAAAAAAATTAATACAATATTTTCAGTGTGCATGTATATCTGTGTTGTGAACATTTTTACAAAATTTCGCTTATCGCATATGATCCATAGATGGACTATTAAAAGTAATTTTGTACTGTCATCTGTTGATGAAAATTTTAAACGTAACGTTGTCGAGATGCGGAGCGACGGAACGGAGAACTAAATCGAAAGAGTCTGCCAAGCAGAGGCACTCAACGCGAATTCGCAAAGTTGCAATAATAAACTCGCACGCATATCAGATCTTCTTCCATGTCGATAATGTAATGCTTAATTTAAAAATATGCTGCAAGTTTTGGTGTATAAATAGGAAACGAGCGTCACCAGCTCAATGATACTCAACAGCGAGCCGGTTGTTTCCAGCCACTTTCAAATACTCTCTTAATTATCATCTATAATCGATGCATATTAAATGTTCAATTAATCCGAAACACTCGCTGTACTTTTATTCGATCGACCATATCTTCGTTAGATTCGCGTATACTTATACAGATGCGCATCGGAGGCTTTCGTTCAAATACAAAAAAATATTGCGAATTTGGATTATCCATCAGTGGATGAAAATTTATTAAGCCAATTCATTATCTTCAAACGGCATTGGTTTCCATTAAAAAAAAAACTAGAATGTATAAATGACATGCTTTTTTCTGGACGAAATGAATATTGCACGATTATTTTCCACGATGCATAATTTCATCATCTCGATGATCGCTCATCCATGTCCTGTTCGTTGCCTTTAAATTGTCGCAAGCTCTCCTGGTTTTCTCAATCCTGTTATGAATTGTCATTTTCCGCGACATCCTGATAATTCGTTATATTTTGATCAATTGCCAGTAAAAATATCATTATAAATAAAATTGCGTCTTTTTCGATGCATTTCCGTTCGTTTTAGTCATTATCGTATAGCAAGTAGCCTGATCCAGTTTTACACCATTCAAATCAACTAGTTTTCCACCAAACATATTACTCAATGTTCATCATAATGTCGAAAAACGCTTAGTCACTATAAAAATAAATCGCAATATGAACGCGCCTTTTCGAGCATCTAACTTAATCATCGATAATCCAATGCGACCGCTTATGACTATGAAACACTGTGGTCAAACAATCATACGATTCTAAATATGATGTGGTTTTAAAAAATCTCAAGGTATGATGCAAATGCAAAAATGCAAAGAATGTGCATTTTGCAGAATGTTTGGCGGGAGTAAAGTTTCCAAACCGGTTATCCGACTGTCCGTCCATTTTTAAAAAAACCGGATAAATTTTAACGGTTATCCAGCTAGTTGGTGATTCAAATATGCATGTATTATCCGTAAAATTAAAATGTGCAATTTTGATTGATGTCGAAACTCCAATTTGGTTAAGTGCAAATATTCGGATATTTGGGGAAATATCCGAATAGTATTCTTAATAAATTTTAATAGAATATTTTACAAGAAAATATTTTTCAACAAGAGAATAAGAAACTGAAGCTATTGTTGGATATAAAAACTCGGTTGAATTCGATGATTGTCATGATAAAACGATTTATACAAATAGCTAATACTGTTAATAAAACGTTGGCAGATATGAATATGGTTACTGTTTCTGAAAGTGAATGAATGATTTTAAGAAATCTCCTTGATGTTCTGGCTCCAATGGAAGTTGCCATTAATTAACTGAGTGATAATAATGCAACATTAATAACGGCCGAGGGAGTTTATAAATTTATATTTAATAAGTTTGAAAATTTTGTAAATTCAATAAGTAAAGAATTATTACACGCACTAAAAAAGAGAATGAACGAACGCCGAGATAAAAAAAATAATCACAAATTTGATATATTTACAAGGTGGAAATGTTCCCAGTTCTAATGAACAACTACGATACTCATCCAAATATGAAGCTATTTCTTTGGAGAAATGAGAGAATTCATCCAAATTTATTTTCTAATGAAGAATTTTTAGCTGTTAATGACGAATAATTGTAATCCCTAATGTAAAACGATGGACCGATGATCAGTATCGTATGATTTATAGCGAGGAAAGGAAGTATCGTTCGCGTTCCTTTTGTGGTTTGTTGTTTCCTGTTAATGATTTTTTTCTTTTTAATAATACAATTTGACATTATATTCCGATAAAAATGCATAATTATTATTTTCCATTCAATCAATATTAATATCTAATTCTTATCTTTAAAATTAGGGTATTATTAACCTAATACGATTAGTTCGGTTTTTAATTTTAATACTTTGAGGTAAGCCCAAACATGATCAAATGGAACGATTTGCCTCGTTTAATATAAAAATATATACCCATTATTTTATATACGTTGAATTAGAACTGAACCGAAAACCGATATAAATACTGTACCGGAACAAAAACCGAAATGAAAAACATAACGGTTCGAAGCCCTGGTTATATTTGTAGAATCTTATATATGGTTTTATGTTGAAGGGGCGATATTAGGTCATATTTATTTTCTTTTGAAAATGTTACCATGTAGTTCATCCAGAAGCTTGAATCAATTTCTCTCTTGATCTCTTTCGCCAGATGAGGCGAACCAATCGATAATATGAAAAATGTATCCAGGCACGACCGACAAAAGTATGCGATGTATCACAAATGAGTAGAAATATTTGGTCTTATTAATGTATGAAATCGAATTTAACGCAAGAGGAGATAACGCAACTGTGTAAACTTTTACCGGCATCTAAAATATGAAGAAAGTATTTCATCATCGCGAATGTTTTATTATTCCAGTTAATTCACATAAAATCAAATATGTTGTTTAACATATTAATACAACAAAGACGTTTGATTCATCTGCAATATAAGCTTTGGTATGTTTTTAGAGCACGACCATTTGACGCTTCAGGAGTCGACATTCCGATCGTTTTTCTATTTATCCATTGCATTTTTCATTAGTTTTCATTGATACAATCGTAAAATTATTGTGAGAGTATCAAAGGTTGAATTTATTGTGTCTGAAAAAATATACATTTCTGTTCTTAAAAACTTATGAAGACGTGAGTAAGTAAAATGGCTGATACATTTTTACAAATTACAAAATGTAATATCCTGGCACAAACTTTGCCCTATGACTTTTATATTTTTCGATATATACTTTAATTCGACACGCATTTATTCGGATCTCTGCGGTTATTCAAAGGGTTAAATTTAACAACAATATGGTAGTGAAGTGTACGCTCGAACAATCTATTACGTTCGAGCTTTTTATGATTTTATAAAAAGGGAATAAAGGTTTCACTGTAGGCAGTCTTTCGGCGGAAATGCCATTAAAAGATTCGAAATTTGGGTGATATATAAAAATATTTTGTAAAATAGAATAGTAATTTAGGATTTTAAAAAAGTATCACAATTGCAATTAACATTCACTAGAGCTAGTGTTACATTAAATAGTATTTAGTTTGGTTTATTAATTATTTATTTTATTATCGTGTGTATAAAAAATACTATTTTGGGCATGTTTGTCTACTCATATATATCTGTTACTGTAAATATTTTAGTTTTGCAATTTTTAGATTGTTTCAATGGACCATTTTTGAATTCTTGATAATCTAAGAAGCAATTTGTAATTGTGAGATTTGAGAGAATTTAGATAGATCGAATGTTGAAAACGATTGCTATTCTTCGCGTAGAGAGTTATGTTTGTCGCCATGTGAATTGAAGCTGGTTAGTGTTGGGCAGCGATGCGCTCAAAAGGTCATGGGCCTCCGCCGTACTTCTTTCAATGAGGCTTTCTTTTGTTTATTGAAAGATTTCCGTATAGGTGGGCACTTTTCTCCCTGACGCTCTCCGCCTCTCTCTCTCTCCCTTTTGTTCCCTCTCAGACTGCTCAAGGGATCAATAAAAAAATACACAAAGATGTTTCGCATATGCTATTGATACCTGAATTATGGGCGAGAGCTATGCACTCAATTTATTCGAGATGCACTTCGCGATGCAACTCGACCATCTGCTCTCTTGCATATTGAACCTTTCGTTCCAATTTAATTCTTATGTACCAAATGTTGTTACAAATCTTGACTTTAAATTTCAGTTGAGTTTTTGCAACAAATTATAATGCAATGATTTCGTAGAATGACGGGTTTTAAGATCTAATATCATTAAATTTTTAAAAATTAACGTCAACCTTTTTAGAGATAAAAAGTCAACCATAACTTCTCCTTTAGACATCTTTATAACTCCTCTGTTGAATTTTGAAATACATCAATTTTTATATTATTATCAGTTGTTTAAAACAATAAACTCATAATCATAGTGCAGTCATACACAGTTTACTGCAGGAATATGGTGATGTATTTACTACACCTCGACTCTAATAATGAGAATATCGATATGGAATATAATAGATACGGGATTCAGAATTTTTGTATTCCTCCGTAATATAATAACGAATCACATCAAAGTATTATAGTGTATAATTATTCATCTACAGCGACGGAAATAAATTATTTGTCGGGAAATCGGGAATTTTGCGGGTTTTAGTCCATGTCTCAGCAGAAAGGAATTTTATCAGTCACATTGATGGTATTAAATGAAAATGGGGGCTCACGCGATCATCAACTCGAACTAGCATTTAAATATCTGATGGCGATACCTCCAACGAGTCTGGAGTAGGGAATCCAATCACGGGATCCCGGATCCCGGGATCCCGGACAGTTTTAGGTACTTAAGAATCCCGGGATTAGAAAACGTAATCCCGAAAATCCCGGGATTGAAATTTTTATCTAACAGAAATCGTACACCTCACCAACACGATGAAGGCTACTAAATCGAGACATTCCCGACGAAATCTGGACGCTTGGAAACAGTGGCGTAATTACTAATTGGCGAACATAGGCGACGCATAGGAGCAGTGACTGTCTAATCTATGTATACATATATAGCGTACATGTATGTTTTTAAAATTGTTATAGTAACATTTCCCTACCGGTGATGTATTTACTACACCTCGGCTCTAATAGCGGGAATATCGATATGAAATATAATAGATACGGGGTTCAGAATTTTTGTATTCCTACGTAATATAATTACAAATCACATCAAAGTATTATAGTATATAAGTATTCATTTGCAGCGACGGAAATAAATAATTTGTCGGGAAATCGGGAATTTTGCGAGTTTTAGTCCGTGTCTCAGCAGAAAGGAATTTTATCAGTCACATTGATGGTGTTATATGAAAATAAGGGTTCACGCGATCATCAACTCGAACTAGCATTTAAATATCTGATGACGATACCTCCAACGAGTGTGGAAGCTGAGCGTGCATTTTCAGCAGCAAGTTGTCTGACTTCCAAAATCAGATCCAGACTAAATGACAAAACACTAATGTTTAATGTTAATGTTACTTCGGGCATATTTTCAAAATAATATTTGAATGTTTTAGTGTTTTATTTATCTATTTTTGAATTGTATTTTTATCTTTTCTTAAATAAGTAAAATTCTTTGGCCTTCAAGTGATTTTTTATATTGAACAAATGGACTTATTAGTAATTTTTGATCAAATTCATCAAGGTAATTTCTTAAAATATTGAAAATCCCAATCCCGGGATCCCGGGACTGGTCCCGGGATTGTCTAATGAAATCCCGAAATCCCGGGATCGAAATTTTGGCTCGGGATTGGATTCCCTAGTCTGGAGGCTGAGTGTGCATTTTCAGCAGCAAGTTCCAAAATCACATCCATACTAAATGACGAAACACTCGATGCTTTAATGTTATTTCGGGCATATTTTAAAAATAATATTTGAATTTTTTATTGTTTTATTTATCTATTTTTGAATTGTATTTTTATCTTTTCTGAAATAAATAAAATTCTTTCGGCTTCTAGTTATTTTTTATATTAAACAAATGGACTTATTAGTAATTTTTGATAAAATTTATCAATGTAATTTCTTAAACCATTGAAAATCCCGGTCCCGGGATTCCGGGACTGATCCTGGGATCGATATTTTGGCTCGGGATTGGATTCCCTACCATTATATATCTATATCTAACTACCATTATATATTCACCTCTTCGTACGCTCGATATTGAAAGCAACATGACCTCTGAGCGTCATTTTAACCATAGACCACTAATCATATTTTCGAGTTAACCTTTCTTTTACTATGGTGTATTTACTACACTTAGTCGAGTTCTATTAAAGTTGTAATACTAGGAATTATTACAACATTACTACATTGAATCTCGATACACTCGGGCCTTGTATAACACAATTACATGGTTCCGCAAAATCTTCATTAATCTTCAAATAATTAATTAGCCATTTTTCATATGGGGGTTTTAGAATGTCATATTGCGTACTAAATACGTAGCATCGTAAGGGAAAGGTAATCGTAAAAACTGTGGCTACATATTTCTGTGACGACGATTGACGATTTGACGACGTGGCGATTTACATGCAGTGAGTACGTCTGGGTCACTAATTTGCATATTTAGAAAGGTACTGAGCGGGGCAGGCCAAGGTAAGTTTGGGAAAATACATCTTGAATGCGTTCCGAGTTTGTAGTCTATCAAACTAATGATTAGTGATTTAGGGTTAAGCGCTCACCCATCGGGTTTTATGGGCGAACGTATTGAACGATACCATCGCGATAGGGAGTGTGGGTGACTTTTTAAGACTGAACAGCTTTTCTTGAAATTTGTTAAAAAATCTACTCTATACTATCGTGTTGATTTTACTGAAAAGAGATTTCTAGAGTTTAAGACTTTAAAATAAAATGTTAAAAAAGTGTATCCTACAATTAAAACGGAACACTTCATTCGTAATAATCGAAAACACGTGTAGATAAATTAAACTTCTTCCACAAATGACAAAATATACTAATATCTTATCCATGTATCCTTTGTTCATGTGCTATTTCGATATGAACGCTCAGTGTTTGCATCCATCTGACATTTAAAATGTCTACGTTGTAATTCAATTATAATAACGCTATTAGGATAAGGCCTGATAATTTGTGTGGCCGTTTTAAAAGCGCACTACGCTTTTGATATTTAAAACACAAAGGAAAAATAGTCATATTAATACAAAAACAATTCCGATGCAAACGCATTATTCAATCCTTCCAATATATTATTCGCGGAATAAAATTTCGACGTGCCTTTGTTACCAAAAAATGCGAGCCCTTTCAAGTGCATTTCTCGTTGCGCGGGAATATGTCTGGAACAGTTGGGTCGCTCACCGTTCAAGTCTCACTGACCGATCGATGTCATTTCATCAAAAAAAAAATGGTATATTGAGCCATATAACTGAAATTACGTATTTTTTGAATTTATGTAGTTGTTAGCTTTCGATTAAGGTAGCAGCATCTTCTAAGAAACAAGCACTTGAACATTATTTCGTAGTATTTAGATCAAGGATACTCAATCGATCGATCGCGATCGACCGGTCGATCTTAAAGGGAAAATTGATCGATCCTGAAAATTTTCGTGAATTTTGAATACAATACATTATATTACATAAATATACTTACTGACGATAAAAAATAAAATCCCGGCGATGAAATTATTCAGAATTCAGCTCGACTTGATTCGTGCTTATCTACTAATTTAGGGCTATATTGGAAGTCGATCCATAGAAAATTTTAAATTGAAAAGTAGCTCCAAAAAAAAGGTTTGGGATCCTTGACTTAGGCATTCATGATCTTTAGACTGAAACATTTTGTATGGAAAATCACTAAATTTCCATTTGTAATAACCGTCGTTTACCCATCGAGCATACTTTATCGCATGTATTTTTTAAAATAGAAACGTGAAGTGTTCTATATCAAATTTATCTCATCTTAATTGCTCATTTATCATATGTAATCTGTCAAATTTGAACCGAATCAAAATGACAGTCGATATAAATTATAAAGGCAATCGTAATTTCAAAACTTTGCGAAGTAAATTACCTATGATTGTAGTATCCGCTGGATTGGAGTCTTATCGATTTAAGCGACATGGTTTTATCTATTTTAAGTAGTTTAATTTCCGATTTGTATTTTGTTATCGTTCGATATGGTCGGCTTAGATCCAAATAATGCCAATGGGTCTGATGATGAACGAGTTGCACAAACGGTTTAAAACAAACGCGGTCCTCTGAAATACGATCCTATTCCTATTGAAGATTTAGTCTTTTAACTGTTCAATCTCTTCTTTTATACCTCTAAAATATTCCAAATGGAAAAATCAGTAAAATTTTAGTCTGGCGATTATGATGGAGATTATTATTGCATTATAATGAAACCAGAAAATTCTAAAGTGCGAAACCATTTTTTTACAAATGAGCGCATCGCTTAACACCCTTTGAACGTATATTTTACTCATCATTCAACATTTGGCTTTCTAGTCAAAAAACACGAGTAAAGAGTGACTTTTGGCGCTCACTGCGATCCAAAGCATGATCTGTATAGGTACTCGCTCTTTCGTGACTGTTCACTTCTTCAGAACATTGGCGATGTTTTTATTTCCATCGAATATTTTTTTTTATTTACAAACTGCTGTGTTGGGATTATCTTTTCATTTTATAAATGCGTGTGTGTATTTAAGTGCTTATTCTCTCAAGGCGTATTTATTCTACATTTTCGTTTTATGCATAGTTTTTAACCATTTGAGTAGTAAGCTAATTTAAAATCATCATAATCTTAGATGCTATATTTGTATGTCAGCCATTTATCATTCGAACAAATCTACTTATCTGTCAGGACCACCATGGCGTATATGAAGCTTGTACATAAATGAATAAACACTGTCGATAGTACATAATATTCGGTCATTTCTTCAAGTAAACATAAATAATACACTTGAAATCGATTGATTATATCATTCACATACCATTACTAGTCGATAAATTTGGGTTAACGACCTATACAATCGTACGATGTACGCAAGATACTTTCTCCGTCTCTGTTTCCCATTCACAATTTCCAACTTATAAGTTAATTTATCCGTCCCTGTTTCTCTCCAAACTCAATGTGGAAGATAATCTCCGTCTCGCTCTGTTTTCAAGCTCAACGTGTAAAGATCTTTTTAAGGGGTTAACAAAAACACCTTTTCCAGTATGTATTTTCAAAGATTTTCTGGAGAAATTACAATTCAGAATTAAAAGTTATTAAAATTATCAGTGGTTTGACAGCTACAAGGGAGGCAGATTACAAAAAAACTCTTTTTGAATGGCAATGACGTGCAGTAGGATGAAAGATGTATACGTTTACGCCTAGAGCATTTTTGCCATTTTGAATAAAAAAATGTGGTTTCGAAACCTTGCAGCAGTGTGATTTTAACATCGTTGAATAATAACTACAGTCTGGCGCTACTAGGCTTTTAAAAGTATATTCCCATGAAATACAGTAGATTCTGTGCTATTCGTCGGTAGATTGCACGCACAACGCTTACAATTGTTTGTTCTACATGCACATTTCAATAGAGTGTCTAGCGAATGGTCTATGAACGGCTGGGGGTTGACACCCTTTATCGGCGTCGAGGGGTTGCTATAATGCGTTTTCTACTTTAAAACTAGTTTACATTATTCCCCGAGCGCACTCGGAGTCATATCCCCATTGGTGGCCCAGTCGACCCTTAAAATCAGTCCTTCGCTATTGAATTAATCATGTGTTGAATGGGCATGTCTATTTATGCATCTCGTCTATACGATTGTTCACGCGTTTGACCGTTTTCATATCTCGAAATTTTATTCGACAGTCATCCCGGTTGAAGATTTCCAGACATTGGTGGAGTGTTTTTGTGTTGAAAACTGGCCATTTGACAAATTAGACGGTGGATATGTGTATGTATATAAATCTTATAGGGCTTACAAGTATCGCAGTAGTTCCCTGGATATGTGTTTTCTATTGATTTTATATATGTACTAGCAATGACGATGAGAGAAATTTCGATTTTTTTTAAATCTATTATTTTATAGTTGCTTCGGAAGAGAATTCAAAAAAATATTTCCATCTTATCGTGTATTAAAATAAATAAACGCACATTTCATTACACGTCATTAGAAGAAGAATAGCAATGCTCTTTTCTTTGCACTTCAGAGGGTACTAAGAGATGTAGTTTGAACCTGATTATGTTGTCAATTTTCAATGTGTATTGTTGTGCCTTCAATTCGATTCAAATATTGTAATTTTATTGTACAATTGATTAAACACGTCACAAGATAGATGGTATTTTTCTTGTAAAAATTGTAGAATATCCGATGTATACTTCAAAATAGACTATAATCGTTGTATATTGATTTGAAGTTGGTAAAAGTGTTTATTTTCTCCTCTATCATTATTTAATTTGATCATACATTGCTAAAACGAAAAAATATAAATGTGTATGCACACATGCTATTGCGCTTTGCACATATGGATCGCATACATTTTATTGTGGTTTTTTAAAATATTTGTTGCTTATAATAATTTGTCATTTGATTATGGTGCATAACAAAAAAGGCAAGTATGAACAGGAGTGTGTGGCAATTATCATTTATAATGTATAATACATTGCTAATGTTCCCTGCTTATCTTTTCATTTAATCACTCATAATATAAGTTGAGAAGACGATTGTAATTTATAAATAAAATCAACTAAAAAATAAAGTGAAATTATTTTTCAAATAGTAGAAATCAGTTATGTAAGACCTGTATAGGTATACAATTTGATTATTGTATTATTACGAAATTTTTATATTTCGTGAGGATATACTTTATCCTCACGTAATATTAGTTCTCCACGCTAGTATTTGTCTAAAAACAATATATTAGGGGCTTAATTCAGGCAAACTTGCAAAAAATATTTTTAAAATGATGACATTATATTATAATATTAGGAGGGGGATTTGAAAAAGGAAGCTCTAAATATTAAGGTTTTTTTAAAATTCATTTAAAAATAACATTTTTTCAAGTGTTCTCACAGACCCGTGGTAAACGATAGGTAGACGTCACAGTTTAACTTCCGACGCCAATTATATACTCGGTTACTTATCTCACTAAGACGCTAAGTGTAACTTGGGTGAGTAATCAGCGAGCGAAATTTGTGTACTTTGGTAATATAATAAATGCAATAACGAAAAATATTTTTTTTATTTTTGGTCAAATAAAAATATATTATTTACGCAATATAATAAATCTAAATAAAGTATTTGATCATCGACATTGATCTCGTATTTTTTATCACAGTCACGTCAATCACATTGTAAAACGTATCTAAACATTGCCCACAAAAGCAACAGCAACAGGAAAAATCCAATAAAAACAAAGAAATCAAGCAATCCTTGCTGTCTTTCAACTAAATCAGAATCACTAATCTCATTTGTCGGTATCAATAAAACGACGTCGCTGGTTTCGTCACTTTTGAACGGTTCGTCACTTTTGTCGTTTGATACACTTTTATGAAACTGTCTTGTAATTTTTGACGCACTCATCTTCGAGGTCGTTGGAAATGAATGCAAGCAGTAGACCGACCGTCGAAGAAACTCTTCAAATACTGCCAATTCAGAGATACGTGTTAATCTTATCGAAACAAAGCCGGGAAAGATAAGTAAATCGTGAGTGTATTTTTCGTATCTTTGATAGATCGCGTGTGTGTTGCTCAGTAAAACGTAGTAATCAAATACAGGACGCGTTCCTTGATCGCAATTCATCCCATGCCTACCGACAATAAGTTTGGAAACGCTTAGTACTTCGGAAAAACGTAGTATAACTCATTATTTGTTGATATTAATAATAAATAAAGATATGTAAATTGATAAACATATCTTCCTTAACATAATATAATTATTTAAATGATGACAAAAACTGGTTAAAATTGGTTTTAACCGCAAAACTTTTTAGTTTCTAGGAAAAGTTGATTGTATGCATTACCTTTTTTCATTTGTAAAAACTCTTCATAGGACAGTGAAAATATATACAGGAAATAATTAGTATAAAAATTGAAGGGTGCATTATTTTCACAGCAATTTTTCTTAAATAAAGTTATCTTAAATTTAAAAAAAATGCATTAGATGATCTGGTTTAATTCAATTTTGCGATCGAATGAGAAATTGTAAGATAACGATTTTACCCGGTCTATTCCTGTCGTTCAGTCACAGTATCCTGGTATGTTGCAATTATGAAAAACAACTCTAAATATATATTTGGGGGGAAAAAAAAAAACAACCAAAAATGACATCTTCTCGCAAACTTATATCAAAATATATGTTTTTCTTAATAAATCTAAATTCTATTCATCAATTATTATTGTTTTTATTACATACATTTATAAATAACAGTCTTTTTGTATGGATTTAGGAACTAGAATAAGATCGACCGACATTAAACTTATGTTCGCCGCAAAGTGGCTTTTTGCATTTGTGACATTGCGACTTTGACATCTTATTTTTTTATACGAATATTCGGAACAAAATCGATGTTTTTTGATTTTCGGCTGACGATTGATACTTTCAGAATATTTTTCGGTGGGTTTTAGCACCAAATCTGTTATATTTTGGTGTAAATTACACTTTAAATTAAATGCAGCTAATCTCTTTTCCATCCAAGGTAATGATAATACAAAATCAACTTTTTCATGTATTTTTTTCTAATTATTCATATTTCATATCTATACTATTTGGGTTTGATCGACATATTCATTCTCCAAGTCGCTCTGAATATCCTTTTCGAACACGCCCATCATCAGAATCTTCTGGAGCAGCTGCTTCTTAAGCCTATGTAGTCCGCGAACCCCTTCTTGAGTAAAATTTCTTTCGCGGACCCCCTCGTGAATAATTTAATTTTTTGGCAGACCCATCTCAACCCAAGTGTACTAATTTTTCCAACAAACAAACATTTCTTGGTCAAAATAGATTATTTTACAATATTTTTTGTTAATAATTTGACGAAAATATCTTTTTCAAGTATAGATAAATGTTTTTTTTATATTCTCGCAGACCCCCAGTAATATCTTCGCGGACCCTCGGGGGTTCGCGGACCCCAGTTTAAGAACCGTTGTTCTGGAGTATAATCATCTTCATTTTGTAAAATATTCTCGATATCAAAGGGATTTAGTTGCCGAGATTATGACATTGTCCTTTATTTATATATACCTAAATCTAAAATAAAGAGACTCAACATAAGTCATTTTGTTGAGTGTCTTTTTTCATTCGTAGCTTTTTATATAGAAATACAAATCATAGGTCGAAGTGACCTGTATTATATTAAAAATGGTGACACTTACCAATGCGATACGACTAGGTAATCCAATCCCGAGCCAAAATTTCGATCCCGGGATTTCGGGATTGCATTAGACCATCCCGAGATTAGTCCCTTGGTCCCGGGACCGGGATTTTCAATAGTTTAAGAAATTACATTGATAAATTTGATCAAAAATTACTAATAAGTCCATTTGTTTAATATAAAAAAAATATTTAAGAAAAAATAAAAATACATTTCAAAAATAGATAAATATAACAATAAAAAATTCAAATATTATTTTGAAAATATTCCCGAAATAAAATTAAAGCATCGAGTGTTTCATCATTTAGTCTGGATCTGATTTTGGAATCCAGGCAACTTGCTGCTGAAAATGCACGCTCAGCCTCCACACTCGTTGGAGGTATCGTCATCAGATATTTAAATGCTAGTTCGAATTGATGACCGCGTGAGCCCCCATTTTTCGTGTAACACTTCGTGTTGGCAAATCATATATGCCTTTTTTAAAAAATCCTGATTTTTAGAGTTAATTCAATTTTAGAGTTAAATAATTCAATGTATTTATAATATTATTTTGGTTATTGTATATTTTTCTCTTGAAAATGATTCATAATTACGAAAAAGGTAATAATCGGTTGGTGAATATGGAGGATGTAGTAAAATTTCCTATTGTATAAACATTAATTTGTAAACAGTGGTTGAAACTTTATGTGGTCAAGCGTTATCATGCAGTAATATTGCGCCGTTCCGATTGAGCAACGCTGGTTGTTATTTCATAAGTTTCTTCGGCATGGCATCATTTTCACGAAAATGGGACTCCGCTGTTATGGTTTCGCTTGGTCGTAGGAAGAAATAAAGGAGTGCTCCTTAAGCATCCCACCATATCGTAACCATAATCTTGTTTTGATGAAATTTCGGCTTAGGGGTGTGTCCCGGGGGTGTATTCTTATCTAACCATTTGCTTGATTGTTTTCAATTATCATATAATATCCACTTTTCGGCACAAGTGATGATTTGATGTAAAACGGCAATCGTGTATTACGAAGGTACAAAAATACACACTTGCTCTTGCTGTTGACACATCAGTTGCTTCAATTCGTATGGCACAACGGATGGAATTGAGTCCAGTTTTTTAACTTTATTTATTGCACGCAGATTTTTTAACGTAACCAAATGGCTAGTTCCTATTTAAGACACGAGAATTTTTGGAATTTTTTGAATCCATATCGAGCATTTTTTTCATCGGTGGATCCATCTTCGATTTTGATATTTCTCGATGCTTGTGTTGCGCTATGATTCAATTATTTGTACAAGAAAAGTAGATGCAAATCGCGATTTGTTTTCGCAATGTTAATTAAGTAAATAAAATATTTACTTAATTAACATTTAAAATCTTTCGTCATCTGCACTTATATAATTACACTATGTTGGCTCATCATCAGTAGTGGAATAAGAAGTAGTAGTAGTCTTTTTAAAAAACATATCCAACTTTAGTTGAGTTGTTTGTTGTTTTTTTTCTACCCCTATATATTTCTTTGTAGCAAGCAAGATCTTCCTGAATACGGTAGTTTATAGTCAAAAATCTTTCGTTACCCGAATCCATTTTTGCATTCCTTGGCCAATTTGAAGGAACGCTGCATTCATTTCTTTCAATATAAATATTTTTGGAAATTCCAATACCATTTCTTTTTTAGTTTCTTCTTCAACATTTTCTATAAGATTATTTATGTCTTCATGATCAATATTAATATCATGTTTCTGGCAAAGTTCTACAATGAGATTTGTAGTGTGTTCAATTTCATTTTCTTTTTCAAATTGCGAATGCGTTGTATTTTTAAAATGTTTAGTTAACGTTTTCCATATTCCATATATGCACGATGATATGACCTCTTGCCATCCCTTTTAATGCATGGTGAATATTAAAATTCTTTAAACTATTTTCCATTGTCGAGCGCTAGTATTGTTTGAGAAAATGTAGTTTTTAAATCATCATCATAGTGCAGCCACTAACAGTCCACTGCAGAATTATGGGTCTCTTTAATATCCATTCATAGGAAAGGGTTACATCCATCCCGTCTGTATCATACATTCACCTCCTCATTCGCTCAATATTGAAGGTAGAATTATCACCGAGTTTTATTTTGAACGCTCACCCAACGGGTATCCTAATGAACGTATTGACGAACGCTTTCGCGAACGTCTCGATAGGGAGTGTGGGAGGTTTGTAAAGACTGAGTAGTTTTCATAGGGAGATGGTGGAAAACTACTCTAGACAACCTTTTTGACTTTACTGGAAAGGGATTTCTAGAGCGCAAGGAGTAGTTTTTTAAATAATAGGCTTTAAATGTGGCAATAGCTCCTTGATCCATGGATTGCAAAATACTGGTGGTATTAGGGGGTAAATACACGATTTTAACGTTAGGATGTAAATTTCCGATGTGTGGTAGATGTCCTGGTAGATTGTCCAGTATTAAAAGTATATTGAATGGAATTCCTTTCTGCTTACAATATTGTTCTACGTCTGGAATAAATACATTTAAAAACTAGCCTTCAAAAATAAATTGGTCATCCACCTTTTTTTGTTTGAACGGTAATATAGTGTTAAGATATCAATATTGATTCCTTTTAGGGCTTTCGGCTTTTTAAAGTGATTAATCATTAATGGCATCAATTTATATCTATCAATATTACCACCCAATAAAAGTGCGAATAGTCGCAAGTCGAACCGTCGTAAGTCGTGGACTACCTGTATTCGGATTTCAAATATATAAACATACAAAGTTGTATTATAATGATAGATACATATAAGGAAATATAAAATGGGAAGGAATTTGAATTGACGCATAGCCACTTTTAGATTTGTCATCGCCAATTGAATAAACATTAGAATTTGATAAGCTCATAACGAAATTACTAAAAAAATCGCATTTTTTAGATTACAAATCAAATTAGTTTTATTGAATTTTTAGTTTTACATGACATCATTGTTACATATAAAGATACAATATATATATAAATATCATATATAGTCATTTAACGTATGATGAATACAATAATCAATTATGTTCTGGATAATTATGATATGATTACTTTGCGCTTTATATTTAAACGCACGTTGTTACTACATCAAATATGGTATTAGTTCTGAAAAAATCGGGTATTCGATCGCGCTTAAGTTATTTTTATTCCGATATTTTGAACCACCTATCGGGTTCATGTCAAGGAATAATATATCAAATATGTGTAAATTTAATAAAATACGTGTCCATTGTTGAGGACTTTTATATTAAAATTTCTTTCGGAGAATATTTGTATTGATTCTTCATGCCCAGTAGCGAAGACTTCCGTTTTCTCGTAGGCGCTGCAGATGGATGCAACTTTCCCTGTAAATACGAAATCTGATTAGGTTTATAATATAAAAGTTGATTACAGGATGTTCATGTTGTAAGCGATATTTAGAATTTAGATAGATATTTGATTGACTGAATATTAAAACGCAATTAAAGTAAACAATATAGACCACATTTGTACACAGTAGATATCATATTTCTAACTATCCTGATTATCATCATATTTATTATAATTTCATAATTAAATTGCTCATGTTTTCCAGTTCATGGACAAATAATCCTTATTTCGGTGAGTCGAGTATTATTTTTAATCTGATAAAAATGTTAATAGTAATGGAAACAAACAAAATGGATATTAGTGGAAAATTAGTATGTTTTTAAACAATTTTTACGTACTTTTTTGGAAGGGCTCTTCTTTATTAATATATTCAGGATGCCAACGAATGCTATTCTATCTTCGCATCGTTAGACATCATCATCACACGATGATCACAAATCAGGGTAAATTTTGGTAAACAATCGGTAAGAATTCATATTTTATCATTAAAATGATCAGAATCAGAATTATAATGCAAAAAATAAATGCAACGATTGCAAGGAAGTAATTAATTTTCCCTTTTATACATTTAACTTCAGGCATTTCAATACTGACACTTGTTGGTTTCATGATGTATTACTTTTAGATTTTGAAGCAATAATATTGGCGCTAACACTGTGTATAATGTCAAACAAGGAAAAAGGCACACGTCCGTCCAAAGCAGTTCTCTTAATCAAACTAAACAATACTGGCAATGAACTGGCACGCGTTTAACGTCGCGCAAATGATTAGCGTCATGGATGTGTCATCTATTCAAATTGCTCATCTATTTTCTTTACGTATATCGCTTCTATCCTATTTTGTAAATTTCAAGCTTTGTGTAATCGTTTTAGATGTAATTAATTTTTTAATTTTTGTATATTGCTTTGACATAAATTTTAAGATTAGAATTTAACCGTGAGAAAATAATTACATATTTTTATTCTATCCGACATTCATAATTTGAAATACATTTCGAAGCAAATTATTCATCTTGGGCCAACTTTGGTTCATAAATTTGTCTGAGAAAAACGTGGACTTTGTCTCTATGGCTTAGTGAATGAATGATGACCTTCGATAGAGATAATTAAAAGGTTCGATATTGCCATAGACTCTATTTCGCAAATGATAAGGAGAGAGAAATTAACTACGTGATCAATAGAGGGTATTTGATTTTTTTTAATTTCAAGTATAATAAGCAATGTATTTTCTTCTTTTTCATATTTTCTTTTGATAGTGATCAACAGAATTAACGTAAAACTGATAATGAATCACATAAAAATTGACGTTATACAGGAATATGATCTTAACCCTTTGAGTAGTGATCTAATTTAAAATCTCCATAAACTTAGATGCTATATTTGCTTGTCCGGCACTTATCATCCGTACAAAATCCACTTATCTATTAGGACCGCAGCAGCATATATGAAGCTTGTACATGAACACTGTCGATATCATAAAATATCCGCTATTCTTTCAAATATACTTAACCTTTTCGTTAGTGAGCAAATTTAAAATCGATGAAGTCGTTGTTGTCATAATCGCTTTACACCGATTACTTTCTGTCAGCTCCTAATCAGCGTAAGACAATCTTCAATTCGAGGCAATCAATTGTAAATGAACACTACATACATACAAGAGCACTTCCTTTCTTTACATAAACAATGCACAAAAAATCGATTCATTTGCTCCTCCTTTAGAAGGAAATGATAATTGAACAAAGACTCATTCAACACGCAGCGAAGAACGGCAAGCAGTTAAATAAACAAACAAATAACACACTTGAAATCGAAATCATTATAAGTAGATAAATGTGGGCTTAACGATCTATACAATCATGCGATGCATATGAAGAAGCTCTCCGTCTCAGTCTCCCGAACTGCGCTAAGTTCTCTCTGTCTCTGTCCGCCTCGGAGCTTCAATGCACAAGAGTGCTCTTTCTGAATAGTGAAGGTCAAAACGGATATTTCCGATACTACTCCCATACAGGTCAAACAATACACATGAAATCGATTCATTATATTACTCACACATCATTATAACCCTGCCGATAGCACAAAATATTCTGTCATTGTTATTGTTTCTTTGTTTCTTTGCGTAAACATAAACAACACACATGAAATCGATCCATATATCATTCACACATCATTATTAGTCGATAAATTTGGGTTAACGATACAATCGTACAATGTACATTTTCCAGTTCCGAGCTGAACGTGTAAGATTTTTCTTTATGAATCACTGAAATTCGCTCGCAAATAGGCGATCATCCTACCTTACAGATCTTTGATTTGGCGATCCAAGTTGCCAAGTATACAACAAAAGTAAAAATAAACAAAATTTCTAAGGACGAAATAGTTTTTCTTACTAAGCATCCTGGATTGCCACACAAAAGGCATTAATCTATCGAACATTGAAATGTACGCCAATAAGATGATTTGTTTTTGTTTCAACACGTCAATAAGGTAAATGACATAACATTGTATCGTGATGTTGATCTTTGTCAAAAAGGTCAATTAGCAATATCACGCCACCTTTGTTTTTTATACAGACATCTTTCGATACTTTCTCCCATTCCCCATCCACATCTTCCTTGTATAAAAACCCCTTCCAACTATATTCCATAGTATTATCGATTAATTATTATTTACTAGCTCACAATTTTTTCATAATTCAATTCCAATACATAATACTCGTGCCAGAGGTGAGATTCGCAGAACGAGAATTACGCAAATTCAAATACTTAATAATGAACGTTATCGCATATCATTTATAGCCATAAACATGTCTGGAAAAGAAACTTCGCGGTGAAATATATTTGAATTGGAAGAAGATGTATATTCTACACCTGAATCTGAAGACGAAGTTGACAGTCATTTGAGTAACGAAGCTAGAGAATTTGAATTGGAAATATCTGACGATGATAATGTAGATTTTGAAACTTCTGAAAATGTTTTTGATTTTGATTGGAATGAAGGAAATACCACTTTGCCAAAATTTTAATTCGATCCATAATTTTCTAAAAATATGTCAGAGGATATTATGGAGTTTATCATTGAAGAAACTTCAATGTTATATAAAATCAAACTGCCAGCGGAATTGAATTCTTATAGAATGGTACGATACAAATATCGACGAAATATACATATTTTTAGCCGTTTGTTTGCTGATGTCAAGAAATTCGAGAAACTTCGAGATTCGGAATCCCTCAAGCTGTCGTAGAATAAGGTTAGAGTGACGGCAGATCCGCCGGAAGACCTCGAATGCGTTGCGAAAATCGTCTTAACTCGTCCTAACTAACATAATTATCGTTAATACATTTTATGAAGTTTCTCTTCTCTCCATACATACGAGACATTACTAATAACTTCAATATTTTTTTTTAAATGTGGAATCTAACCACAAGTTATGTAGATTTTAGTTTTGAGGTCGATTGAAAAGATATTTTATTTATAGTTTTTAGAAAATTTCCCCGGGAACAAAAATGACAAACAACGCGATAAGGCATTAATTATTGCATGGGATGCGTCAAATTGACTGTTACTTTTTTAGTCTGGATAATGTAAACAAGTTTGATAATAAATGTGAAGAAAATGACTCCTGGATTCTTATATTTTGGCATTGATGCCTTCAAGCTCTTTTCATTCTGGCATTTTTTTCAAAAACGTTGACTTTCAGAATGTGCTTATTATTTTTCGAGCCCTCTCAGAGTCTACCCTGTTAAGGACACCATCGACAGTGGATCTTTAAAACAGTCATTTACTAGTATTAATTATGTTTTGAATTGGTATATTTATTCGTGTATCTCATCTTTACAGTTATTTATACGTTCGATGTTTTATATATCTGGACGGTGGCGATACGTAGATTGATATAAATCGATTATTCCTGTATATTATCGTTTATCAGAATATATCTTATTATATTATATTTCCGTGGTACATTTCTGTCGTTTTTAGAATTAAGAATAGTCAGAAAATTCAATAGTTTTGCTGTTCCTGTGACTATATGACGAGCGCGTCATTCACATATCTTAACCACATCTTCGGTTTCAGATTTCTCATCAGCCTTCTTCTAGATCTTTTTCTCCAAATCTGACCATTAATATAATTGCAATTCCTCGTTTTTATCTCCAAATAAAAATTAATCTAATCGTATACCCGTTTGATTATTATTAATTAAGTTCTAAACATGCCTAGCGAAAGTCTTAAAAAAATGTGTTGTTTTAAAGCTTGTCTAGTATCGATCCGGTTGTAATTTTCCAACTTTACATTATTTTTATTAGTGTTAACAAATTAAGATATGCAAATCTTTTAAGTGTTCTATCACAAAGATAAGTATATTTGATGGAGAGACAAAGAAAATGATAAATATTTTATCTTTCATAAAACCTTGGTAGGAGATGATATTTTATCACAACGAATATTTTGATAATAAGAAATTTTACGATATAAATCGTTTTTTCCTTCTTGGCTTTGACTTCAGGTATGGTTATCAATTCTGATAATTTTTGAATTCGATTTTACAGCAAAGAATTGTTTCAATTTGGTGGCGTTGAACATAGCCTCCTTTTTTGTATGTCGAATAAACTTGATTTACATCAAATTTATTGAATAATATATGATCCATTCTGTTCTATTACCTTTCTCCATCTCTCCGGAATGATAATGCTTTTTTGCGAAAATTTCCCAGGTTTATTGGCTAAATATTGATCAAGGTAAATTTTTATATCATTTTTTTGAATTAAAATTTTTACCACGTAAAGAATTTTTCAACGAAAGAAATAAATAATAATCTTAAGGGGTAATGTCCGGAGAGTATGGAGGATGAGGTAATACATCCCAGTCAAATGATAATAATTTATTTCTAAAGAGCAAAGACACATGAGGCCTGGCGTTATCGTGATGAAAAACAACGCCTCGTCTGTTCGCTAATTCTGGCCGTTTTCTGGCAATTGCATCCTTTAGATTGCTTACACATTGCTGAAGTAGCCCATAATAAACTACTCCCTTCCAGTCCCATCAAATGCATAGCAAAACTTTTTTTCGGATGTAGCCCAGGTTTAGCTACAGTTAAAGCTTCTGTACCCTTGGTCCAAGACGGTTTACGTTGGATATTTTCATAGAGTACCCAACTTTCGTCTCCAGTGACAAGCCTCTTCAAAAAAGGTTGGCTATTATGTCGTTGGAGAAGAAGATCGCATGTTGAAATTACGCTGAAGTTTATTTGAGTCAGTCAGTTCATGAGGAAGTCACACATCTGAACGATTGATGTAGCCCAATTTTGTCAGACGATTATGGACGGATGTTCGTGAAATTTCTAACTTGTTAGCTATTTTGTGAACAGTATATCGTGAGCTTTCTTCAACCATGGCTATGATTAGATCTGTGTTCATTTGCGAAAGAAACTTTTGGGACTACCTAATATATTTGTATCATATTATACTTAATCTTTAGATATATATCTTTAAATTATACTTTATAATAGCCATGTGGAAAAGAAATTGTTTTTACCCAATTTTAGTACAAATTATTGTATTTAAGAAATGCGTTTTTTATATTTTTAAGAAAATATAGTGAATAGAAATGAATACACATTTACATACTTCGCCAGACGGCCACTCTTTTCGCTAAAATGGTATTTTTTAATGTTGGCACTTTTTGATTTACGATCCCTATTTTCGTTATACGGCAAAAAAATCTATACTGTGTGCGACCTTCTGTGTTGTTTCAGCTCCTCCGTTATATGGCTTCTCCAGAATAATAATCATTATTATTTTCATGTGTGACTGATATCTATTGCTGATTTTTGACATTTTTCTGTGCTTGTTTTTCTTATAAACATGTCCAGGTTTAATTTTAAACTTGGCTTCTTACGAGTTTCGTTATAACACGCGAGTGCATACCGAATGAGATGACGTATTTTGGAGATATATCAGTAACTGAATCCATATTTTTAAATTGTTGAATTCCATAATTAATTGATTAAAAGCAGTAGCTATGGGTCTTTTGTCACTTTTTTCTAGGTAGTTTTTCAAATGTGTATAGTCCTTTCAACTCTTTTGCGCCGACATATTGCGAAAGGTTCAAAATCTAATGTTAAATTGTGTTTTATTTACACTATTTAAAAAAATCTCAAAATACGCACGAACTTTTGGATTGACATGATATATTAATATTATTTTTACTATTTCCTCTTCTTTATAAAATTCATATTTTTAAAAGTTTTTCATATGCCGTTCATACATGACGCTGTTAGATGATTGAATTATCTTTCTCAGATAATCAGCATGAAATAAATTCGTTTGTGCAAAGATGAGTTTGGGCAAAAGTGATTAACAAAAAAATCACCTTTAAGTTAGCGATATCCGAACCACGATTGGATGTCATTTCACTAAGCTTTATTTAGCTGCTGTATCATTCCAAAATAAGGACGGATTTATCAACATTTTACGCTTAAATACGCAATTTAAAATACTCAATCGATCGTATTATTTTATTTAAGACGCAGATATTTGACTAAACTGAAGAAATCAATTCCTTTAACGATTATTCTTTTCGTCGTGAATTGTCACATGTCGAGTGGACATAAGTCTGCTGTATGCTGTAAGTTGACTATATGTTCGAGCAACTTTATCAATTGCGGCCATCATGTATAGATATGTATTATGAATTATTTGTAATTTAATCTTTTGATCGCCAGCGATTTTAGAGATATTGGAAATTGCGTAAAACGTCGCTTGACTTATATATTTTATTGTCTAAAGGCGACTTGTGTTGTCCTAGCATATGCATGTATATTACACGCTGTCCTGCAGGATCGTTTACGGCTTTTGAGCATTTTTGTTCAGGATTGTCAAAACACAATGAATATATTTTGTTAATATTACATACACGCCATTCAAATTTTACAACACGTTCTGATCGATATTTTCCAAAATAGATTCAGTTACGTAGCAAAGATCATTCAATCTCAGCAGCTCTGATGACCTCTATTGAATTTATTTAGAAATAAAATGGAAACACCAAGATCCGTTAAAGTGTGAAGACATTTTTGGTTTCACCAATATGTGTCCCTAGTATAATATACAGATATAATTTTTTTTATACGAAAAAATATAGCGACTCATTGGTGAGTCGCTGGCGGTCAAGCGATTGATGGCTATGTATTTTCGTTTGTAACTGCATTCCTTTGCAGATTTCAACATGTTAATAAATATATGACTCGCCTGAATCTTAAAAACTCTAATATATATAGCAGAATACAATATATCAAATATATGTTGTATGTAGGTCAAAAGTGATTCCTGAAAGTACAAGGATTTGCACATGCGCTTATTTATTACACGGAACTGGAGAGTCCGGGTAGCTGAAACTCAGTAGCTACGAGTGATTTCGATAATAAGTAATATTTTATATAAAATTGTATTTTAGAATTATATTATTGCATTAATTGCCAACGTATGATTTGCTTCTTTTCCTCCATTCCATATTTTACATCAGCTGTCGATCTGATCTTTGAAGAGTTTTTATTTAATCTCTAATTGATGGAATGCAAGCTCAGTGGTTTAAATCACTATAATTCACCAAAAATAAAATATTTGTTGTTTTTTTAAATTTAAATTGTATGTTTTTTAAAAAAAGCAAACTACGTGTAATGATCTTTTTCATTTTGATTTAGTACAATTTTCTCTTTTTTATCTCGTTTTTCAATTCGACGAACTGGTGATGTAATTTAATAGGCGCATGGAATAAATTGTTTAGTTATGAGTTTTTTTTTTGGATTTCTTCCTTTGGCAAAAATATGCGACAACGAAATGGTACCTCTTTTATTAGAATTTAGATATTGATCCGATTTAACTTTCATTGCACATGGTAAGTGAGAGCTGGCGATTCCATTTTGGATATTTAAAAAAACTCGCATAATCAGGTGCAAGATGCACAGTATAAACTGTAAATCGACGGGCACATCGTATGTTTTTGAAGTATTTCTTTTGAATTCGATTTGTTCGTTGCAATTTTTTCATACATATGCAATTTCTTTTTATGAGACTTTCCCGAGTGATGCGAGTTGGAAATATGTGACAAATTTGTTAGTCGTTAGATAGCGTGACTATGTTTTGTTGAATAGGTCATGTATCGCAGGACAACAGTAAAGTCTAAATTCGTTTCTGACGCCGTCGAGCTGGCGACCTTCGAGACAACCCGAGTATCGCAATGTAACCGGCGTCGAGAGAGAAAGATGGCGCCCGACGCCGCGAGCGCTCGCGGGAAAGCGCGGGAAATTTTCCGGCGCGGTTCGGGCAACTCCGGCACCCGTCGGCCGGCCGAGTCGCGGCAGCGATGGCGGCCGCTTGCCGTTTCGACTCCGAAAAAAATAAATTACAATACGAATGCGATATTCATAATTTAATCTCCCGTCTTTTTCTCTATCGCGTCGTCGAGTTTATTCTACATTTTAAAAAAATATCAACACTACATCGAAGAGCGCAGTCGACGCCGCTAGCGACAAAGCAAACTAAATAATATCATCGACATTTACGTGACTTATCTCTCGTCATTGTATTCATTTTTATATTAAACATTTAGCAGCGGTCAACTTCTAACCGATCGACAATAACGTACTATTTTTACAATGTCACATTTTTCGGAATCGTTTTGGAAACGCACTCTGCGTTCCGAACGACTGGTGACGTACGGCGATAGATATTTTCTCTCTGTTCGATCTCTTCGATGTGCATTCGTTCATATCGCCTGCGACCGTAAATTTTTAACTGGAACTTCACTATAAGTAAACTAAACGCAAAGTTTCGCGTTTATTTACATGCGAGGGCATTTTTTTCTTTCTTCTAGAGTCGTTCGCACTAAATAGAGTTTTACGTTTTAGCATTTTTTCCCAGTTGGCGATTCCGCTAAAAGTATCGGATCATACAGAAATATTTCATTTCGTGTACAATTCTCGACGGCGGCATTCTCCGCGGAGAGTCGTGTCGATCGCTACCGACTGATTTGTCTTCTTCTCAAAATTTACTCGTTCTAACTATATTTACATTCGAAAATACCGGGCAACGAAAACTCCGGACACCCGTCGCGGCCTCGAAAATTTCAGCCCGGTGAGAGCGGACGGCGTCGGAGTTTCGGGAGCGTCCGTTCGTTGTCAAACTTAGATTTGAATTTTGCGTTCGAAAAGGAAAGATCGAAGCGCAGAGGCGATATGCGAGGAGAAGCGAGACGCGCCGCCACTGCGTGCGGGCGCTGCACTCCGGGGCGCAGTGGCGGCGCGCAGCGGGCGCAGCGGGCGCAGTATCGACGAGTGCAGGTCCCGGGGACGCGGCGAGTGCATCGGCCGCGCCGACTCCGCCGCTCTCGGTCTCGTGTATTTTTCGACGTCGCTCGGTCCGCGGATACGTCGCGTCCGATTCGGAGATCGAATCCGCGCTTTCGGTCTCCGAGCGATCGTTCACTCTTCGAATCTCACCGTCGGGACTCCGCCGATTCGACCGTCTCGAGTCGACTCGAGTCTCGCGATCCGACGGCCGGTCGATCTTCCGACGTTCCCCTCCCTCCCCCGCCTCCACCCGTCGGCTCGGGGCGCACGCGCCCGCCCCTGCGATTCCGGGAATCGAACGTGACCCATTTGCGACGCTCGTCCCGCATACTGCGCGTCGATCGATCCGCCGAGTCGGAGCGGCGAAGATCGCCGCGCCCGTCCTGGCCGTTGAAATATCTCAATATTCGTATTTCACGAGGTACACTATCTGACGAGAGTGGAGACGATAAAAAAGTGTTCGCAATATAGGCGCGCACACAGTTTCAGAAGCGGGGGCGCAGGAAGAGTGCTGGGCGGGGGCGGAGAGGGGGGGGGGGCTCGGCGGGAGCTGTTGGCTTAGGTCAGTGCTTCCGGTGACTTCTCGCCTCGCGGTCGTCCCTCGACGCGCATCCTCGCACTCGGCCACGGTAACGCACTTCGCCCTCTTCGGCCTCCGACTCGCGCGCGCGAATTCGAATCGAAGACTGTCTCCGAAAATCTCTCCTCGCGCTCCTCGGGCTCCGCGGGAGCCGCGCCCGTTTCGCTCGGGGGATCCCGCCCCCCTCCCGCGCCCCGAGCGCGGCCGTCGCTCCGTCGGATCGCCTGCGATCGGTCGGCTCCGAATCCGGGAGGCCGCCGCCTCGCGAACAGTTTGACATTCGCCGAGGTCGCGCGGGGCGGCGCAAAGATGGCGGTCGCGATCGACGTTCGCCGCCGCGGCGCGCTCGGCGACGTCGCGTTCGCCGCTCGGCGACCGTCGCCCCTCCCGGACCCCCCTAGGCTCCCCTCGGGCGACTCGGCTCGGTCCCCTCGGAGCCTCCTCGGGGGCCCGTCGCCCGACCGGTCTCCGGCTCCGTTTTCGATCGACGGTTCGAAACGGGAAGACGACGACGACGTTTTGCGGTCTCTTCCGCTCGTCGCCGATCGCTTCGGACGCGTCGATTGGGAAATTTCTTTCGCGAGCGACGTCGACGCGTTCCATGCGCCCGCGCGACGGCCGTCGGTCGGCGTCGGACGTCGGTCTCCCCCGTCGGAGCGCCCTGCCCGCCTCTGGCGCGGGCGACTGCGCGAATCCGCTCCGAGCCTCCGCCGCGCACGGGGTCTCGTCTTTCTTCGGCACTTCGGATCGCGGATTTTTAAATTCGCAAGTGTCGAAGTGTTCAATTTCACGACGTTCGGAAGCGCTCGACGTTCGCGTGGCGGTCGGGAGACTCTTTCGTTTTCGCTGCGCCCCCTCTGAGACGTTTCGCCTCCGCCGCGCTCGTCGGGCGCCTCCGATCCGAGTCCGGAGACGGAGGGCGAGCTCTCGAAGGGCGCGAGGAGCGATACGGCGCGACGTGCCGCGGGCCGCGGGCGTGTCCCCGAGTGCGGAGCCAATGCTAGAAAAAAAGCATCGGATAGGAAAGGCTCGGAGCGAAGGGCCCGTGCGTGCGCCGCCCCCGCCGCCTCGCCGCCGCCCATTGGTCGTGCGGCCCTTCTATTCGGCCCTTCTGGCCCTGCGCGCCCCGCCCACCGCCGTTTCTCTATTTTTCTATTGATTTGGTCTTCGAAAACGGTTCCCCTCCCTTCGCTATTCTCCTATCGGAATAGCGGAACGACGCTTCCTTCCCTCTCCGTCGACACGTGCGCCTGACAGCTCCGCCGTTGTTAGCTTCGTTTTAAAAATTGTCTTCTTCCCGTTTCGATCGAGAGGTCCAAATTTCCATTCGACCGTCGGACCGATGTCTTTATTGTATGGACCGAATAAATTTCTCAAAAATGAGTTACCCGCGAGGAAGTAGTATCATATCGAACGAAGAGTTGACTGATATATTGCGAGCGAACGCTAGTTATGTGTGTATGCATTTCCTTTAAAATAATGTATTTTGTCAATTCTTGTTGTTTTTATTTACATTGTGCTTATTTTTCTTTCAGATTTGACGGCTCGAGTGCGAAGTGACTTGATTTTTGTGACGGAACGGCGAATTCGAAAAGCTCAACACGACGACGGTAATGAACAGCATTTTAATAAGCTCGACGATAAACTTTCCGTTCCTTAATTTTTTGTGCTAGTTTAATACTCGCTTTTTTAGAACATTATCGAGAAGACCTACCGAATTTCGATACTTTTTTTAATGACAGATGATATCGACGATTAATTATTTAAAAACAAAATTAAAAGTGTTTTCATAAAATGATTGTTCCACTGACGTTTTCTATTACATTCGACGTTTTTATTAAATCAAAATTTGTTGAAAACGTTTTCGTCGATATGTTTATATCAGCGGTATTTTCTTGTCATTTTTTTTCTTTTTAATATTATCATCAATCAACGACGCGTCCGAGAAGCGATCGTTAGTTTTTCGACAGTAACGGATAGAATAAAACTCTCTCGGATGTTGAATGTACGATTCGGTTAGCGCTTGCAAATTGGCAAGAATTATCTATGTATATTTAAAAACCGCAGACGACGTGACCGCAACGACGAAAATGCAGGGTCAATATGAATTGTATAAACATTTAGACAACCGAACGACAAAGGGCAAAGGGAACGACGCTCGTCAGTGTAAGATGTATTAAATTTCCTCGAGTCGATCGTTAGCCTCTTCCATTTTTACTACTCAGTTCGATTTATAAACGTTATATTTTTCTTCTTCGATTCACTCGAGTTCGTTGCGAGGGTATGACGGTGCGAATGGCGACGATATCATTTCTGTTGCATACATATTCCTCAATATCTTAGTGGATACCTTAAAAATAGTTTTCGACGGCTCAGTTTGTTTAGGTTCGCTTTGAGATTCTGCAGTACGAATCTATATTTTGATTTGATATTTTATGGCGAGCATGTCGCATCTAATGTAGGAATTAAAATGACGTTCCGACTGTGGAGAGAAATAAAAAACTGTGGCATATGCGAGCCGATAAACATATATTTTGCCCTACAAATTTCTTCTCTGTATCAAAATGTGTCGCTTCGCTTTTATCAATTCGGCGCTCCGATTTATGGCAATTCAAATAGATTATATTTTCTTTCGGTTGTTCTGAGTATTTTTTTATTCGCGTACTCGTCAAATTTTAGCCATCAAGCGTCGCATGATTTAAGCGTAAATTAAAGTTCATCGATTTAATGACCTGACAATCGACTTCGCGATTGATTCCACATTGTGAAGCGCGAAATGTGTGAATTGATCGTGCGACTCTCGACCGCACGTTCAATTTTACCACAATCAGACCAAAAATAAATTAACCTGCCGCAGTGGCAAGACCGTGAGCGATTAGCTCGATTGTTCCAAAAGTTTATATATTTTTTAAATCAAACGAAGCAAAATTTGCAACTTTTGTGCGTAACAATTAGATGGTATTTTCATGCGTGAAATATTGTATGTATGTGGTCGCTTGAGAGTCGTGCTAATATTTAGCTTTCAATCTATTAAATAACAGTTTTTTTCGGTTTTGTGGGACAATTGTGAATATACCATCCAAAATGACATACGCTGCTTCTAAGATGATTGTAAACGTTGTGGTTTTCTGCGTGTTTTGCCTGTAGAATATGTATATCCTTCGAGAATTATCTGTATCCGTAAGTCTTGCGATCTTCTTTTTGGTATAAAATTTAAATGTAATTCGGCTGCTGTCGTTTCGACAAAAACACTCGATGTATATAGATGTAGTCGTATTTAATTATTAATATTTATAGCATTTTATTCCGAGCGAGGATCTTTGAAGCGATTTTGATTGAAAACTGGTTATCGAACAAGTAAGAGATAAGTTGCGTAGAATAAACAGAATCGGCGATGCCGGGCGCATATTCCCGGGAGAATTTGCAGGTATTCCGGCAGGTCCCGGAAATGCGCTTAATATTGATTTTATAGTTGCAGCTCTGTTAGTATGGCAGAAGTGGTGTCCGCGCAGGCAGCCGGCCACTCTGCGATGCTGCAACCCGACTTTCTCGTGCTTTCCTTTCACCGCTGTCTTCTTACACAATTCCTATATAATATTAAGCAACTTATTAACATTGGCACATTATCTTACTGTCAACCGATATATCTTCTTCGTTTATTAATCTTTTTTCATAGACGAATTGTCAGGTTATCCTCATTTTTAACTTAATTAGTTATCTCGGTATCAACTTTTTCAAGATTGTTTGAGAAATGTAAATGTCATTATCTATTACTAAAATTATATTCCGAATTCTTATTGTGAAACGAACATTCACAATAAAAATTCCGGATCTAACCCAATAAGTTCATACTTAGCATTATGTACGTCATATTAATCAAAGTCTCTATTAACTATCTTGCTTACACATGGTTACAGCTTTTCATGCTGTTTGAGAACTACTTGAATGTGCATGAATGCTTCAGTATACATTTTTATACGTAAAAGATTCATAACAATGGCACGTTTTTCTGAACAATGCTTCTACGATTTCATACATTTTTTGGTATATATTTGGCTTTTCAAAGTATAACATTTTTTTAAATTACTTAAATCATGCGAACGTATTATATTAGATATTCACGATTGTCTCGATCGCGTGAAGATTATATGACCTAAGCTCCTTTTGGGTTATAATAACATTCTCATTTTTTTCCCTTTACACTCATGTTTATAAATAAACCTCGCCGTCTGTTAGAAATGGCGAAATTAAATTATGAAACCTAATGTAGCATTTAAATGTTCGCATATAAAAATATATAGAATATAGTGAATTGTATGAACGTCGATAAGTTATTTTGAAAAACATACTTAGTTTGGGAGAATCTATGTATTTCGTAGATTCTCTATCATCACAAGTGGATGAATTTTACTCTACTACAAATGTGTCTTTTATTTGTAAAACAACTTTGCAGTGAGTCTGTAGAGCATGTTGAAGACTTCCAATCCGTATAATATTTTTACTTGTCGCATATAGATATTTTAGGCAATAATGGTTCTATTGCCTCTTTGTTAATTTTAGTTTCAATCGTCTGTGCGTATAGAAATTTAGGAAATAGTATCAAAAGAATATTTGACGATAATTAAAACAGGTATTCAAAGTAACCCTTGTAAAACACGGTGATTGAGTTTCATTTATAAGCAGTTAATCTCATGTTGAGCGAAATTGTCACAGTTTATTTAAATTATGAAGCCGAATAATGATGGAGTTAAAAATCAATTTTCTTTTATATTCTTGTTAAACTCAATCATACATTTGTTTTCTTTTAATACTATTTTTTTAATATAAACAATCGTATATTCAAACTAAAATATAGTGTAGTTTGGTAGTTGATTGTCACAAAATAAAATAAAAATTACATTCTGCGATAATAAAAGCAATTCTCTGACCGCGTAGTAATGGAAATACCGTATTGTACAAAGGTTATATTTTTATAGAAACATGTAATCAATAGGGTCAATGTATAACCGAGTCGGCATATGTTGTATAATTTGGTCCTGTGTTTAAGTTCTATGTAGAATGGATTATGGATTTTGATATAGTTTACGTAGAATCGCGTAAGATAATTATTTTTCTGGTTTGTCTGTCATTGATCTGCATTTTGAAACCAAAAGTGCAAAGATTAACGATCTGGTGCAATCTGAGCAACCCTGTCGGTATGTATCGGTCCTAATAGAATACTCGAATATTCGAATATATTTGCTCTTTTTTAAATATTCATATATTCGAATATTAATAAATTTAGTCGGATATTATTCGTTTTTTTGTTTAGTAATTTAGAAAGTTCATTCGTAACAAATTGAAGTAAATATAACTTATTTGAAATCCTGGAGGTATTTTTGTTTGCAAACTAGTTATAGGTTATAGTTATCAGGAAGAAACTGTCGTGTCAATTTCTTCTATTTATTTTAGTGTCAATTCCTATTATTTAGTTATGTATTTGAATGTATCAACCATGAAAACACTTTGTCCAGCATTTTTATCTTTCTTATTTTGAAATTATTTTTGCCTATTTCGAATTATTCTTTCACAAATCGATCCTTTTCCGAATGCCCAGTTAATATTTCCACCTGCTTTCGGAGCATCGTGTTCCAATTCGAACTCATACACGTCATTCTGTTGAAAATCATTGAAGAAAAAATACTCAATATTAAAAGGCAATTGAAGAATATATTACCTTTGTTAATTTCTAATAGTCGAACTTGTACTTTTCTCAATCATTGTCAGTCTTTGGCTAAATGGAAAACGCGGAGTTTTTTTCCTGATCGTAGGTATTTGGATGTGGTTTGGATCGTAGGAAAAGCTGAAAAAATCAAGTTCAAGAATTTCAAAACGCGGCAACGGCTCCGTTTTGAGAATATCAGCGAAATGTAACAATTCGTAGAAATCCTTCCAAACAGCTTATTTCCGAAAAAAATAGCGTTTGACTGTGTTTTGTGTAATATATAATAAAATAGGCTTGTTGCGTACGCACACACACAGTAGAGGCGGCGCGGTGCATGCGCATAGCATCTATGTGATGTATGGACACGGATACACTACAAACGATTCTCCTTCTTTTGCGACCAACTGCCGCTTGAAGATTCACTTTTCATGACGTTCAAGCCCATTTACCGTACCGCGTTCAAACAAGTTTCACTCCAAAAAATAATATTAAAAATTATCCCACATTTAGTTCACAAACAAATAAAAAAAAATTAAAAACGCACTGCAAGAACTATTCAATATTTCCTGCGCGGACTGCAACTTTGAACAAACTAACCTTAACGCAATTTTGCAACTTTTCTATATATCGGAGATGACCGACTACGCCATGAAAAACTCTAATCACCGTTGGAATCTTCGGCATCAGGATTGTGAGAGACAGATTAGAAATTGAAAAACGAAGAAACTTCGCCACCAAAAGAAGAGACGATGGTTCAAACGTACCCCGAAGCTGGCTACTAACAGTCAACAATAAAAATCCAACAATGCAACCAGCCACGACAAAAATAAAGACAAAGCCGCACCAACAGCTCAAATTAGCAACACTAGACGACGTAATTCCGTGACTATGAGCAAGCCTTGTTGCTCGAAATAAAGGTAAAATTTTTATCTCTAAACTAGCACTTTGACAATCGCAAAACCATTTGATTCTTATTAGCAAACATCTAAACGTGGCTTACATAAATCTCAAAAGCTCAATTTAAATAGCAACAAATTTGTGCTTAAAATTTAGTTTTTTAGAATATTACTAACAGTTCCCATTAGTTGCGACCCCTCTTGATGTCTGCAGATATACATAATTGTATGGGGGGCAGCGACCGAAATGTTACACTCATTTCTACAAAACTTTTGTTTCAAGTTTCTCATGATTTTCAAATGTCATAATAAAATGTGTTCGAGAAGCAATCTTCAAAACTATCATAAACTAATGTCAACGTTTATACAAAATATTGACTTGGAAAATTACATACCTAATTCTGCCTGTAAAGATTTTGATGCTTCTTTTGCATATCAATGCATTGTATTTAAAAATATCTTTTAACAACATATTACGGATTTGGCACATCTTAGTCATAGATTTGAAAGCTTACTAAGTTCTCACTGAAAAGGAATTACTGATCGTTGTTTCGACGAACCATCATTAAGAATCACATATAACGCCTGCGGAAATAAATACTTTAATTAGTAATGACTGCGTTCAAATTTACTATTTTTAAAAAAACTAAAACAATCCACTTTTTACAATTTAAAAATTGCTTCTCTTTTCTATATTTCATATTTTAAACATGTCAAACTTTTCATGCTCCACGGAGGTATTGTCTTATATGAATCTAATATTGCATATATTATTTAGATGAATTAGAAATGTGTTTGGGGAAAAATGATTGAAATTTAAAAAAAGTTTTTCTCTCTGATCGATTATTTTATTTGCCCAGCAACTAAATCCAAGCTCTGTAAAAAAGAGATACATTATTTAAATTGAACAGCTTTTTGAATTTTTTCATGCGACTTTTTCTGAAAAAGTCTGATAGAATAGGCGTGTTTGACTCTCAAGAGTGAGATAATGGCGTAGGTTCTTCTGCTGGACTGGGTGCAGCAATGTCCTCGACCGCGAGCGGATAAGTGAACGTCGCCATGTGCCGACCCAACTTTTATTCTTTTTTATTATTATCCACCGGTGACTATTTTTAGACTCTGTACCAGCGGAGAGATGCTCTCTTGTCTTGTATATCAGCTCTATTTCATCTTAACCAAGCTTACTTTTATTCTCTGTAAAGACAACCTTTTTAAAGTCGTTACACACAATCGTTCAGAGAGGGAAACACCACTGGAGGCTTTGACTTCTATATAGACTCAAATATATATAAATATATTTTATGCTTTACAGAAAAGCGTCTAATATTTACGTTTATATGTATTTAGCAATTTTTGTCAATTTTTGCAAAAGATAAGTGCGATTTATCAATTCAACAAAATAAGACGTTAAACTTTTATTTATTAAGATGTAAACAGATGTCACCAATATTATATTTAATTAAATTATTATTTGAACAAACATGATTGACTAATCTGAAGAATCAAAACTTGCAAAAAAAATTGTTTTCGAATCAAGATGGCAGCTTAAAATTTGTACACACATGTTTCTACACAAATATTTTTTGTGTATTTTATGCATATACTTGTTAATCCTTCATTAGAGGGTCTCTTTATTACACATTATTCTATTTTCTTGTCATCAATAGACTATCGCATACACATTCATCATATTGTATCTAAAATTTTGTTGCAAAATTTAATGTTAAAGTAAAGAACCAAAAAAAGTTTGATAATTTACATTTAGTGTCTCAAATCTTTTATCATTGAAAATGAATGCTCACGGATGACAAAGTATACGATTTTATAACAAAAAATCGATTTATCTTAGTAAATTTCTATTTTTTATTGATATGCAAGCCACAGATTGATTTTCAATCATTTTACCATTGCACAATTTTAAAACAAACTATGCAAAGTAAAAAAATCTTACTATAATAAACATCTATACAAAATTACATTCTGTATTTGTTGGGTTAATGCCCCTTTTCTTCAATAACGAGAAGTTTTTTAGGAACCCATTATATATTGCACAAGTCTCAATATTTTGTTGCCATTTTGCTGATATTAAATTTAATATGCTTTAGAGATTTTCCATAAATCGTTCCAATTAAAATAGTATTAAAAACATGTTTTTATTCACCATGAAGTTTTACAAAAGAAATGTTAATGCTGATACTTAACTAACAATTTGTTTGCGATAGCATGGGCAGCGCTTGTTAAACGTGCTTAGCTAGGCTAACTGTTACGTTTCTTGCATTTGACAGAATATATAGAGTTGTAGAATAAATTATCTGATAAATAAGCTACCGTTAGCTGCATAACTGCTTTTAGATATGTAAAAATGTATAGAATAATTAAGACATCAAATCAGCGTCAAATGCATAATTCGATGGTATAAAAATATTTTAAATCAACCTATTAATGAGTGATAATTTTGTGAACGCGTGTTTCGTTTAGGCAAATGTTGGCAATTCAAAGTGTCATAATTTTGTTTAATGATCAATAATTCAGTATGAAGATTTTAAAACGTATTAGAAAATATTTATATTGTATACATTTTGAGTATTTTAATCTGGTTCTTCTATATTCAATGGTGTATTAAGCCTCAAGGAATATATTTCTTCGAACAGTTTATACACTATAGTTAATTGTGCTTAGAAAACATCTTTAACACCAAAATATATCGAATAGAATTCAATTTTGTCGGATATCAAAACGACTGTTGCGTCACAATAAAACCGGACAATGTTTTATTGTGATTTTTTGAGTCCTCTTGGAATATTCCAAATTTGTAACGACATATTTTAACAGTTTCCGAATCATGATCTGACCACTCGTTGCTTTAAATTAATGATGAATGACTATCTTTTAAATTAAACGAGGATGTTTTATTTGTTGACAAATTGCTGAATCGTGAGTTTTTACTCATCCGTGAAGATAATGTGCGGGAGGAGGGTCTCGTTTGCGTGCAAGCATTTCAGTCCTTTTGCTCATACACGCCTGACTTTCTTCTGCTTGTCCGTGAGAACTTTTTGGACAATGTAAAGTTTCCAGTGAAACTATTTTTTAAGTTTGCCGCAAATGGTCGACACTTTGAAATAAACGGATATCATTCAGTGCCGTACCAGTCGAGCATGAGGCACTCGACCTATTTCGTTTGAATGTCATGAAATTAAAATATTAAAATAGAATGATATCGACGGTTTGTAAATAATAAGTAGCAATATATCTAGTATCTGCCGTATAATTATTTGAGTCGTGGTAAATTGTAAAATCAGATCGAGTTTTAAATTGAAGTAACTTTAATTTTGAATAAGAGAGGACGTTCAATAACATTCGTAGACGAAATTTTAAACATTATGTGCATATATTAAAAAGCAAAATGTGAACAGCTCAATTCTGCATTAATTTTGATAGCAGAATGAAACAGTTTGCATCTAATTTTTATTATAAAAAATTGAAAATTATCCATTAATGAGTAACACGGCAAAGTTCTGTATGCATTATTATAGGTGTACTTATAATATGAAATAAACATCTGTCCGGAAGTCGTTGGTTCTACGCAAAATACTCTGTGTTCCCCAGGATTCACTCCAAAACAAAAACGTTTCCTCGTCTTTTATGCATAATTTTTTTTGCTAAGCATTTGACGAAATTCAAATACAAATTTCAATATTATTCCGAGATAAAAATCTTTTTTAAAGCATATTTCATGGACATTGTTTTTGGTAGTATTTTGCATGGACGTTTTAGACATATAATATAAAAGCTCATTTTAGCAATGTAAGGATTTACAAAGTCATAGAATTAGGGTAAGAAATATTTGAGAAAGCATTGTGTAACATTATTGTAGTGCCATCATCATAAGCCTTGCTCATTAATAGTAATATTTCATCTCATAATCGTATTGACGTTCATATAAAAATAAGTATGGATATTTTCAATATTTTTAATATGCTGGCTTATCTACGCTCACGGATATAAAAATATATTTTGTAACTTTTCATATCGAATATAAGACAAATATACGCATTTATCACGGAATGGAATGATCGGCGAGTGCACAGTTGGAGGGAAGAGTATGGAACAAAGCACTTTAATTCCGAGTCCGCAATATAAACAGGGTCGGCGTGAATCTGAACTCGCTCTCCTCAATTCGACGCTACTGGGAGGGAATCGGCCCTGATAAAATAACTTGAACTTCAGTTGGTGCATAGTCAGTGTCGACATTCTGAAAGAAAGATTCGCTAAGACTTGCGATCTGGCGCAATCTGGGTAAACCTACCGGCATCTGTGTGAATCGGTGGTTTAATCCATATTGTGTTAGGGTTGCTAGTCAAACGTCCTGCTTCTAAATTGAAAATTGGTCAACATGGGAATCATCCTGCGCTATTCGATTCAAGACGAAAGCCAATTTTTGGCACTGGCTCTCATCAGTTAATTCGCACTAGCTTCTTCGATGTGATAATTTTTGGAAATGAACACAATATAACGCAGCTTAGGCAAAAGCATATGATTGGTAACTGGTATATTTATAAAAAAAATTTTTTAATGAGTTCTAAAATACGGCTGAAGAATTATTTCATTTCTGCGCATAATACGTACTCTTATTTGTTTTATTAAAACTACTTTGCGTACTGTAGATCAACGTCAATCATAAAATAATCTATCAAAATTCTTATCTTGGAATTTGTTCAAATTATGCAAAGTAATATTTATTGTATAAAGTTCATTGTAGAATAAATGGAAAAAAATCATATCAAATCATCAATAATGATCGTAAAATGCCAATTTAAAAAAAATATTTATTGCAGAGGAAATATCGTATTATTCTTATATTTATTAACGGAAGTCTGAGTTGACCGCAGACGAAAATGTTGTTAATTTCAAATAGAAAATAAACAGGAACAGACAATAATCATTGTTCATGGTTTTGGCGATGAATGATTACTATTAGATTACTATTCAGAATGTCGAGGAAATATTATTCATATTTATAAGTTTCTTAAAACATTACATCAGGTAAAATATCTTATCAAAAATCATCTTAATAATATTACCATGCGCACAGATCTGTGCATTTTATCACTTCAACTTTATACACAACAAAAACACGTCAAACTTCATTTTTACTCATTCGTATTTATCTAACAATAATACAGATGTTATCAATATTATTTTTAAGTGTAATATTATTAAATTTCCAATTTATCCTAAGTTATCGCCTAGTTCTACATGATCAAAATTTGCAGAAAAAAATACATCTTGCAAGACAAGATGACAGCTTAAAATTTTGTACATCCTTCTTATCTATACATATTATTTTTGTGCATACAAATGCCAGCTTATTTAACCCTTCTGTTGATAAAATGATCTGATCAGACCATTATGGTTTGATCAGAACAATTCTTTTAATAGTAAATATGTATAGATATTTCCAAATCTTTCTGACTTTGTCTTTTTAAAGGTTTTACAGAATTAAAAATTTAAAAAATGTTTGGGATCCTTTATTTCTTTTTATGTATCTAAAACCAATAAAATAGGTTTGGCCATTAGACTTTTCAATGGATTTGTATAAGATGTCACACACATTCTGTAAAGAAATTTTAATCTGCATCTGATCTGCAATCTGATCTACATTTTTACCCTGTATCTTAAGAAATCGTTTTTACATCATATGTTTGGAAAATTCTATATTTTTATTTTGTCTATGCCGCAGAAAATGTTTTCGAACCGTATGTCTCCAAAAACCAGATTAGTATATTTCGTACAATAGCTTGTTTATCTGTTTGATTGACGGGAGGACATTAAACATTTCATTGACAGAAGGGTTAAAATAGCCCTCTTTTCAGAGGATCCCTTTTTTATTACTCATTATTCTAATTTTTTGCAATCAATTGACTTTCGCATGCATATTTATAATTCCTCGAGGTCTTCTGAAGCTATCCCACAGAAATTGATGTTTATAATCTGTCTATAAATAAATAAGCAAAAAAGATCGAATCTTTTATTATTGAAAATGAATGCTCACAGATGACAGAGTATACGATTTTATAACAAAAAAACCTTAATCTTACTGAAAATAATATTTTATTTACCATTACAAAAATTAAAAATATACAAAACCACATTCAAATATTTTTTTGTCCGAATTCTTTTAATCTTCATTGGTTTAATAATACAGGTTTTATTAAACATATAACATAGACCAGTGTTCCCCAACCTTTTTACACCTTCCGATCGGTAATAAAAGGGGGGGGGGGGGAATGCGGGCCACTAATACTGAAATAAAAATGCTTATTTATGTAATATTTTTTTATCTTATATTGTGAGAGTAGTGTGCTTTTTCGCACAAATAGTTTATTAAAAATGATATAAATAAATTTATAGCTTTAAATCTTAAATATGGATATGCATCTTCCACTGATATCCAAAACTGAGGCAATGTTAATGTTTTGTGTCTGGATATCAGAGTGGCATCCGAAGGCAACTCTATTAATTGTTATTTTCCAAGAGTTCATGCAATGAAGTCCTCCATGAAGGGATTATTAATCCAAAGATTTCCTTTACGAGGATCCTTATTTTCGAGATAATAGTGATTAAATTTTAGTACCAATATCTTCAAATATTAACTATTTACATTTAAAATACCTTTCCTGTCGACGTCAGCAGTATTTTTTTTTTTTTGCAAAAGGGGAAGCATTTTTAAATTATTCTCTTATAGGCGACAATCTCAAAGAATCTGCTATTTTTAAATGCATCGACTTTATTTCTCAGTTTAAAAATGTTTGTACAAAACCCCTGGAGACAAAGGTTAAGGTCATTAAATAGACTAAATATGTCCGCCATATATGCGAGCTTTAGTATACGAACGACCAAGTGTTAGTATAGTGACTTAGATCATGGACTCGGATTATAAAGGTTCGGGTTCAAATCCAGATTGTGAAAAAAAATCACCGTACTAACAAATTTGGAAGATCGGAATCTCTGATCGATCGTCTCGATCCAGGTTTACCCTGATTTCCTGGATTTGAAAAAGTAAATGCTGAGGCGATTAATAAAATCGTGCAGGAATGTCCATGAATGAGTGATTGAGTTTGCAACAATAATTAAATTGTCATTTATTTATAATGATAATTTCGCTACTTATTCAAATAATTTTATTCTTATTGGTTGGGTTGATTTAATGTTTTTGTATGGCGAATTTCTTTAAATTTGGCATACTGTTTGCGGCAGACGGCCCGGTAGAAAGTCAGCGGCATTGGGGCTCGGACCACCGATTGGGGAACACTGACATATACCATAATGTCCAATTGAATTCCAATAATAAAAACGTGAAAATCGAGGACTATTGCCAACCTATTGTTGGCTATTGCTTTTTTTATTAAAAGCTATTGGCTATTGTTTTTCATTGCGAATATATGTTTTAAAAATGTGGTCGCCAGCCACACCTCTCATAGATTTGGACTCCTGACAATTGAGCTACTAATCCGACCCTATTATTTATTATAAGTGCGTTCTATTATTTTGCATTAAAATCGAAAAACAATTCAATATTATGTAGCGATTTTGTGTCATCGAATCATCTTGTTATAAAAGATTTGACCGCATTATACCATAGCGAAATGACTCGTTGTCTTATTCTGTTTTCATTCCGCGAAAAAACGAATTGATTTATTCAGTATAATCGCAATCGTTTATATGTAGTTGACATTTTTCAAAAATGTTTTTTCCGTCACTATTAACCAATTGACAGCCTAATTTATTGATGAAATAATATTTAACTAAGCTCTTGTATGCTATATGCAAACAAGTATGCAATGTCCTTGACCTAAATAATGTTACAAAAATGCGTTTATCCGTCTGGGACGAGTCTCAATATCACATGTTCCTTATCATATTCGCGGTGAGCAAGTTTATAGTTTGTTATAAAGTAGTCGCATTTTTATCATATTAGATTGCATATAAAAAGTATCACACAATCCCATGTCTGTGCGTTTTCCTCTAGTTTTCTATCTGATTAGCTGCATGCATATTTGTCTATCTCAGGAGTTCTTAGACTTAGTAATCCGCGGACCACATTTAGAACAATTATTTTTTTGCGGACCCCATCACAACACTAGACATTTTTTGTCGTTCTTTTGAATTTAATTTGTGACTCAATAATCTCATAGGCACTACACTATAATTATGAAATATTACGTCGTTCAAATGTCCGCCGCGGCTTTGCTTGGTTTCACGTATTCGGGAGGTCCAATTTTCGATGACATTGTTGCATAAATCTGACTGAATTTGCTGGATGGCGTTTGTTAAGCTGACATTGAGGGCATCAATTGTTTGCAGTTTATAAACAAAGACCTGTGATTTAAGATAGCCCCAAAGGAAAAATTCTAAAGGTGTTAAATTGCACGATTTCGATTGCCAGTTCATTCCGTCGCCGTGCGAGATAACTATGTCCTTAAATCGCTCGTGCAGAATGTCCATCATGGCATGCGTTGTATGGCACGTAGCGCCGTCCTGTTTGAATCACATATCATCAGTATAAATATCATTCACTTTATGTCACAAGAAGGTGCTTATCATCGATCTATAGCGCTCGCCGTTGACGGTAATGGCAATACCGGTTTCGTTTTGGAAGACATACAGATCGATGATTCTGCCAGACTGAAATCCTCACCAAACAGTGACTTTCTCGGGAAGTATTTGATGCATTTGGTGTATCTCGAGTGGATTGGTATTGTCCCAAATTCGACAATTTTGCTTGTTTACACAGCCATGCATCTATTCTCGTACACTCTCATGCACAGCAGCAATGCTTTCAGCAGACTTAGCGTTTCAGTGACATACAGGTATTAGCTGATTATTTATTGAACCGGTTGACTCGAATTTGGCAACTAAACGTCGAATAGTCGACTCGACAGGACGATTTTAGCGAGGATAAAAATCACACAATGCGCGGAATGTTTTTGAAAATGAAATTTGATAATTTGCACACGTCGTTGAACGCTATAACTTTCCACAATAATTTGCCATACACACTATTAAATCATTTACAATAAATTTGACAAATGTTGCTTTAAAAATATAGCCCCTATGACCTAACCAATTTCAAGCGCCCCTATTGAAAAATCCTGTATATTAAACTCATTCAAGCATTTCTTTAAAAAAGATCTTATTAAAATGTTTTCTATAAATTATTTTTACTTAACGTGATGGGTGAAATTTTTTGAAATCATAACCGCAATCTTGGGCTTCTATATTGAGTGTATTTACTTTGATTTCGTATATAACAGTATCGAAAAAACTTGTTCACATAAATATGTTATTCCTAGTATAATCAAAATTCACTTGGGACTCGTATAACTCGGTTATTTCGTTCCGCAAAAACGTCGTGTAATACAAATCCGTGTTATACAAGGTTTGAAATTCAAACATAATTCCAAAAAAATATCGAAGATATATGTATGTATTTTATTTTTTTACATAAACACATGTACATTTACGAAATTAATTGAAAAAAACTAATAACATATAATATTCCATTCATTCATCATCGTTATCACTTATAATTCTATATATTTTATTCTTTTTCGAGATCTGTTTTGGGTTTCCATCGTCAGAGAGCTCTGGAGTATTTCTGGTTTTAGCCTTCAAAAATTCGATAATAAGCGATTATGTACTTTTAGCATAATTTTTATTTTAAAGTTCCAAAATCTGTTGTAGTTTTGTATTGAATTTCAAAAGTTCTTTCCATCATAAGATGATTTTTTGTAAAAAATAAATCTAATTTAATAGCCAATTCTATATCTTCATTCAATGTATTTAATGTGAAACATGTAGCTACATCGCTGCAAATACTTTTTGAGTAATTAATTGTGATAGATTCGTTTAATATTTCGACTTCGTTCAACATACGATCCTCCAATATTTCTTGAAAGTCATGAATATCCATGTCATCAAAATCTCCACCAATATCACGACAAATGTTTATTGTCCTTTGATATTCATCTTCTATTGATGGTAAAACATTTTCTCCAGAGAATGCTTCTAGCCAAAGATTTTACCAGCAGAAATTTAAAATTGATGTGACGTGGAAAAATATATTCAGTATATCATTAATGAATTGCAATAATATGATCAGTTAAATAAATAAAATATAATATTGATAATGGAACAGCTTTTGGTTTAATTATACATAGTTATAACCGACTTTTGAATTATACTTTTATTGTAAAGGTTCTTCGGGTAAATGATTAGAAGTATTAATATTTTAATAGATTTTGTCGATCAATAATATTATATTTCTTTATATACAATGGATTCTCTTCCAGTAATAAAGGAATTTATTATAAAAATATCTGATTGTATAGTGTTTTTATATGTGTGCAAAAGTAAAATTTTACATGGCAATTTACATTTTTAGGGCTTAAAATTTTAAATAAATAAAAAAATATGTATATGAAAAATGATACAAAACAGAGTGTTCAATAATAACTTGATTTTCAAAATGGATAAAAACGTGTAATGCAAGTATTTTGTCTAGTTATAGGGTGGGGGTCCCCTAGGCATACAAGATACTTGCCTATTGGATAATCCACAACAGTGACTCGATTTACAGATCTAAATAATTCAACTTACCCCACGTAGAAAATATGGGGGGGGGGGGGAGGAGGGTTATTCTAAATACTCGTTTAGCTGATATTTTGCACTCTAGTTCTTTCGTTGCTTCGAAAATTCCTCATGCCTACGAAATCCACTTCAATCTCAAAAAAAATATATATACATTAGCACAAAAGCCATGCTTAGAATTTGCTGCCGTCGTTATTTGAGAGCTACGAATGGATTTATTGGGATCAAATTGCACTTTCTATGATAGCAATGTTCTGATCGCTCGACACTTTAAAAGTCACAGTTGATGTTTAGTGTTTAAAGAGGGAGATATGCACATTGTTGCTTGCGTCTCTTTTTAGCACGCATCAAACAGGCCCCCAAAAGAGACGGGCGAAGTGCGTCGAAACAGCCCTGCACACTTTTATATTTCACGTTGAAATTTCTCCATTTGGTTCTAGAACAATTTTATTTTAATTTTCAAAATATGACTTCAAAATGCTCAAGCGCTGACGATCACTTGAATTATATGGAATCCTCAGTAATTCACAATATGAAGATTGGCTCTTTGAGTAGTGAGTTAATTTTAAATTTTAAAACTTAGATGCTATATTTGTATGTCTGTCACTTATTATCCGTACAAATCCACTCATCTGTCAGGATCACACAGCGCGTATAAAGCTTCTGTGTAAATAAATGAACACTGTTGAAAGCGCACAATATTCGTTCATTTCTTCAAGTAAACATAAACACTTGAAATCCATTCGTTTGAGTTATCTTTCCGTCTCCGTCTTTCCGAACTCAATTTGTAAGAATGCTCTTTCTGAATCACTAGAAATCGATCGCAAATACGCGACTATACTCATCAAAAGGTTAATCGATAGCAAAAAACGTGAAATCAGAATGTGCAACATGTTGGTGGTGTAGGTCTCATTTCTTTCAAATTGAATGACAAAATTTCGTTTTGTTTATCATTTTATATCAACACCATAGAGCCACGTTTTAGAAGATCTTTGTTAAACGTGCAGTCATCGTTCTGCGGGTTGACAAGCGATGTCCAGATTGACAGTTTTTCCGTACTCGTTTAGTATGCTGTATTGTGTTGTCCTGTTTGGAAACGTGCAGCAACATTGTGAATCGTATTCAATCAGTACAAAAATGCAATAAATCACGAGCATTGATCCAATTGCGCTCAAATAATGTTTTTAGTGTCTTGGCGTGTATTATAAATTCACAGTGAATTTTCCGATGGATTTGACTCCGTTCGTAACGCTGGGAGTCGATTAAGCGGAGTTTGCAAAATATACGACAAATTTTATACATGTTCCTTAAAATATGTTATGAGCTACAGTAAGACAAAGTTCGATTGCATTGAATATTTATAATTATTTTTTCTATGTAATTTATACGAAGTAATCGATATCTATGAATTAATTGCATCGTCAATTTTGCATTTTGTAAAAGATGGCTATTATTTTTTTATTGAAATAATTTAGCGACACGTGTGAAGGTGCCATTCTATGGACTGAGCTTAATTGCACACAGTATTGCAAAGAGCTCGCTCTGCAGCGATATGGCGCGATAGCGGCTCTAAATTACGGTACGCGTTCCTTCCGTTTCGACTTTTTTTTTAAATTCAAGAATAATTTCAACTAACGATTGTAACTTTCACGCCCTTTTAATCATACGCTTATGGGGTGGCTTTTGAGGTATATTTTCACAGGCATGACCGTATTGACTGTTATGTTATTACAAAGGTTATGTTCCACAAAAAAGGTTTGAATTGTGATTTTTTGTATGGTTTAACGAATGTTTTATAGTTTTGTAATCTATTAGCTGTTAGTCGGTCAAAATGGATGCATGTAAATCTGTGATTCTAAAATATCCAGGAACGTTGCTAAGATTGTTGTATTATTTTTCATCTCTCCCAATAGTTCCTCATTACAGCTGGTCAGTTTCATTCGAGACATTTAAAAGTTTCAATTGTCAGTAAGGTTTAAATCCTTCTAAAAAAAACACAAATACTCTTATCCTCGTATGGCACGAGCTATAAGTGCACAGATCAGAGGTCAGCGAGCTCTTTTCTTCTTCTCGAACAGACCCACGATTCCATCGTTTTCCATTTCAAAATTTAGAATAATCGAGTAGAAGATATAAGTGTTAGCTCGTCATTATTATTAGTTCTTTAATTTCAATTCAAATTTGTTATGATTTTTAGATGGCTTTTAGCAATCATTTTATGAGACTATGTCCAAAATGTTTGATATGATTTTTCATAGCGTATATATGTTTTTATAAATGCGTTCGGCAGTCACACCTTCCATAGATTTGAACCCGAGATGATCGACTCACCAGTCCGATCGCTAGACCGCGCGACTACCTATAGGTATTAAATGTAAAATATGTTTTTCATTTTGAATAATAAGTCATAATCAATTTAAAATCCTTCATTCTGTCGGATGATTTCTAGGAAACAAGAGAGTAAGCTATTCAAAAACTGTAATATTTATTCAATGTAATAATTTTTTTCTGGTTTTACAACTTTGATTAAAGATTTTTGGACTCGGAACTGACTGCTCAAAATCTAGTTGTCATTTTTAAAATTGTCTCTTTTTTGCCCCTAGATTTTGAAATGATGTTAATTTAATTCCATGACAAGTTCGTCTGAAAAAAAGTGAATTGTACTGATTCAGTTCGTTTAGGCTTTGTGATTTAAAATGAACTGACATATGTAATTCTGCGTATGAAACGTTTACCATTTAAATTTTGGAGGCGACAGATCTGTTTTTTCTCATATCTTTCACGGTGGTGTTCCAGTTGTAACGTAGTCGTTTTTAAACGGGGCTGTACGAGAGGTATCGAAATTATTTGTATAATTATTTTACAGAGCTGGTTCTTTCGCATTTAGTTGTTTTGTTGATATTGTAAATAAATAATACGGCAGTCTACCGTGGCGATGTCGTTGCCGACATTTTCATCAATTTTTGAAACCTATATATAAATAATACATTTTTCATGCCTACAAGAATAAAACTGCCGTAACTGCCTATATTAAATATTATATTTATATTGCAGTACTTTTAAACTTGTAATACTTCAATCGAATTCCCGCACTACAACTTACGCCACGTCTATCGGAGTTCCAGTCACCTTGTATCGAAAGCGGACGACGCTTATTAACCAATAATTAACGTAAATTACTTGTAGACAAAAAAGCAGCTTTGTAGATTTTAATTTAATGCCGGTATATACACTTATTCAAGTTTCGATATTTGTTATTGACGTTCGCAACATTGAAAGCTAGCTCGACGGAGACTGTAACTTTCCCGATTTACATTGTATAAACGCTGACTGAAATAAAAAATAGCTTTGTAGAAATGGGTGCAAAATTTTGTTTGTCGTTTACCGTTCTATAGCTTTATTTTCGAAAGAGCGACGCATTCATAACTGGAGCAGTGCATTTTTTTTAAATTCAGTAAATCGAAAAATTTTAACCTTCGAATGTTCTCTTCGTCTCGGTCGAGTCGAGTCTCGGGCGATCTTGTAGCCATCGTGATTAGGAAATCGCAAACGCATCGACGGTCGAATCGTTTCGAACGAATTTCTTCTCTCGTTGAACTCGCGGCGACGAATCGAAATTGTCGACATTAAACTTTGCGGGGGGAAACTATAGAATCGTCTCGTCGGCCACTCGAGAGCTCGAGCGCAGGGGGAGCACAGGGGGAGCGCAGGGGGAGCGCATGCGAAGGTCGCGGGGTGGCGGGCGCCGGGCGTCGGGTGCGGACGCGAGGGTGCAGACGCGAGGGTGCAGTCCCCGGAGCGCGGAGGCGAAGGGCGGTTTCCCGACCGGACCGGAACGTCTCGACGGATATTTTTATGATCGATGATTTTACAAACGCAGAAAATCCTCCTTCGAGTTTCCCGGGCGGCAAAGTCCGAAGGGGCAGTGGCGACTTCGAGGTGACATAGTGAACTGTGATATTAGGAAGTGGCGCAAAACAATCGAAGCAGCGTTCTTCGGCAGGGAGGCCTTGGGAGGGCGGCGCGCGAGAAGGCGACTTCCGCTCGGACCGAGGAGGCGCTCTCGAGGACCCTCGCGGGACGTCGCGACTCGGGGCGCAGGTCAGCCCTCGTTTGTATTTACGACGAACGATATATTTTAAAATCGCCGAAACGCTCCGGACAAACCGACGCCGACTCGGGGAGGCGCTCCCCACTCGCCGCTCCGGGAAGACGCGGGTCTCCGGGGCGGAGAGCGCTCCTCGGCGAGATCGATCGATCGACGACTCGCCCTTCCTTACTTTTCCGATATTTTGAATCCGCGTCGTGGTCGGGGCTCCCACACTTTTTTCTAGACGATTTGGAAATTTTGCATAGCATAAATTGTATTTTTCTAAAATTTATTTTAATGTAAACATAATAAAAAGATTTCTGTATGCATTAAAAAAACATGGTGCTAAAATTGGATCACTGCAGGTAGGGGAAGGGGTATTAAAATATTATAATCAATCCCAGATTTTATTTTATTTAGCACTACACCACCTGTCGAGGGTCGGCGGTCGACGGGAGCGAGCCCCCGTCTCGGACGCTCTTCGGCGAAAGATTCCGAGAGACTCGAAGGGAGACTCGAAGAGAGACTCGAAGGGAGACTCGAAGAGAGACTCGAAGGGAGACTCGAAGGGAGACTCGACGGAGAGACTCGGAGCGGAACTCGACGAGACTCGAAGGGAGACCCGGGGAGAGACCCGACGGGAGACTCGGACGAGCGCGAGCGGAGACGCGGTCGAGCGCGAGGAGAGCGAGACGGACGGGGGAAGGGCCGGAGCCGTTCTCCGTCGACCTTCTCGTTTGAAAGTTGTAAAAGTGCAGGCGAAACGGACGATTCGTAAAATGAAGGCGCGCACGGTAGAAAGCGGAGCCGCGTTCCGGTCCCGCCCACGTCGAGAGGGAGCGAGACCGAAACGCGCGGCGCGCCCGCGAGCCGGAGCGAGACGGCGGCGGCCGCGACGCCCATTTCGCTCCGCGGACGGAGACGGAAGGCGCGAGAGCGAGACGCCCGACCGGCCGCGCGCCCGCCTCGAGGCGCGCGCTCGTCCCGCTCCCGCCCGGCGCTCGGCCCGCGCGCTCGTCGGGCGCCCCCGGCTCTCCCGCGTCGGGGGGCTCCGCGCTCGACGGTTCGGACGGATGCATATTTTTACGAAGACGATAAAAAATCGTGACGCAAATCGGAATGCATCGCGCATGACGACGAACTCCGCATGCAAATTCGACGGGGAGGCGGAGGACGGGAGCCGCGCCGGACGCCCCCGGCCGGCGGAGTCTCGGGGGCCGCCGGTCGGGGCCGGGAGCCCCCGCGGCGCGCGGCCCGCGTCTCGGAGGAGAACAGCCCCCGTCCGTCCCGGTTCCCCTTCTTCGCGCTCGACGGACGGGCCCGCGCTCAGAACGTCCACCGACGCGGACGAGCGCGGACGCGTCCGCGGGGGCCGCCGCGCCTCGCGGGCCGCGGGCGAGCGCCGACCGCCGGCCGCCGGCGGCCGGGCCCCCTCCCTCCGCGCCCCGCCGCGTCTCGCCCGGCGGCGCGAGTCGCGCGAGTCGTCGCTCGCGGCTCGAGCGCCGCGAGTGTCGCGAGTGCCGCGAGTGCCGCGCGTGCAGCGAGTGCCGCGCGCCGCCGAGCGCCAGCGCCGGCGGCACCGCATCGTGCTGCACGCGCAGGTGAGGACTTTTCCGAAATTTCCCCACGAAAGGCGGGACGGAGTCGCCGCCGAGCGCCGTCGGAAAATGCCGAAGCGAAAATAAACGTGTCGCCTTCGCCCGGCCGATTTTTAAAATTGTCTCGCTCGCTCGACTCCCGACGGACCCGTCGTTCGATCCGAAACGCCGCATTCCGAACGGTGCATCTGCAGAACGTCACGCGACTTGCCGTGCACTCGCTTTCCTTCGCGCGCACTCCGCCGTGGAAAAACGTCCCACTCCTTTTTTTCGTTCCACCCCGGAACGGCTCTCGCGCCAGAGATCGATAAAACTCATCGTTTTGAAACAACAGAACGACCACTGTCGGAATGAAAGTCCGTTCCCGCCGTCGACGATGCGAAAGGACGAGAATCGTCCGCATCGACGTGCATCGTCGCCCGCGAACAGTGTCGATGCAATTTTTCTCGATCGCATGTTTCGATCCGAACGAAGATCGAAGCGGGCGTCGAAACGTCAGTTCAGAAAAGTCGTTAAATTTTCACGCGCGCCTGTCCCCTCTCCGTCTGCGAAATGCGACCCGAGACCGAATCGACTCTTCGATCGGAGCGATGCGAGACGAGACGACGGCGCAGATCTCGGCCTCCGCGGGTTCGATCCTCTCGACGGGCTCCCTTTTTATTTGTTTTCTTTTTACGCCTTTGGAAACTTTTTTTGGCAGTTCGTGACCGTGAAATATTGATAACCGATCGTACAGGAAAGTTCCGATTATCGCAAAAGCTTATCGGTTGGAACGCTTTAATAAATAGTCGACTGACGCGTCTGGATACAATTGTATCAGTCCGTCCCGGAGAAATACGCTCCTTATCTGGCGGAGAAAATGTCGAGAGGTCTATTTGAAGTCTGCAAACTTTTAAGTGATTCATGTCCGTCTGGCTCTTTTTTAGTGTGCTTCGTGCGATCCGAAATATTTAATCGGAACGAAATTGTACTGGTTATCGATAATGTTCCGTGTGAAGGTTTATTTTTTACCAGCATGCTGAAATTGTCAGGCTACATATTGAGCATTTGTCCTTTTCCTTCGTCTCTCTGCCGTAGTCGTTCATTAATATCCTATGATTTTTTTGTCGATCGATGTTAGCCGTTTTCTCTCGGCTCTCTTTACGACGCGCGATTCGCGAGAGACCTTAAATTCGAACTCGAGAAAAATATCTGCAAACGAAGCCGACCGACTCTCCGAGAACTGAAGGAAGATCGAGTGCGAACGCGCGGCAGAGCAACCGTCGGGACGTCGACGTCTCTGACCTTCTCAGTTGTCAAGTCGAGACCCCTAATATTGCGTCGCTTCTGAATGTACATATTTATTGAAATTATTTCTCTCTCCTCTGAATGAAAAATAATCTCGTCAGAGACGTAATTTTTTATTTTTGTTCTAACATTTTTGTCAATTTTCAAAATATCATATTAGTTGTCTCTCCATCGACATAATTTAGATGTATTTTTTTCGTCAGTATTCCTCTCGCAATCGAACTGTTGATTGGAAATCAAATTGGAATGAATTACATGTTTAATATTTTCTTAAAACACAATCAAAAATTTGCATTTCTTTTACTATTTTCTCTATTTCTCTCATGATAATGGATGATTCAATAATTATTATGCATGCGACAAACGAAGGGCTCGATATATCGTTACACTTCAAATTTCGAATTTGTTTTCAACGATTGAAAAAATATAGTTATTGCCATGAATTTTCATAGAATTTATAATTTTTCCTCTCTCTACACATTTCGGTGAACGAATCTCAAAATCATTTTTGTCGATAGAGCAGAACGAGGAACGACGAAACGTATCTACGATAAAAGGACGAGACGTAAAAATGATCGATTCTGAAGGATCGGTGGTTCGTGTATTAAATTGCATATCGCGTGATAACCGCCTAGGCTTCGAACGTACGATACTAATGCAACGCGGAGAGCAATGCCACGTTTTATGTCGCGGACCTTCCAACTATGATACAATTGCATCGCAGCCGATTCTCTTTTTGCACGGCGAGCATGTGGCAGAGGTCATCGCCAATAAAAAAAAGAACAGTAGATATGCAAAAATGAGAGATTAATTTCATTACTTCAGTTCGCAAATTAAAACATTTATGCGAACACGCGGTACATCTTGTTCGATGTTGTAAATATCCACGGAGCAATTGTTATAATTTTTTTTACTCATTGAAAATTTTTAATAATACGTTTTATGGAATACAATGGAATACAATTAGTGGAATGCGATCAGATCTCTTTCGGGGGATGTAAAAATTTGGATGACACATTTTTGTCATTCTCTGACTTGACTGAATAAGAATGATTTAGTTTTTTTCTCGAAGGCGAAAGTCGTCGACAGTCCGAATTGAATTTTTTGAAGTGCGTACCGTCCGGGATAATTACTGAGTAAATACAAATTAAAAACGGGAAGTCAATGCACTTGTAGCGCTCGTTGTATGATTAGATTTTTGACTGTAAAATTTCGTCTCGTATTTGACATAAATCCATTTAAATTATTTTAGTGTCATCTGCATATCGTCTATAGTTAATAGATTTATTTAAATGTCATTAGCTCACCTATACAATTTATTTAAATATGAGATTAAAAGTTTTTCTCGGTTCGGCCACAGCGGCATACTCCACACGGCTTACTTTAAAATATCGTGTTCTATCTGTTTGAACGGATCATATATGTTTTAAGCTTTTTATTTAAAAAAAAAAATGTATTTAAAAAAAACGTGCAAAGAGGCGATCGAACCTAACGTACGAGTTGCGTCGGACGGGAGACTCGAACATGATATATTTTTTGATATCTTTTCTTGCATCGATTGATGTTTTAATATTTATGAAGTTTTACATGTTAGCTTCCGTTCGTTTTCTGCATACGGCGACTTCCATATTTCGTCTAAAATTTAAGATTTATTCCGTTCCAGAATCTATTTATTTCCGCTAATGTCAGAAGGCAAGAATTAATTTTTCTTGCGTTTTCAAATTTTCATTTCGGTCGACCCGCGCATCCGAGATTCCGAAAGCTTCCACGCTTCGGATTTCGATTCTCTCATTTCGACAGTCGAGGTTTAGCAGCGAAGAAAAAAACAATATCGAACGCATCTGACAATCGCTCTCATCGTTCGAAAGAACGGTCGCGACATCGACGCTACGATAGAAGAATTGAAGAGTTTCGAGACCGCGTCGATCGATGTCGTCGAAGATGTCTCTCGCTTATGAAATATATATAGACGGAAAGTCAATCAAGTAAACCGATTCAGATCGCTCTCTGTCGTCGTAAGCTGTCGGAGATGAGTGTTTTGTTTCATACGTTTGGATTTTTCAAATATATTGTATAAAGTATACTAAAAACTTTCACATAAGCCGTAACTGTTAAAAATTTACATAAAAATACCGAAGGAAATTTAAGATATCGATATAAATGTACGTTTTTATTTTCTGTAAATTCGTCTGCTCGTATTTGAAAACGGCGAGCTTCCGACTTCCCGAGTCTTTCGAAAACTATAGTTTAATTTATTTCTAAACGATGTATCAAAGACAGTCGGTTATGTATATAAAATGTATATAGCTTACGAGACGAAAATTAGCAATTATATATGCGACAAACGCTGACATTGACTACTCATCAATCGACAAAGATTTTGGACGCGTTGATGGTTTCGTGCATAAATTCGATTATTGAAAAACTCATCCCGTTTTCGATGAAGCTCTTTTCTTCTCTTCGCAGCTTGTAGCGTCGCAGACCGCGCTAAATATTTCCGTAGACCGTTTGGCGACAAAATTTCGAATCTAAAAGTCTGCCGATCTGTTTAAATATTCTATTGGAGCAAAATGTAAAATTTCTACAAGTTTCCTAATAATGTCGGTCTATTCTTCCGTTCTTCCGTTCTTCTTGAAAATATTATACTATTTTCAGAAGCGCAGTGACATTTTTCAAACGAGCACAAGATATGACGATCGTCATATTCGGAAATAAGGACGCGTCTTTGACGATCTCATTTGCAGAATCTGAAAGACGACGGCCATCGCGCCGAGACGACTCTCCGACTGTGTTCCGGCGCGACGATCGGCGATCCGGATCGCGACGATCGACGGCGATCGATCGTCGTCGAATATATGAATAATAAAAAATGCAAGTTTTCCCCGCAGAGATGACCCAAATATGTACATTTTGAATTGCAAAAAGCATCGAACGCAACCCGGGGGACAAAATTCGCAGACGGATAATGACGCTTTTTGTCGCGCGTCGCTCGGGCGGCAAATTGCTCGGAACGCAGTGAAAAAAACGGACGCGACCCATTTCTGAGAAATTAAAAAATGTAAGAAAAATGAGAATCGCGCCGAGTCGAGTTCGAAGAGGTCAAATGTGCAGCGATCGACCCATTTCGACACAGCATCCGTGACGTCCTTCGATATTTCAAAAAAACCCGCATCTTTTCTGTCACTGTATATTTTTCGACGGCACGCGCGGCGCCATTTTGTTTCCTATCGCGGACCTTTGCGATGTTTCTTTTTTTATCTCGACCGATTCGCATTCGACGCTTCCGTCCCGATTTTCACATCCCACCGTCGCTCTCGACCGGCTTCCGTCTTTCGCGGAAGCCCGAATTCTCTCGGGGAAACGTCAAAGTCGCAGTCGCAGCGCGTCGGAGCCCCTTCGTCGTCTCTCGCGCGCTTTTTTCGACTTTTCACAAATAATGGTGAACTTTTCGGTTTTTCGGCGCCAAAACTGTCGCTCTGCAGTTCGAGCGTGCAAAAAATTAACTCGTTCGGGTCCGGCGTTCGCATTTACGAGACGCGTCGCGTTAAGTCGCGTAGATTATTATTTTAAAATCGACGAAACGATCGCCTTTCAGCTCGAAGGGAGTCGAAGATGGTCCTGTCTTCGTTAAAAATGAAAAAAATATGCACTATCGTAGCGGCGTTCGTTCCCGTTTCGATCTGCGCGCGTCACGCGCCCAGAGTGAAAATGCAAATATTTGCATGTAAGGTACGCATCGTTCGACGCTAATTGGGCGCCGATCGAAGCTCAATGCCGTCGACCTTTCCTTTTTCAAAATCGGAGAGACATCTTTCGTCGCCTTCGTTTCTGTCGTTGCAATCGGAACGTTCGCAGTGCGCGGTTAACGAGTGGCGTACCCGTTCGTTAAAAATGCAACTTTTCAAGTTTAAAACCAATACTTTTGCAATACGCAGTAGAGAAAAGAAAATGTAATCAATCGACCGGACCGAGTTGGCTGTCAAAAGATTTTTCACAATCTCCGAAGACGAACCGCCGGCAGTCGACGGATCGATCGGCCGCAGAGGAGACGTCGGACGCTCCTTCGTTCGCGGACCCGCCCCCGTTCTCGAGATCTCGGATCGGGCCTCCGCCGAGAGAAGTTCCGACGGACGATCTGTCGATGCGGAAGGAGCGCGGTTCCGAATCTGAACAGCGGAAAGCGAAACGACCGGGCCACGACGCGATTGTCGGGAGTCGACTTTTAAAATCGAAAGCGGGTCTCGCATCCTCGGCCGCGCTCCGTCGGTCGGCCGTCAGATTCGCGACGAGGGCGAACCTCGGCTCGGACTCGATTTTTTAAAATGTACATATCCGGTGTCCGTTCGACGTATTAATATCCAGTTCCCGACTGCGTCTCCGTATCGAATTGTGATCGGCGAACGTCCGCATGTCGCTCGCCGCATCCGAGTCGACCCGCGCGACGCGACTCGGACTCCGTCCGTTCATTTTCCGCGGGACGGTCAGCCCCCCGCGAAGGCGCGCCTCCCTCGCGAGCCCGCTCGGCAGTCCGTCGGGCTTATTGAAATGTAATATCGTTTCAGCATTGTTCGAGATAACGTTGCCGAATCAACCTAACACTTTTCGTATTAGACGCGACTGATTAGATATCAAACTGTTGCCATGCGAATCGTGCGATATTTTGGCGCGCCGCGTTCGGCATTCGCCGCGTCTGCTCCGACTGAAAATGTCATATAATTCGGAAGGTCCCGAGCGATCGGAAAGGAAACCCCCTCCCGTGTGGCACGTGCTGAGCACTTGCACTTGCACCGGAGAGTTGTCGACCCCGGCGGCGTCGGCGGCGGCGGCAGTGGCGGCGGTGTCGGTGTCGGCGGTGGCGGTGCCGGTGCCGGTGCCGGTGCCGCTGCCGCTGCCGCTGCCGGTGCTCGTCTCGCGCTCGGCCCCCCTCGGCCCCCCTCGGCCGCCCCTCGGCCCCCTCGCGGCCCCCTCCCGCTCTCTCCAGACAGTCAGTGACCTCAGCCTTATTGCACAGTGTTGTCAGGTGCAAGGACTTTCGTTCCGCTCCTCTCGCGCCGATCTCCGGGAGATCGATCGTCGGACTCTCGACGCGATCTTTCGAGAGCCGCGGATGTATTTTCGCGAGTGCGATTCGACCCGCGATCGAATCGACGGCGCGTCGTTCGACGCGCGCGACGCGGGTTCGACTCTCGCGCGAATAAATAACTTTCGATCGGCTCGCGAGCTGCCGTCCGACGAACCCTGGCCTGGCGTATCATGATGAACTTTCATGCAGCATTCGAATTTTTAAACGTATGCGTGGCGAAAAATCGCTCCGTCCGAGACCCGAGCGAATAATGGACGTTCGATCAAAAAGTGAGACTACTTCGGCACTACGCGCGTTCGATCTTCCTCACCCCCCCCCGTTTGCCCTCTGATTTGTCCAGCTTCTCCGCGGAAGATAGCGGCTAGACGGCCGTCGATCGATTCGTCTCCGGTTCGCCCCGAAACCATAAAAATATCAAATTGATTATATCGTTCAGACGTTTCACCTTCTGGTCGTAATAAATTTGTCCGGTTGCGTATCATTTTTGATGACATTTTGGCACGCCTCGTATCCCTCCGACGGAAGACGAGTCGAACCATCGCGTCGACCCTGAGTTTTTGTCGCTCGGTATTCGAGAATTACAGCGTAACGGGTATAAATATCGAGCAGAAGAATTGGGGCGTCTTCGATGCCCGTTCGACGGCGCAGGGATCGCAAATATCGTTCGTTCGCAGCTAGCGATAGTCAATACGGTGTGTCAGCTTCGGGACTTTCGTTTCTCAAGGCCGGCTCGGGAATCTAGACCGCGATAGAAAAGTTCAGCACGTCGAACGTTTTCCGACTGGATTTTATCATGATTTCCTCATTTTGTGACCAACCCATACGTGAATGCATAGATAATATTTAAAATTCACTCGAGGGGATCGCGAATGATATTCCGTCTCGTATGAATCCATCGTCGAACACGTTTATGAGAAATAATTGATTTATTCGCCATGCCTTCGACGTAGACTCCGTGAACTATCACTCGTCGATCCGCTGAATTTTCTAATAGATCGAAAGGTAGAAAGAGTAATTTATAATATGTTTATAAAGGGCGAGCCGGCGACGCGACGTCTCGACGGCGAGCTTCGAGTCGAAAGTTGACGCTGGAGAGTGCGCCCGTTCGAAGATGCACGGTGGCTTGCGTTTCGCACGCGCTATACTCAAATGTGTATCGAGAGATCTAATCGAAATTTTGATTCGCATCGATCGAAAATTTGGTTGCTAATTAAAAACGTCGCCGGTTCGATCGTCGAGAGCTTCGCGCGCTGCGATCGATTCGTAATCTAAAATTTGCGTTGAAAATATTCCGAAGTCGAAGGGCGAGGGTTGACTGCTTTAAAATTAAGAAAAGAGACGTTGGACGGTCGATTGCGGCAATGTCGCGATTTCGTCCCGCATTTCGAATCTCGTCGCCGCCGATCGAAACGCTCCCGGATTTTCGAGGTGCACTTCTCGCGAAAGAGACCGATCGAATCGCGTCCGCGCGAGAGCTGCAACTAAATTTTCGTATGAAATTTAAGCAATTTCGTTCGAATATGACCTAGTAAAACTGGTTTTACTTTTTAACTATATCCGCGTACATCTAGTGTCGATTAAATCGGGATTCTAAAAAAATTTACGAACCGCCAGACCGTCTAGAATAAATCCACTCTTCGAAATCGCTCGCCGAGAGCCGCCGTCGCAGCGTTTCCTCCGTCGGACGAGTCCGCGTCGAAGGAACCGTTCGGCGAGTGGACGATGAAAAAATATTACACTTAATTTCCGAACTGACCCATTTTGGATTACCATGCGAGCTTGCGTTTCGACGCAACACCTGTTATTGTATTTTGATTTTATTGTCGAGGTCGAGTTCGCAAAATGAATTTTCTTCGAACGAAGCGTGCCATTCGTTTCGAAAGGGGTTCGCGCACAATCGAGAACGCATAGACAGTCCTTTGTCTGGTGCGCGCTGAATTATCGAGTGTCACGCGAGACGTTGGCGCTGTCCGTTTCCGAATAACATATTAAAATTGAACTCTTCGACTGCCTTCGGGGAGTCATTATTTTCCCCCAGAGACCCCAGCGATAGGATCATATTACGGAAAATATCGTCGATCGTTTTCGTTTTTGCATTTCTTTACCATCTATTGTTTCGCCGTAGATTACCATTGCCATATGCTCGTCGGTCAAAACCGACAATTATTCGAGTCGCAGTTATTTTGTTACTTTTGCCCGACAAAGATGATCAAAGACCGATATGAAAATTAAATCCAATTTCGTAGAAATATCTCACAATATAAAAATAATAATATTGCTTTCAAATGATACTCAGTAAATAGTGACATTTTATAGTATGGTAAGAAGTTGTCAAAATATTAACAACAGAAGTGCTTATCGTAAAACATTACCGGTTTAAGACGATAATTTTGTATCGCTAAGGAGAAATTTATGATGCATTATTATATTATATCATCTTTTGTTATCTCAATTTTTTATTGTCAGGCTTTTTTTAGAAATGGCCCAAAAAAATCATTGCTATTGTCTCTTAATTATGTATTTTATTATTTATGATGTAACTGAATGGTAATCTAGGATTTTTTTTTTATAACTTTATGCACAATATTTTTCATTTCTTATATTTAATTTTGTATTATATAATACGTATATATAGTAGAAGAGCGAAAAAACAATGAAAGCGAAAAACAAACTCCATCGTGATCAAATTTAATAGACTTTGAAATGGAAAAGGAAAAGCACGATGCAGTCTAGACATTTGGGAGCAAAATTTTCAAATATGCCTCGAATCCATCGTTGAAACATAAATTACGCTGTTTCGTGAGCGTATGAACATTTTTCATGGTATTATTTTAGCGCCGAGAAAATATGTCAAACGCATAGCAAATAGAAATAATATTAAAGCTCGTTGCATATAACATTTCAATGGATAAACTTTGAATTTATCAAAAAAAAGATCGTCTCGTTAGGTCCCACTTTACATGGTTGTGAAAAGGGAAATAATTCACCAACTTGTAACAATAAATTCGCAATTGATTGTGTTATATGAAAGGCAGCGGGAATTTGCCAAATAACATATCCTAAGAATACCAGATATTGATAGCATATCGTCGGGATATTGAGTTTGAATCCAAGATCGCGTTTTCATCTTTTGTTTTGAGAAAAAAGTGTTGTGAAAAAAAGTCGACGTAGACTTGCGACACGCGGAGAATCAACGCTAAAGTATGTCAAAAGTTGAGATCCAGTCGGTGAGCTATGGAATGTAGTATGTGATCCTAAAACAGTTCATGATTTTTCAATTTAAAAGTGAAGCCATCAGGACCGCAAAAAGGGGGTCGCAAAGCTGGCGCCCGCCACGGGCGCAACTGGGCTCGGGGCGCAAAACGAAGAATACCAGTCGGGAGTTGCACATGATTTTTATCTCACTCAACCATTATATTTTACATGAATCAACACTGATTAGCTCGGTCCGTTTTTATAATATAATACTGAGTTGTCTAATCCCTCTTTTAACATTGGACCAATCCTCAATGAATAAAACCAGCAATAAATAAAGACAACAATATTTTCGACCGATAATAAAATTTAAACAACCCATCCGATCTGTCTTCTTCGGAGTTTGTAATCGTTCCGTATAGATGTTCGGATACGGCCTCCAATCGCGAAGCGCCGATTCGTAATTTCAGCGGTCCGAAAAGCGGACCGGATGGACGCACAGATCTTGTAACCACTCCGTCCTTTTTTAAGGATTTTTGTAACGTTTTCGGGGATAAATGCGTATTCGAGACTTTTTTTGATCTGTCGATCACGGAAGCCCCCTCAGAGGCTAACTTAGGTTGCGAACGAGTCTAGGGAAGTCTATCTAATCTTACTAATTTATGCTGCTATCTTAGCTAGTTTTTTAGTTTTAAGTTACAAGATTTAGTTAGATTTTCCTTCTTTTTCTTGAGAATCTTGATGGAAATCATGGGGGAGGGGAAGTGCGCGTTAGATACTTGCCACAGGCGCTTCATACTCTCGTTACGGCTCTGAAAGCCATAGTGAGCAGACGATGCGGTGTGGCGAACGGATGAAAGAAGAACGAGACGAGACACGTCGATGGCGGGACAGTCGCCGAAAAGCGTAAGTCATGATAGATGATTTTAAAATTAACGTTTAGATATTTATATAGTTGAAACTTAAAATAAAATTGGAAATTATAAAACTTGTAATCTTTGTCGTTGTCGAATCCCTGTGACATCCCAGCTCATTGTTTATTAACGTATAAGTAATTAATTTATTTTACGTGAATTATATATTTGTACTTGGCGTAGGAGCGAATCCGAGATGCACTTAAGCGTCATGCATGTCTTCACCCTACCCCGGCAACGCCCTGGAATTTTTGCATTGCAGAAATCCCTTTACAGCAGAATCAAAAAGGTCATCCAAAGTAGTTTTCCACTCTCTCCCGAAGAAAACTTCTCAGTATTTACAAACCTTCCGCACTCCCTATCGAGACGGTCGCGAAATCGTTTGTCAATATGTTCATCCAGGTGACCCGCTAGGCGAGCGTTCTAAATGAAACTCGGAGGTGATACTGCCTTCAATATCGAGCGAACGAAGAGGTGAATGCACGATACAGACGTGATGGATGTAACCCCTTCCCGTGAATGGATATTGAAGAGGCCATAGTCCTGCAGTGGACTGTTTGTGGCTGTATTATGATGATGATGATGATGATATATTTGTACATATATATTAATACGTTTTTAATTTAGGGTCAAAAACGGCCATCTGATTGCGTCATTGCATTTTTAGAGGTAAGATAAATTTAAAACGAGACCTCTTTCCGATATTGCTCATGGCTGCGGAATGACGACCAATTCCGCGAATGACAAAAAACGATCAAATACCCGTTTTATTCTTTAAAAAATAATTAAAAACATACAAATATGACTCGCGCAAATCCTAAAATCTCTAATATATTAATACACCTATGGAAAATATTTTATTCATTTTTCTCACTAGCTTATTCATTTTTGAGTTAAGGAGCAAAGAGATAAGGTTTTTCAAATGATTTTTTTAAATTGCTAAATGTTTGTTGCATAAATTTGTTAACGATTCAAAATCAAGAATATGTTTTAATATAATCGTGGCGCGTAACAGACATCCTCTCGGCGAAAGCGGGTGGAATTTAGGCAATCTTATGGTCGTTTACCCCAATACTCGGCTAGACAAATCAAATTACTTTGCACAAAAACTTACGTATTGCGCCATTAATTCTAGGGCTAGACATTATTTTGAATAGGATTCGGATTCTAGTTTGATTGCGGTCGATTCATTTTTTAAATTGAATCGAAATCGACGATCCATTGTCGGGATCGAGAGTCACCTTGTAATTTATTTCGATTTTGTTTCGTCCGTCTTCATTACTCGTTTCAGTGGTATTAATTTGTTTCAATTTTCCCTATATTTCATAGGGAGCAGTTCCGGTGACGCGTCCCTCTAAACTTTCACCCAGACGACTTTATCGATCGCATTAACGTGTCCTACTCCTTCTCTTCTCACTCGAATAGTCGTTGCCCTCTTCCAGACTGAGCCTGGGGGCTTTGACCTGTGGATTGGGATAAAACTGACCTACTGAACTTAAAAAATGTATCACCTTTATGCTATTTTATTTAAATGAACTGTGTTTATAATGATACAAGCAATATTCCCACTTGAAGATTCATTTTTTAATTTACAACTGTTAGTGGTGATACGTTCGATTTTACCGCATGCTTCAGCGATTCAGTCAAAAGTTGATATCCGTTTACGATGTCATTGTTCGCAGTGTTGAGTTTCGGGACTCCAAAAAAAAGAGGAACAATGCTGTTTATCCACGGATATTCCAAATTGTTTGAGAATTCATTATTTACGATTTAACTAATATGGCAAGAAACAAGAAGTCGCTCAGCGTATTAGAATGTATTTAAGTTTGAATAAATGTGTGCCCTTCCACGAAATTCATGCCCACAGGTGCATTTTGACAGCTGTAATCTATGTTTAACTTTTTTAAACCAATTTCTATCTAATTAATTTAGATTTAATTCAATAATCGTTTTCATTTCTATTCGCATGATCGTAACTTTTTTGATATTATCCGTTTCTACTATATGTGACATTTTTATTACAATTTTTTTGTGCTGTTAATTTTTAATTATGTCCAATTTATATTCAAAGCTTTCCGAAATAAAATGACAATATTGAAATTCAATCAAGTCATATTAAGGATTAAAAAAATAACTTTTCATTTGAGCCAATTTTTTCTCGGAGTTTTCTTAGAACGTGTTGTTTCGAAAGCGAGCATAAAAATAATCAGGTGTATTTGACCGTCGAATTCGACTCCGATAAGACGTTGTTTTATTGAAAGTTCTCGAGTCGACATTTGAGAACGGCATATGATCCGCCCTGCTTTTCTGGCAGTGTTCGAACTCAATGTTTTGACTCATCTTCGATTTCAGCAAGCGTAACGTCCGTCAGTCTGACGAAACTACTTAGACGGTCGTAGCCCTGAGACCTACCTTATGTGCGGAATGCCAACTGGAATTCGACACGATCAGATTTAACCCTTGTCGGAATCTAATAGGAGGTATTTAATGCTAAATTTCGGATGCATATTGGGCACTTTTTTCTTTTACCTTAAATCAAATTGAGAAGCAATACTTATTAAGAATGCATTTTTTAAATGTAATTTTCATTATTAAATTAAGGTTCGAACTTTCGATGTGAACTTGTGATGCATCTCGAAATGTTCGAAAAAATATATACAAGATTTTTTTTCTGATTTCTCCCGGGATCAATCTTAGGCGCCGAAGCCTCGATGCTCAATCGGGAAGTCGTTTACGTGTATGGCGAAACGTCAATCATCAGCTTTGTTCTTCGTCTTCCGTCTCCATTGGGCATGTCGTGTAGTATTACATAGTTGTTTTTGGAACTGAGCGGCAGCAGATTCGTCGGAAGAGTTTCTCTACACTGGCGTAGACAAGTAGACAAAAAACCTCAACAATCGGAGGGAGGAGGCTCAGGCCAGACGCGAATAGTGGATTGCGTTATGGTCAATCAGGGCTACGAGGGCCGTCTAGAAAGTAAGATTACCACATTAGTGTAGAATCGAAAAATGCTTGTATTTAATTAAAATACATAGAATACTTCACAAATATATTAAACTATTTTTCAACGTAATCGCCGTTGAGATCTAGACAATTCTGTAATTTGGGCATCAACTTTTTATGTCAGTGACATAAACCTTCGCCGCCAGCACTTTTAGGATTGTCTTTGTCTTTCTGGGGTATACACACCCACGTCTCATCCTCTGTTATGATAGAATCCAGAAAAAAGCTTGTACCTCCTGTGCAAAAAAAGTCACGCACGGCTGTCACGCAATTTAAACGTTGAGCATTCTGGACATCCATTTCGCACACAACTTTTTGTAACAAAGTTTTTCCGACACAATATCACCGAGCAGACTTTGAAAAATGTCAGGAAATTCTTCGTGAAGGTCGTCAAGCGTCACACGGCGGTTATTTCGCACTTGTTCTTTAATTTTTTGCACGAGTTCGTCAAAAATCACTGATGATCTCTCACTCTTTGTCTCGTCGTATCAGCACGACCTTCTCTGAACACTTCATGACATATTGTCGAATCAACAAATCATTACTATAAACTTCCACGAGCTTCCGATGAATATTCGCGGCGGTATTGTTTTGCTCAAAAAACTCAAAAAACGGATGACCGCGCGTATCTCGCACGGACGGGAGGCGATGGGAGCGCGCGACGACCTCTCCGTCGGAAGAATTTACTGTGACTGAACAAAATGGCCGACAAACACGGGCTGACCAAATAAACCGACCGTTAGGATCCCTTAACAAAAAAGGTCCCTCGACTTCAGGAGCCTTTGTAATCTTACTTTCTAGATGACCCTCGTATTTATGTATTATGATGTAATCTATCGACAAGAAGTTTGGCAAAGCTCAATAATTTGCAAAATAAACTTATAATAAACATATAAGTATAATTAATAATTTCATTCTATCGATTTCATCCATTTATTATTTTTTAAATATCGGATCGTTATTTTTGCACTGAAATGGTATACTTCGCCTTAATATTCGAAACCTGAAAGTAATGCATTATCTTAAAGTATGTTCAAGTGACCCTCTTTATTTCATTTTCCCTAGATTTTTATTAAATCTGTAGTCTTTTCATTTCCACAGCAACCCCGCACCTTTATATTTTCACCTCCGAGCTTAATTAGTACTGTAACATTTCTAAAGCACATTCTCGTTTCTTGCACATTTTTTCAGCGAACTGTAACTCTTTTCTTTGAGCCGAAGATTTCAAATTTAAACTCTTCCTTCCATAAGACATTTTTTAATCAGCAATTGTCTAATTTTTATGTTTATGGTGCCTTGTGGGCACAATAAACATAAAAAACAGCAGTCTATTTTGTTTATTCAATTTGGGTTTCTTCAATGCTACTCGTACACAAAGTTCATACTAAATCAATTTGACACATACATAAAAAAACGACAAATTAGATCAAATCGATTGCGATCGATCGGTCGATCTCAAATTTGGTTGATCCCGAAAACTTCTGTGAATTTTGAAAAAATATATTATTTTATATAAATATATTTACAACCGACGATGAAAAACAAAATCCCGGCGGCTCAATTTGATTCGTGATTATCTGCTAATTTAGGATATTATCGAATGGTCAAAGTAAGACCGTGGTCACGGCATTCTTTGACGACAGTTCTCAGGATATTTTTGTAAACATCTCGATAATGCACTTTTTTAGAATATTTAACATCAACATTATTTTAACAAATTCTTTAAAATTATTAATCCATAATACGTGTTCCAGAAATGGACCGCATTTAAAAACTATCGATTTTATTTATTATGTGTTTATGTTCTGTGCACATCTATGGATTTGAGCAGAGACTTTTGTGAAATTATTGTAAACGAAGTTTTACTTACCCTTAACCTAATGCAAGAATGTCCAATATTGATCATGAGCCGCCCAAGCCACCTTCTGCGCCTTCCGCGCAGCTGCTTCTATGTGTTTGCTAAAGGTTAGCTCGTTGTCCATGAGGATCATGAGGTATCTCAGCGTTTTGCTGTACTCCACCTCATATTCTCCAACAACAAGCTGCTTGACCCTCAGTCTTCTCCTTCTGCTGCATATCATTACCTCCGTTTTCTCGGCCGCTAACTGCAGGCGATTTTCCCATATCCACGCGTTGATTCTGGCGAGAGCTTCGTTGCTCGTCGCATCCGTTTCCCATTGATGCCGAGCTGTTACCAGCAGCACGACATCGCTCGCGAAGGCAACGAGTTCTGCTCCTGCAGACAGTACCGTGTTCAGAAGACTGTTGTAGAGTGCGTTCCAGAGGGTCGGACCCAGGACAGACCCCTGCAGGACCTCCATCTCCAGTCTTCTCATCTGGTCCGTTTCGTTGTGATGGACACACCGGTCCTTAAAATAGTCACTTACGAGGTCGACTTCATACTGCGGAACTTCAAATTTTTCTTCAAGGGAACATTTCCAAGCTTTTTGGATGATATCAGTTACACGTTTTATTGTTCTGAGTATGAATCGCCCTGGTCTAAAGCCATACTGCTTGTCTGACGGTTTTCCTTCAATTTCTGTTTGGATTCTCTTCAACAGCATTATTTCGAGGAGTTTTCCAAGACCGTTCAGCATACACAGCGGTCTCGTTCTGGCGTTTTCCGACTTAGGAACTAATACCAGTCTGGCCGTTGTCCATCTTCTTGCGAATTTTCATTCCTCCAGGCAGGCATTTATTGTGTCTAATATCAGTTCCGGGTACTCACCAATCATCAGTTTGGTGACCTCTCCAAGCATGCTGTCCGGCCCCGGTGTCTTCCCGGGTTTCATCCTCGTCCCTGCATACTGTAATTCGTCTCTGCTGAAAGGCGTGGGCGGTTCGATGCTGTCCCTGCCCTTGTCCTTCTCTGTCCTCCTGGTATTGTTTTCCACATTGCTTCAGAAGGACAGGTAGTCTGGCCTTAGGTGATTGGCCCTATTCTATTGTTGGAGAGGCTGTTGCGCTCTGCGTCTCTCTCTTTCACTGCCCTCTTTGGCGCTCAGAATCTCTTCCACGTATTCGCGCCAAAGGTCCCAGTTCTTCTTGCTCTCCATCATGCTGTGGATCATGTTGTTGGCGTTGAGCTCGGCTACCCCGAGTACTTGTTTCAGCAGTTTCCTCTGGGGTGCCCAAGCCTCACAGCTAATGATGGTGTGCTCCGCTTGGCAGTGGTGGCAATTGGCAGATGTTTCCTTGCCAATCCGCTTTAGGTACGCTCCGAAACATCCGTGTCCGGTGAGCGCCTGAGTTAAGCGGTAGGTCGTTTCGCCGTATTTTCTGGCCCTCCACCGACTTACGACCGGTATAAGTCGGTGGGTCCATCTTCCTTTTGTGGACTGATCCCATCTCTGTTGCCAGGCTTCCTTCAGTTTCTGTTCATGTTTGTTGCGGTTTTTGGGATCTTCATAGTCCAAGGCCCTCTTTTTTGCTAGGAGGTCCAGCGGCGGGATTCCTGCAATCACGAGCACCGCTTCTGAATATAACCTGAAATACTACCTTTAACCTAATGCAAGAATGCCCAACCTATTTTCCCTTGAGAGCTACTTTTCAATTAATTTTTTCTCTCGATTGACTTCTAGTACGATTCTTATAGGAAATGTATTTACTACTCAATCAAGTCGAGTCGAATAATCCATACATTTTTTTTTAAATTCACGAAAGTTTTCGGAATCGACCAAATTTTGCTTTAAGATCGACCGATCGATCGCGATCGATCGCTTGGGTATCCTAGCATTAGGTGATCAAGTTTCTTTCAATTTTGCGGTCAACTTAGAATCTGCAGGATGATTTTGGACGTAATATAATACATTCCTAGTAGATTCTTGAGGTCCGGTCTTTTTCTGCCATCTAAATTATCAATTTCTGGTGTCTTCTGATGTTACAATTTACTATGTACTACCTTTATAGAAATATTATTTTTTTAGCAATTTCCCTGACCGAAATGCCTTAAATTCGTATTGTAACGATACAGGTACGAACCATGATACTATTCAGCGAATTTTGCCATTGTAAACTTTGAAGAGAGTTGCGTAAAATAACCGTTTTTTAAAGTGAAAAAAAAAGTTGCAACGCGATTTAAATTTTTCACAACGTCTATTCATTATAAAAAGCAACAGATAGAGCGAGAATTACTCTCTAAACTCCTTATTTTTTTCCTACCTTTGTATTAACATTCGAGTATAATTATGATGTAATGTTAAGTAGAAGGAGATTAGCATTGAAATAAAATAAAATAAATGATTTGTAATGGGTTAATTGTTATGTTTTTAAATACAATCCGATAATACGCTAGGCGTTTCCAAACTCGTCGATAGCCTATGTATTAAGACTTTATTAGCTGGAACTGGACAATATCTCGTCAGGGTTGTTCAACTCTCTGGGGCATATTTTGTTTGATAATGTACAAATATAATATTTACAGCTCATATGGAGTTACGACCTGTGTGATTTTCGACACGCTTCGTCGCAAGCGAAGATGGTTTTTATAGATCTTCAGTCGGGTCGGATGCGAATGCCGTTTGTTTTTTTCCGATCGTAACGAGAGGGACGATCAGCTCGCGAGCGTCGATCGCGATCCGTCGCCCTTCGGAAGCTCGATTCCGTCGGAGAGACGGATCGACGAAGCTTTCTCTTCTGTTTCCGTCGGCTATCAGCCGGCTCCGGGTCCAGGATCGCCGGTTCGCGTCCGGCCTTCGCCGTCATAACAGTCGTCGAAATCGACATCGTGACACAGAGTAGGATTGCGAAAAAAAATTGTTATGCTAGACGAGACGCTCGTTGCGATATCGGCCCGCGTTGCATAAGACGGGTTGCTCAACTGGTCACCGCAACACTACCGCAACATAACGTGCCATCGTCATAGCGTCGCACCGTCGCTCAAACTGTACAAATAGAATGCCATTTTTGGATTTGTACTTTCAGTTTTAAAATAATAACCGAATTCTTGCGACAGGATCTTTCTCTCGCACGTGCGACGTTCGACCGAGAAATATCAAAACCGATCGTTCGAACTTGTCCGCGAACAATCGACGGATCTTCTCGAATGTCTAACATCATCCGGCTCGTTTTTGAACGACCGCTTGTAAATCTTCAAAAATACTCAAATAAAATTAATTAGATTGTATTTGAGTATATTCGAGTCGATTGAGCTCGCACTCGTCGAGCTATCAGCATTCGTTCCATCGTCAACGGGCAGAATTTATCATCGTAGACGTTTTTAAAATCGATCTCGTTTCCTTTCGTCGTATCGAACTCGTTTATCTGATTCGAACGATCGATTTTCTCGCTCTTCTCGAGCACTCGAAACGACCTTCGTTCGTCTTTCGTCCGATCTCGATGTCACTTCCGACGCCCGATCGTCTCGACAGCCTTGTAAAATTTTGTCATGGACGAAATTCCAAGCAAAATTGTTATTTGCCAATGCGTCCGCGTAGGTAAACATCGTCCTCCTCCACCCGATTACACTTTCGTCCGTACGGACGAATACCGTTGGTATTTTTCACCGACAACTCATTTTACGATATCCAGTATGATTCTTACAAGAACATAATCTAGTATGAAATATATCCCAAAGGCCGTTCCAGTTTTATTTTCGTACTCGATTCTTCCCACTCGTCAGAATGTAATAAAGCATAAATCATCATATTTCAGCTAAATTCCACATGTTTGATTTTATTGGGTTTGTTTATATCATTATGCTCGAGCTGCCAGAATCGCTCCCGGACTGATCGCGCTGTACTTCAAAAAGGATGTTAATTCTGAGCGATCTATTAGCACTGTTTGTAAATAATTGTAATCGTTCCGCAGATATTAGCGACATATCGATGTTTGCATTCGACATTCGGCGCATGCTATCATCATATGAGTATTTTGCATTATTTGATTCTCTGTTCTCGAATCTCGTCTGTTTATCGTCGCGGTGTTGAAAAATTTGCATCGTCCCATCTCGCAAGTATGATGTTGCACTTTCGTTGATGTAAAACGATGCTTAGATTTGATTCTACCGCACATTTTAATTGTTTGATATATTTATTTAATCGCAATGATGGATCTCGAAGCTCGGTATGTCGAAAAGTTTGATGTGTTTTATTTATATTGGCGTATTTGTTAGTATATATATCGTTTTCTTGTATACATTTCGATCGTCGCATCCGCGCTGTCCGTTCGCGAGCGTTCGTTCGAACCGATCTGTCGCGTCGGACCGTCTCCGAATTTATTTATTTTATTTAAAAATAAGCAGATTTATCAAAATTGGTCGGTTATCGAATACGTTTTGCGGAATTTGCTAGGTTTTCACTGTAGGAAATTTCCGATATCCTTCCGGGTTCTCCGACCCTTTGAGAATTTCCAGACTATTCTCGTCGCTCGATTTCATTAACTCAGTTTGTTGTTTTTCTTTCAGGATTCCTCGCGGCGGCCGTCGGAACCGGCGGACGCTTCCCCGGATCGTCGACTCGCCGAAGGACGGATTCTCCGCAGGAGCGCTTCGATATTCCGATTCATTTTCGCCGAAATATAGTCACGTTTGTTTTCTTCCGCGCCGGACGCGTAGATTCGCGTAGATTCGAACGGTCGATTGAATTTCAAATCGAGACGCGGATAGCAGATAATGGGGTATCCGCGGGAGTCAACGCACGCGGGCAAAAATATCCGCCGACTCGACTGCGAACGGTCTGCACTTTCGGGACACAACAATGAATATCGTTCATTCATATCTTATCTTTTCGAGTTTACTCTGCCTACGCTATTCAAATGTATTTTTTTTAACGCAAATTTGGCGAACGCGTATTGCAAATCGTCTAAAACATAAGGACGGTCCGTCCGAGACTGCGAGCGGTGCGGGTCAGACGATCCGGAGCGCGGGCGATTTTCAATTTACATTATTTAAATTTTCGCATGAAAACAAACCTGCTTTTCAGGCGAACAATGCAACGGTGTCGATCTCCGAGCGCGAAGCGGATCTCCGCGATCGCGCGCCGACGCCGACCGAGCTCCGAGACGATCGCTCCGAAGCGATCGCGTCGCTCCGAAGCGATCGCGTCGCTCCGGGGCGATCCGTCCGTCTGCGCTCTCGACGGACGGTCGACTCCGACGTCGACGTCGAATGTTTTTCAACAGGTTTATTCATTTTTCAACAGAACCGTCGACTGAACCGGAAAGAAGTGAAGCTTCCCACCGATCGGACGTCGAGTTTCGTTTTTCGCGAAGGTGCGCGAATTCCAAAGCGAACGCGAAAAAACATTCGGAAAGGGACGAACGAGAGGGCGACCCTTTCGCGCGGCCCCCAGTGTCGGAAGCGCTGTCGCAGACGCGAACTAGACTCGACTAGACGAATTTGGGCAGTGCAAAAGCCGGGATTGCTCCGCGGGGTCGACGACCCGCTGTCGAGCCGTCTAGACGCCCCCGCCCTCCGCCCCCCTCGCCTCGCGGCCGCGCGGCACTCGCGCGACTCTCGAGCGGAACGATCCACTCCGCTCGGGCGATGATTCATCCGACACGCCGGGCGGGCCGCGAGTCGCCCGACCGAGGGACGACCGCGAGGCGACCGCCGGGCGACCGCCGCCCGACCGCCGCTCGGGGGCGGAGCGCGCGACCCGACCGGGCCCGTTTGTCAACGCGATCTTTCAAAATAACCATTATATTATACGTTTTTGCATAAAAAACGATCGCCCGAACGTTGCGTCGTCGCACGGCACTGTTTATATTAAAAGACAAAATATTTAAAATTCCACGTCGTATTGATTTTTTCAGTATCGGAGATGCTCATTTGTGAATCACGCGTTACATATTTTCGACTGGAATCCTTCGGGAGTCGCGCGGGTCCCGCCGGACCGCCTCCGAGTCTCCGCTGTTCGCCGGTTCGCCCGGGACGGCGAGCGGCCTCGGGAGAGCGGGGACTCGCTCGGGTCGCGGGCCCGCCTCGCTCCGACGCCGCGACCGAGTTTCGATTCGAAAGCGGCATGAAAAATGTCGACAGCGACGAAACGCTCCGGATGAAAAATTTCGGACCCGCGCGGAGGTTCGCACTTCTTTCGAATCGAGATCCTCGAAGCGAACGGTTCGAAACATTCGAACGGCGGGATCGGCCGCGGAACCGGAGCGCGGACGTCTCGAACGAGACGCGGAAGCGAACGTCCGCGGTCGACCCTCGAGACCGAGAGGAGAAATGTCGGAGCCGCAGACAGCCTCCAGACGGGCGTTTCGCAACGCGACCTCGCGCGTCCGGTCTCGGACTTCTCTCCGTCCTCTCGCCCTCTCGTCCTCTCGCCCTCCCGTCGCTCGGACCCGGCGCCCTCCCGGACGAGTCCCGTCGGCTCCCGGCGGAGGTTCGCCCCGCGTCGCGGACACGTCTGTCTGCGCGTATATCAATAAACGCGTACGCAAACCGGTTTACGGATGATATTGACCCAGATTCGCCAGACGTTTAGCAACGATTTTTTCTATTTTTTTTCTCTCTCTCATAATGCAAAATGGCGTAACAAATGTTGAGCAACGTGCAAAAAGTGTATAATATAAATATACCGTACGGTTAGTTTTTTTTCTATTATCGGCCGTTCCGAGCCCGCTAGGTAAACAGTTCGCAGTCTCGACGAGAGCGCTCGACGTCGTCGCTCCGCGATCGGAGGACGAGGCCTCGGCGATCCACGGTCGTCCCCTCTCGCGGATCCCGGGGTCGGACGGCCTCCGGGCGGGATACTTCTCTCCCGATCTCGAAGGAAGGACGGATCGCGAGGGACATCGTCGAAATGAAAAAATAATGCTCCTTCGTCGGCGCGGGGAGAGGCGAAAGATACGATCGATGCGAAACTATAACACACCGAAGATACAAAAATGAAATGTTTAACCGCTGAAATGGAGAGAAGATAAGACGGACTGTTCCATATCGTTTAGATTGATAGACTTAGAAATTTGAACGAAACACGCTCTAGCTCCCCGGCGAGACGACGATCGAATCGAAGAGCGGTCTTCCTCGGTGCGCCCGGGGAACGCGAGATGCGTTATGAGGTGTGCGCCATAAAAAAAGATGTAGGTTAGCGTGTCCGAAGGCTGCCGAGATAACTGCGCTCGGATTAGGTCTGTGCCATTTTTTTGCTATCCCTGTGGCGTTTTTTTCGTCGCTCTCGGCGCAGGCGGACGCTCTTCGCGTCCTTGCGCATTTTTTAGTCCGTTCTCGGAATTATCTCTTCGTTTCTCGGAAAGCGATCGCACGCGCGTATTCCGCGTCCGACCGAAGTCCGGCCGGGCGGAGGGAGGGCGAGGACGAGATCGGACCGACCGTCGACCGGTCGGACGGATCGCAGCGCTTCCCGCCGATCGACGGAGCGAAATGTGATCTCCGCCGTGCGACGCGACCCGTTCCCCGATTTGACCCACATAAATTTAAAATCAGCCTTCGCATTCACCCCACATTCGATGGGGTAGTTCCCGCGCTGCGTCGTTCGGAAGCGACCCGAGCGACAAAAAAATAACAATAATACGCGTCTTCCGTCATCGGTGGGGTTTTGTTTTTTTACAGTTTTAGGGAAACACAATGAATGCTAAAAAACACACTTTTTTGCACTCTTTAGGATTTTAATCTGCAGGTAACGGTATATCGGCGCAAAAAAACCGTTCGCTGCGGTGTGCGCGGATTCTCAATTTGTTTTGCGGGACGGCCGCCGCGCTCTCGCAAAAAAGTCACTTCGAAACTCCGGCGGCGGCTCCGCGGACGTCCGCCGAGACTTTCGATCCCGTTCCCGTTTCGTTTCGCAACTTCGACTCGAAAGACGGCAGTCTGCGACGAGTTCGCGTCGCGAGAGGGCCGAGATCGATGCATTTTTTAATTTCAGATTTTACGATCCCGACTGCGCGCAGACGTTTCGAAGAAGTCCTTCGACATTCGAGAGCAGTCGAATGATCGCCCTCGCATCGGGAGCGATCGGTCCCGGTGCGTCGACGGCGACTTCGAATCGAACTCGACGAGAGAGCGCGAGAGCTCTTCGACGCGACGGTCCCGCGCTGGATGCGTAGAAATTCTCACAGAGCGAACGAAAGGAGACGTCGCAAAAAATGTTTATTTTTTATCGATTTCGACGAAAAAATGAACCATTTTTTTAACAGTCGACGCGTCCCTCGGAAGAGAGCGGCTCCGCGAGAAAAAAACCGAGAAAAGACTCGACCCCCGAGATCTCGTCTCCGACGGGTGTCGCCGCGAGACGGGAGCGCTCCCGGGGACGCTCCGCGAGGGTGACGTCTGCGTTCGCTTTTTTTTATTGCAGAATGCCACCTTTCGAACGTAAATAATGGGAGCGTGTGAAAGTGCATCTCGACGCAAAATAGACGCGCATTCTGCGGCCGGGCGTCAAAAAAATCAGTCGCGAATCGCACGCCGGAGCGTCGCAACATCGTTTCGCTCGGAATCTCGGAGGGAGGGCGGATCCCTCCTTCCGCTTCCGAGCGGCGTCCGGAGCCCGGAGACCGGGGCTCGGTCCCGCGGAAGGCGAGCCTCCGCCGGATCGGTCGTCAGGCGAACGGCGGGGCGCGCCGGGTTCAAGGCGAGCCGGTGCAGTCGCAGTCGCAGTCGCAGTCGCAGTCGCAGTGTTGCCGCGTCTCGTCGCCGCCGCGCCGCCGCCCGCTCGCCGGCCGGGGGGTGAGATCTCGCCGCTCCCGCTCTCCCGCTCCCCCCGTTCTCCCGCTCCCCCCGCTCTCGCCGCTCTCCCCGCGGGCGTCGAACCCGTCCGGCGAGCGAAACCCGTTTCCCGCTCGAGAGTCCCGTCGTCGGTCGACTCGGCGCGCGTCGCCGTCCTTCCTTCGGGGGCCGCGCGTCCCTTCGGCGTCGTCGTCGGAGTCGCGATCGAATCTCCTCCGACGCGGCGATTGTAAGATTATTCAAATTTGCCGCGCGAGCATCGCACCGGTTCCGGACTCGGCCCGACGGACGTCGCCGACCTCCGCCCCGCGGGCGGCGAGGGCGCCGACCCCCGTCCTCCGGGTCGTCGGAGGCCTCCGTCTCCGTCGGCAGGTGCGTCCGGACGGCCGGTCTCGAGCTCGAGCTCCGAGACTCCGCGGTCCAGTTCGGACGGTCTGTCGTTTCAGATTCGAGACGAGGACGAAGGAGTCCCTCCGGACTGCGGGCGAGGGAGGGAGAGGCGGACTCGCAAGTATCGCATGCTGTTCTCTCTCGATGTTTTCATTTGTTCCTTTTATTTTGCGACCTTTAGGTTTTTCCCGATCGCTGCAACCCGTAGATCCGAACTTGTGTCCATTTTGATAATCAATTCATTCGCGTTGTCTTCACAAGCTCGGTTATACGAGGTACAGTTGTGAGGGGAAATTTCTGCTTTTTTTCGCTTGACTGTTTTTGAATGAGATCGTTTAGAGCGCGCGCCGATCGTTCGCTCGCCGGCTCGAGACCTCACGGAAGAAGGCCGGCGGCTGGATGAGGTAGTAGGTTGTATAGATCAGAATTACACCACTTTACGGCGACTGTACAGCCTGCTAACTTTCCCAGCTGCCGTGCGACACTCGTCCGAGAACCTCCAAGAAGATCCCGGGGCTCGGACGCTCCCGGACGTCCTCCTCCTCCGGAAGGTCGAAGGTAAATGCGCTCGTCTCCGCGCGGTCGGTCGGGCGGTCGCGCGCGTCGTTCGCGATTTCGGGAATCGTCGCCGGGAAGAGCGAGACGAGAGAGGGAACGAGAGGACTCCTCGGGCTTCGCGCGACCCCGCGTCGGTGTCGTCCGTTCGCGTTTCGTTTTTTTATTCCGCGCCCCGTCGACGGCCTCTCGCGGAGGTCTCCCCTTTTTTCTGCGCGTAAAAAATAGTGGCGCAGACAAATTTTGTCATGTTCCCGTGCAGCAAAAAACTAACAATGGATATGCGCCTCGATAGAGGTAATTTCTACCTTCGCACCCCTACGGGGGCTCTTCCGTCCTCGCGAAACGCGCACGCGGAAAAAATGCACACCGGTATGCACCGGCGCGGTTGCAGATCGAACCTTTCAAATCTACATTCAATACGCATTCGAACGGATTACAATGTTACAATAAAATAAAAACAGTCGTTTACGTTAAACGACAAAAAATCACTCGCGATCGATGCGGAGGCATGACATTTGAATATCTAACATGTATGTCGATTACTAATTAATAAATGTAATGTTTAAAAAAATGCATACATTTTTATTGTTGGTCCCTTTTGAGTTTTCGTACGATCTGATCGAGAAATGTATTTCATCACTGTGCGTCTGTTGCAGAACGTGCCGAAGGTGCTTTCGTCGAAGAGGAGGAAATGAATAATTAATTGACATCAATCACGATACGACCTGAAAGGCGACGCTAGTACCGGGATAGCGAAAGATCGCCGCTGTGAACACTCGCGATCGATGCTCATTCGTTGTAAGTTCTCAATAACATAGCTAAATTTAAAGACACGTAAATGACATAATTTAATTTTAGAATAGAATTTATCGAATTTGATTACCTTTTACATGCTTTTGAAATAATACGATAAGTTTAAAGAAGACAAAACATACATTTATTTTTTACGCCCATCGCTCTGTTAAACCACTCCGAAGAACGGATAAAAAAATACATATCTTATAATAGAAAACGCATATTTTAAAACAATACTATGCTATTTCAAATATGGTCTGCGGAGATAACTCCTGTGAGGAAACCCAATTATCATGCAAAGTATTTTTGTTCTACACTGTGAGTTTTATTGTTTATTAGTTACCAAAATGTTGCTTTTTATAAAGATAAAGGATCATTATATGCGTCATAATAATGTGTATTATTGATCATGGAAATTAATAAAATATTAATTTTGTCAGATGCAATTGACCTGTAATAGAAATATTTATTTATTTATAACCAAGATCTTATATTCGGTGTATTCGAGGGCAGTTTTCAAGCTAGCAGAACGAGCGATCGCCTACAAATCAGCAAGCCAGCAACTCTAGCCTTGTGTGAACAGAGCTAGCTTCATTTTTAAGCTAATTTTTAGCTAAAAACGGAACTAACCATACTAGTCTACTAACTTATTGGCATTTTCGTCCCGGCTTGTAAACTAGCTTCGTATGCACCGAACTTAATGACAAGCAAATATTTGTAGTTATTTCAGATTACGTCGATTTTACGAACGACGAAGAGGAATTTCACTATTGTTGCATGATTCCAGGGAGCCTTCGATTGGCCCGACTGTATGAATTTGTATTTCATTTTTATATGCAAAAATGTATTCAAATTGGGATTAAATAAATTTAGATCAAATTTTATTGTTATTAATAAGTTTAAAGAAGATTATTGAATATGTTTCCATATTTATTAGAGAATTCTATACGTTAATTAGATTAACACGCCATATTTAAAAAAAATGAACCATTGTGCCATCATACAAATTTTGTTGTATATTATGTATTTGTATATAGGGATGATAAATTATAGCTAATTTTTTAACTGAGATAATGACGTGTGTTAAACCTTTACGTACAGATTACAAAAAATAGCCACACATGATTTATATTTTCGTAGAAAAGAAAAATAGGTTATAAACCTCGAGTGCTAAGGGGCTAAAAACATCTTGGAACAATGGTCAAATTATACGAGTGGGATTCAAATATAACCCGGATTTTTTTTTTTGTGTGAAAAGTGACGACGGGATCAAGAAGCTTCCTATCCGATGAAATAAATGTATTTCTAATGAAGAGAATTATGTAGAAAAATAAGATGTTCTATTTGATTTCTATCAAAATTCCGGTTTATATTTGAATCCTCTTCGTATATATAGATATTGGTTAAATCATATATAAATATTGAAGTTAATCCTTGAAAATGAACCCCATAGGTGGTTCGAAATATCGGATAGAGGTAAAAGTTTAAGTATGATTAACCTAAAAAAAAACACGATCGAAAAACCCGTTTTTTAACGTTTTAAATGACTAAAATCATATAAACATGACTCGCGTAAATCTTAAAAACTCCAATTAATGTTCTGAAATGCATTTTACGTAGGAACGCCGTGGCAGTCATATCTCATGTTTTATTTCCGTTAACGAGTGATTGATGGCGCAAGTTAATTATTGGCAGTCAACTATGATCGCCATGACGTATTGGTAACAATCGATGGCAGTCACCAATGGGTGCCACGATACGATACGTGTTAAAATACTTGCATAAAGCATTCTTTTTATGCATTAAAATTTATTTGTCTGTAAATTTTGTTGAATTTAATGTCAAGCGATAATAATATATGAATGTCAAAATGTCATGATTTGTGCAGCTCAATAGTCATTAACGAGGTCATTTTTTTAAATGCTGGAAAAAGGTCTCGATTTCTGACTGCAACAGATACATCTTAAATGGACGCAGTTAATGAAATAATAAATATATGGAGTTCTGTGCTCGCTGATAAAGGTGTAAATTAGGATGAATACATTGATCCAGATGACAATACAATGCGAGTGAGTGTATTATGAAAAAGTTGCAATCATCTATGAGTGTGTCGAATGCAGCTTTAAGTATAAATAGTCAAGAATATGATGAATCGAATGAACTTATGACATATTAATTTAATGTTTTGTCGGAAGGGTTAATAAGTTATAGATGAACCGAAGAAGATTCATCATTATCTGTTTTCATTTATACCCATTATTCATCAATGATAAAAAAATAAACCAATATCGGAAATATTTCTATATTTAACACACTTTAAGCGGGCGTGAGGAAAAATACTCTCCATGTAAAAATTGTTATAACTTCAAAATATCAAATATTATAAGCGAAATACTGCATATTATAAATACTTAACACAAAAACCTGTATTGATAGATTGACAGGAATAAATTAAATGATTACTTCTTTTAAACTGTTTTCTTACAATTACTGGGAAACGATTATATTAGTTCAATACTTTATTTTTTTAATGATATTCTTGAAGGCACTTTCTTCTATGTAATGAAATTTCACAGAACTTAGGGTAAAATTTGGGTAATTTATAGAATGCACACATACGACAGTCTTTAGGTGATCATTTTTTGACATCATTTTTTAAAAGTTCATAATGTCCTAATCACAACTTTCGATTTGATAGAAACTAACCATATAAAGAGGCATATACTAATACAGTTCTAATTAGGGGTCCCAAATATTCGTAAAATCAATTATTCGAATATCGAATGTGAAATTGGTAAAATATTCGAATATTCGAGTATTCGAATATTTTATATATGTAGACGAGGATGATTCAAATATAACCCGGAATTATTCATTAGTGTTATTATATAAAAATATAAATGGAGCATCTTATTTTTCTATAAAGTTCCCTTCATTAGAAATAAATTTATTCCCTCAGGAAGGAAGGTTCTTGATCCCATCACACAAAGAGAGCGAGAAGTATCATCTTCTGTTGCGCAACACGTAGACAAAGGCTAGAAATCAAGTGAAATTTTGAGGTTTTTGGTTTCAACGAAATCAAAAGGATCAGAATTTTATTTACTTTTCAGCAATACATATTTTAAAAAAAAAAGTGCATTGAACGTTCTACATTTAAGCTTGGCCGTAATTTCATTTTTATTGAGCCTGCTGTTTGAAAAAACCCTCTCAGTTGTCATTGAGTTTGGTTTTATCGACAGTATCTAAAAAAAAAAAAAAAAAATCTAAAATATCACCCTTTTTTGGCATGATTGATATTTTTGAATAGTTTTTTAATAAGCTTTACACAAATTCAATAAAATAATTTCAATAAACTTGGCACTTTTTTGCATTTCTTTGTTGCTATTTCGATTGGCAGAAGAACATCGAGCAATTTTCTTAAAAAATATATAACGAATAATATTCGATTAATTTTACAAATATTCGAATATACGAATATTGGAAAACGGGCAAATATATTCAAATATCGAATATTCGAATATTCGATTGGGACCCCTAGTTCTAATCGTGAAGAGGCTGTTACTAGTCGTCTTGTCTAATATGTTTCAACACTAAACCTACCATTACCCGTCCATTTGACCGTTCGTACCATTCTCGCATAGTTAAATGCTATTACTTCGCCATAAAACTTTACAGCATTTCTTTAAATATGGATACAATATATTTTTCAGTATTTACTTATCGTTTTATGTTTCCTCCTCAAGAAATATACTCGTATGTAGCCTGCCTTAACTGTTACCACCGGTCAATTTGACTGAGTCTTCAGACGGGGATAACGAACAAGAGGATATTATAAATAAGCATCGAGAGTTCCGAAAATGAGAATGATCTAGAGAACAAACTCACTGCTTGCTGCGAAACTTCTTCTGATGGAATAGTTTCAAACTTGGAAGGACACCCATTCATTATATGTTTAGGGTTCAAGTGGATATGAAGAAAAAGTAAATACTGAATTTTCTTTGAGCATTGATCACCGTATAATGAAACAGCAGAAGTGTTTAACGTATTGTTTGAAAAAAAGCAAAAGAGGCCAGCGTTTACAAATATAATAAATTTAGTTTATTGATAATAGCCAAAATTTTTGTAAGCACGGTATATATATTGGTGTTGATGAGCAGCTATTTCCATCTAAGGCTTGGTGTAGATTTACACAGTACACACCAAAGAAATCAGATAAGTTTGGAATAGAGTTCTGGTTAGCATTTGAGCAACGATGATAAAAGAGAAGATTCAGTTCCACTTGGAGAGTGTTGTTCTGAAGCTGATGGAAGCATTGACAAGGTGCGGAAATAACGTAACAATAGACACGAGTGTTTCACTAAACTATTTCAAGAAGAACTACTATTGTTGGAACCATCGTGGAAGTAAACGAAAATTATCCAAATTTGCCAAACAACGGAAAGACAACTTGACACATTTTTCACGCAAAATCAAACCCTTTCACATTTTATAAATGCAATTTAAATAGGAAAGTGTTTCTACTTAGTTCCAGGCATAACTCATCAGATCAAATGGCAAAATACAGCGTCAAATCGAATTTTTGTATGTGATTATTCTAGGCGTTATTCAATAATCTGAACCTAGCTGGAATAAATGCCCTTTTTTTTAAAAAAAAAAAATCAAAACAAAGTTTTATTTTAGTTCTACAGAATGTGGCGCTGCGTATCACGAATCATGGTTAAAAAGAAAATGAAACCATCAACAAATAAAAGGTGCGGCAGGAAAACTTCCTTATTTGAAACGCGCGCCCAGAAGCGATACACTTTTCCCAGCGATGTTCAATAGCTTCAATACCCTGTTTATAGTGAGAACCGTCGAGTTCCTCAAAATGGCCATCAATCATCGCCTCTTCTTTGTTGAGAGATCTTTTAACGCCGAGTCATTTTTTCATGTTTGGAAAAAGAAAATAATCTGAGTCACAATTCGAACTTTAATTCCATTGATTTTGGCCACCACACGTCGGCATAGTACTCGCCTGACTGAAAAAACTGACGGCATGGCCTTGTTTGCAGAGAGAATTGTCTTCCCTTCTGTCTTCTCTTCTTTCAGTCTATTGTTTGTTTGTATTGTTCCTTTGGCTCAGGGTTGAAGTGAAGAGCCCATGGTTCATAAACTCGGTTTTATTGCTGTAAAACATCGCCAAACACTCGATTGAAACATCATAACGACGCTGTTTTTGTTTCATTGAGAGCAAACGCGGCATCCATCTTACGCACAGTTTTCTCATGTCCAAATTTTCAGTCAATATGCAATGTACAGCACTTGCTGTCTGATATCTCGCACACTTTCAGTCGACAGTAGGGAATCCAATCTCGAGCCAAATTTTCGATTTCGGGATTGCATTAGACCATTCCGGGATCAGTCCCAGGATCCCGGGTCTGGAATTTTCAATAGTTTAAGAAATTACATTGATAAATTTTATCAAAAATGAGTAATAAGTCCATTTGTTTAATATAAAAAATAACGTGAAGGCCAAAAAATTTTATTTATTTAAGAAAATATAAAAATAAAATTCAAAAATAAATAAATAAAGCATTAGAAAATTTAAATATTATTTTGAAAATATGCCCGAAGTAACATTAAAGCATCGAGTGTTTCGTCATTTAGTATGGATCTGATTTTGGAACTTGCTGCTGAAAATGCACACTCAGCCTCCACACTCGTTGGAGGTATCGTCATCAGATATTTAAATGCTAGTTCGAGTTGATGACCGCGTGAGCCCCCATTTTCATTTAACACCATCAATATGACTGATAAAATTCCTATCTGCTGAGACACGGACTAAAACTCGCAAAATTCCCGATTTATCGACAAATTATTTATTTCCGTCGCTGCAGATGAATACTTACATACTATAATACTTTGATGTGTTTCGTAATTATATTACGGAGGTATATACAAAATTTGAACCCCGTATCTATTATATTTCATATCGATATTCCCATTATTAGAGTCGAGGTGTAGTAAATACATCACCGGTAGAGAAAGTTTAATATAACAATTTGAAAAACATACATGTACGCTATATATGTATACAAAGATTAGACAATTACTACCCCTAAGCGTCACCTAAACTCGCCAATTAGTAGTTACACCACTGTTTCCAAGCGTCCAGATTTCGGCGGGAATGTCTCAATTTAGTAGCCTTCATCGTGCTGGTGAGGTGTACGATTTCTGTTAGATAAAAATTTCAATCCCGAATTTTTCGGGATTTATTTTATTAATCCCCGGATTCATGAGTACCTAAAACTGTAATCGAAAATATAATAAAACCGTGCTGTTTGTGTTATTTATTTTTTTAAATAAGGTTCCAGCCGCATCCTGTACATGTTAAAATTAGAATAATATATGTATTATTTATAGAATTTAGAAATAATATGTATTAACATGTATGCAAGGCGTATTTGAATAATAAAAAAAAAGCTAAACAAGTATCGTTTTTAGTCCTCTTTTCCAGTTTTGAACTAAAATGATGCAAAAATAAATTTGTATCGTCATTTTATGGAAGTTGTTAATTTACTAATGTGTTCAGTAACCATTTGACTATTATCTATATTTAATTACAAATTATAATATATTTTTTTAAGGATCGTGCACAGTAGAAATAGGTATATAAGAAGTGTAGGTAGGTTTAGTATTAATAGACAATTAAAGTAGTTTATTAAAAAAAAAAACAACTCATATTTGGTATGATTTTCGACTTGTATTTAGTTTTGAACGAGATTATGGTTTCCTATAACACACGGGTGTATATTAAATTAATGATCAAAACGCCTGTGGGGGTACTTTTCAGTCGTTTCACCCTAATAATATGGTTCCGTCTAGAAAAAGGGGGTTGTTCCGCAATCGGTTCTCTCATTTTATTTTATGCCAGTCCGAAATACAGAGTGCAAATGGTATGTGTCGAATAGAATGTCAATAATCTGGAACGTTTGAGCGATGAAATATTCATTTTCGTACGGACGATATTTTTATCATAGGAGTAAGATAGCAACACGAAGGATAGATATATTATTACTATTTTAGTCTTCTTGCATAACAGATTCCGGCTGTCCAATAGGAAATCTCCGACACTCGTAAAACGAATCATGGCGTTTCTGTCTGTTTAGACGTTTATTCATTCACACCTTCGAGCCCTGAAGTTTCAACAAGAATTACCATAGCGACTTGACAGCAACAATTTCACCTGTCGGAATTTCTTCGTTTCAGAATGTTCGGTATGTAAACAGACGTGTAAATATATTTCGCGAAATTATATTCAATTTTTAATTTATTATTTCGAGCAAAAAACATCATTATATAAAATATTTCCAGAAAAAAATCAACAAAAATAATAATAACATCTGAATCCCTTGATCTTTCCATCCCTTTATGCATCTGAAAATTTATATGGATTTACACGAGAGAAGAACACATTAATAAAGTGTAATAAATTCAGGAAAAATTCTGAACAACAAACATTCTAAATTGTCTGCAAAAAAAAAACCAAGCGTATAACATAAAAATATATACTGAAGGCCATATTGAGCTGGACTGAAGAGACTGGAATTTAACAATTCTAATTAGAATTATAAAAATAACTAGTTTATCACAAAATTAATTATAGATGGGAGTTCCTATGAGGTAATTCAATCGGAAGAATCAAGATAAATCTATATAAGCTCTCAAAAAAGACCTAATAAATAAACATTTATAAAGCATAAAAGTAATTAGACACTTTTATATCCAATTTAATAAAATATTTAATCGATCTTCTTCGCTTTTGAGCATTTAACCAACCGAAATGGCACCATCGATCACACAAATATTTTTATCACCGGCTACCGAGCTAAATTCATCAAGACGTTGCTCCTTACCATACCATACCACGGTGTAATGAACCTGGCCAAATCCATAAATTTATAAAAATACAATTTGAATCAAATTTTATTATCGTCCATAAAACAGACAAGTATCGATTTATAGTCTAGCATAAAAATAAATTTGAAGTTCATCAGTCGAGTCATTATTCAGTCTTTACGGAGTGAGCAGTTTATAAATTCGTATTCTATTTGGTTTACTGATAATAAAGGATTTGTAACGAAATGAGACAAACAGAGCTAAAATTTCAACAATACTGTATTAATTTATTATAATGTATATTTACATAAATAATACAATAACAATAAAAATCATGCTATTAAAATAAATAACACGATTTTAACAAATGTATGTACTAAATCACAATCAAATTATATTTTAAAGCAATACACTTGTATTCCTAAAATGAAAATCCTTTTATTTAAAAAATTATTCAATTAATTACTGTTCATGGATTTGTACACAAGGACGAATTGAAAATGTATTGATTGCACTTTTAAACATGATCAATTGAAAAATATAATTATTCTGCGCAAACCTAACAATATAAATAATTCATTTCATCTAAAAAGAAGAAGCTTTAGATATATAACCAAAATATATACAAATTGATTTCAAGAGTAGTTAAGGAATTTGGTTTATTTACAAATGAAGCAGCCAAAATTAACAAAGTATAAAAGAAATAACATATGTCTATATATTATTCAAGTCACTGTGTTCTATATGGAAGATGTTCAAATTGGTACATTCGCTACAAAGATATGCATCAGATTTATAAAAAGTTTATTCCGAATCCAAATTGGAGTCCAGGCGCTAACACGTCACTACTCAAATATTTTAAGGGAAAGCAATAATTAAGTTCAAATCTGGCAATGTTCCCAATTTTAAATGCAATACCGAGCCCCGAAGACACGCGAATATCTTTCTTGATGGTATTCCAGTTAGATTCCATATCGCGTACTGAAAAAAAACAAAAAGAAAACCTTTACATTTCACACTTAAAAAATATCGTGATTGCGTCATATCCAGTATATTTATCCTGGATGCGTTATTGAATTATAATGGATAAAGATAGAATGAATGCTAGTATTTACTACGGACGTTGATTGGATATTGAAGGTTTGCATAATTTACCTTCATAGCCATTTCCAGTCTCTTCACTGAATGATGATCGGTGATGATGATTATAATAGCCTTGCGATAGCATGAGAAAGATAAAAAGTGTATACACATATCAAGTATATGCATATAAATACATATATTCATATATTATGTATACGTAAAAAGATGACAAACATGCAAGGGGTTAAATGCAACATAAAATTATACATATTGTACAAAACAATCCATTATTTTTATAAACATACTAGCGAATACCCAGCCATACATTGCAATGCTATAAACGCTTAATAATTATTTGAAAAGAAACGTGGTTTATTGCTTCAGGTCACGTGTAGTGCGAACCGAAGAGCTGGGATCCAGAAGCATATGCACACTCGCTCTCTTCTCGAAGACCGATTTAACCACCGTATTGCACACGCATCCTTTCTTTTCCCGTCCCCGCAGCCCAAACTTCATTTCACCAGAACAATATGCGCCAACATCCATACAATATTTTTACTGTTATTGCCCGTAAGTGTAAAAAGCAAATTGACAAAGTTTTATCGCAATCAGATGAACGGTATGGAAGCACATTAAATACGGACAAACAAACATTGATTTTTATATATTAGACTATGCCTATATTACTCGCGCAATCTTTTACTACATACAACTATGCTGTTGTCTTGAAAATGATCTTGATATTAATTTTTAATACTCGGATAATAATCCTAATTAGGTGTTATATACATAGATCAAGATTAAAGAAATAAAACTCTTACAAGCGATAGGGATGATGCTTGTATCTTATCTACCAAAATAAACGCCTGTTCTCATGTTTTAATTACCTTGGTATTCAAAACAACCGAGCACGATTTTAAGAAATCTTGTTATACGAGGCAGAAATCACAACACACAGTAAGATTGTGAAAATGGACCCAAGGTGATAAGAGCGATACACATGGCTTGATTACTAAAACTTTAACATGTATAGTAGGATGATCGCATATTTGCGAGCGAATTACAGTGATTCAGAAAAAGCACATTTGTACATTGGGCTCGAAGAGAGACAGAGACGAAATGTTGGGCAACGAGAGTGTTAAACTGATTGTTCATAAGCCCTCCGCAATGCTTGTCTACCTGACTTAACCCTCTGAGTAGTGAGCTAATTTAATATCTTCATAGTCGTAGATGCTATATTTGCTTGTCCGCCACTTATTATCGAAACAAATTAACCGCAGTCAGAACCGCAGCAGTGCGTATGAAGCTTATATTTAACACATGCATGAATCGGTGTTATTTCTCACGGACTTTCGAGACG